>OU785226.1:4493716-4961279 GCA_917051295.2 Erebia ligea
CACTACTTTTGAAACTAAGTAGTAAGTATGTATAGTTCGCGGGGGAGTTGAATGCAGAGTAAATGTATGTGTCACCATACATTTGCTCTGCATTCAACTCGTGCGCGAACTATATATTTTTCGTGAATTCGGTTTTTATTTAGCTTTGGATTTCAAGTAGGTAAGGCTGCAAAGTGTATCTAGATTTAGATGTAGCAACTAATGAGAACATGACATGCTATTCGAAGTCTTCGTCGTCGTCTTCTCAACCGATAGAACTTCACTACTGGAAGAAGCTGGATGTCTACGGGACACGGGTCTTGTGTGCCGTTTGCTTCCAGCGGCTCCCAACTACTTGCATGAGATCGTTTGTTCACCTTATTATACGACTTACGAAGTGACTCAACAAAATTCGCAAATCTACAATTAAAAAAGTGAACCGGCTCTGTAATAAATACTCATTGGTTTTAAATATTTACAAAAAAACACTTCCAATTAATTAGTCAATTATTTAAATTCGCTGACAAAGTGATTTTATGTACGGCTACACATGCATGAATTTACGCGACCGCGGCGATCACCGAGGCGTAACGATGTTACTAGCTACTACGCCACGTACCGCTACGCGTTATGGGTTGACGCTTCTCATTAACGTATTAGACCGACAAACTGCAATGTGCGATATGCATTTTGATGCCTAATGGCTCGCAACAATTTGACCTAATAGTCTGTGTATCAGGTCCAATAATGTCACGTGGCAATTTTTATATGTTTAAGTGTTTAATTTTCGAAAAATAGGTAGGTAGGAATTAAAATGGGCTTAAAATGAACACTTCAATTAGATATTATTAACGTCAGCCATGAAATTGAGCCTCGACCGATGTCATAAGCAACAAGATGAATTTAGCATTTACTCAGAAATATTTAAATAAACATTAGTGGAATCACAAGATCTTGCACAGATAATAAAAACATAATATCATCAAAATGAGTTTTATGTAAGGGCTTGAAGATCTAATAGAGATAATTTGTAGTAATGTACTCAGATTCAATAATGCTTTGAAGCGCAAAGGTGCAGCCAAATAATAGGCATGCCTTAGTAAATACAAACCTACACAGATACACGTACATAGATCAAGGACTACATTTGTTATTTCGTTCTGTGCGCACAATGCAAGTAATTACATGGCTTTGCTTTCATAACTCTGTGAAGGTGTTCGATGTTAAATTGTCTCGTGTTTGATGTAGGTAGGTCCTACTTATTTTCATAATTGACTACCTTATTTTCATAATTGATTCACATGAAAAAGGCGAGGAGCACTTTAGGGTGAGACCATCAGACGGTTGCGTCAACAACGCTATTATTATAAAAATATCATGTTAAAAAACTTAGGTACCTATCTGACTCCTCCACTGAATAGGTAATATTTAGAGGACTTCTCACACATCCATGATTCGCTTGCACCTATTTCACCAATCATGTTATTTCAATTATTTATTGTATCTATACACCAAAATTTAATATTTATTCGGCGACTTGTCCAATAAAATATTGGATTCTCCAATCATCAAAACAATATAGGCGATCTCTCAAATATCATATAGGAACATTGAATTATATGTACAAGTACCTACACATAATACCTCAATGTATAGGAAACACATTAATCATTTTAAGAGAACATTTATTTTATCATTTGAGTGCTAAGCAAATAATTTTGAAAAGGTATCGTCAGGCGTTCGTATAACAGTAAACAGAGTTGTATCTGTTTACTGAGTTCGTATCGATCGATCGATGGGTGTGTTGTATGGTAGTAAAATGTAAATTGCTAAACTGGCACTAAATAGGTCACACACTTGAAGTAACTACCAACCCATTTAGCATATTCGTCGTTTACGCGTAAATTTGACACTGCCCATTAATTACATGGCTCAGATAACGAAGATTGCGTTCGACTGATTATGATATATTAAAGTTCCCTTACTCTCACAATTCATCAAAATTTTGCAAGCGATTTTTATCAGCATGCCTCTCGAGTGAGACTACTATCGGTAGTTAATCATCTTCAGCGGAATAAAAAAAGTTTTTTTATTACCAAAATATGCTCGATCGTGGGAATCAATGAAATTGTTTAAGATTGCTGGCACACGCTATAATAAATGTTTCGCTTAGAAACTTGTACTTACTACTATATACTATCCTCAAATGGTTAGGGCTAAAAATATACAGGTAAGTACCTAAGTAGGTTACGGAGGTTTAATGTAACTGCCCATGACTTAGAAGCGTAACGGTTTGTTCCATTGTAGGTATCTATTTCAATCTCATTCATTGGTTTTTATTATGGGCTACATTACTAGGCTACAGCGAAGGAAGAACATCCTCAATTAAAAGTTAATCGAGAACGTCATTTATTGTGTAACATGGGGTCTGATGAAATCAGATTATGATCAGGAAACCTACAAATGACCTAAGTTATCAGCGAATCTGTTGCATTAACGGCACATCAGTTGCATAAAACATAAAACACCCTGTCAGTTGCACAATCGCGTCTACTTCAAGACTTCAGAATTCACTCTCGTTGTCTGTCAGTCGCCATTGTCGCGCATGCGCATTTATTTAGTTTTCTGAGAACGTTCCCGCGTAAACGAGGCAAAAAGCGCGGGAACCGCATTCATAATAATGGCCGACTTTATGCTACGAATGTTATCTATCGAATAGTTATCTATACAACACTGCGATTGTTCTCATTAGTTGTTTCATTGTAACTTACTTAGCTTGTTCAACTTTAATATTACCAAAAAAAAAAGTAATCGGCTAACGGTAGCGCTTCTTACACAAAATCCATGTGATTTGCGTCAAGAAAATATTCAATACTTATCTACCAAATACACAATACCTTTACGTCTTTCTTATTTAAAATAAACTAGATCTCTGGAATAGGTATAAATATCTCCTATAGAAAATTCCTGTTGATAGTGTCTAAAAATTCAACAGGAAATTCTGAGTTATCAAACTTCCATATAATGCCTGTTTACGCATCCTGCAAATTACTACTAAAGAATTTGTTGCTACAGTCGCAAGCAAAACACAATAACAAAATTGTTTCTTGTTACAAACAAGCCACATAATTAATCAACGATTCATTCATTATCAGTGCTGAAGATTGTGATTAGTGCTCGCTGCATAGCCCAAGGTGCACAGATATTTGTAATGGAGAATGTTAAAAAATAAGTAATGTGACATGAACAATAAATCAATAACATGGATACAAGTCGAATATTAGTTACGATAGTTTTGAAACATCTTATGCAATATAATAAGTGAGACATTCCTACAAGATGGTTAATGGCAACTACGTACTGTATGGAGACAGACCGTCTTCTGAATCTGAAACAGTGGACGATCACGTGCAAACTCGCACAGCCGAGAGAAAAACTAAACGAAAATCAAGTAGAATCTCAAAAGATGTACACCACAATCATAAAATATCTGATATAGACAATGAGACAGATGCGGTGAAGTTCGAGAAGAAAATAAAGGAACCACGTCTTCTCCGTTACGTTCCAACGACAGACGTAGAGGAAAATTATATAACTGAAAAATTCGAGACTTATGATTTGAAGCCAACTGAAGAGCTTCCGCGAAGACACGCTTTTACGAAGAAACCTAAGAATCCAGCGGATGGGTCAGTGAACTACGCATATTCCCGTTCTAGCAGCAGTTGCAGTTCACCTAATTTGCCGACGATTTCTGAACACGGTGAACAGTATGGTACTTATCGAGTGCGATCGCCAGCACAAGCCTCGCCTATCAGCAATCCGATTACTGGCTACGAGACGAAGCTCGACAAGTATTTCGCTAAACCAAGGGAAGTGAAGACATTCGCAGCAAAGGTAGGCTACGACGTAAGTTGCACTTTGTAGGTATGTAACTGAGTGATGTTGCATAAGGCGTAACGTACTAAGTTTTCCTTGTTTGCTAAAAAGCTATTCTTGCTAAAGTCTTACATGACGATAGGTAAAGGAATAATACGGTAGGTTACACGATGTAAATGAATGCGTGGTAAATTGCTATTTGCTAATTCATAGAGTTACGATACGTCAAGAGGTAAATCAATTTCTCTGGAGTAGATATTAATTATAATAACACCATCACATTTAATTTATCGGACATAAAACAAAATTAGCTTCTACGATACCAGCATAATTTTCAATCAAATTCAAGTGCTTTAATGAAGGGCTTACAAGACCATAAGTAATTTATCCCTCCACACGTGTCTAATTTGGATATTATTAAGGTATTTAGTTATAATCATATTCAGTTCATGAAATACTAAATAGACGTGTAGATATTAACTGACCTTTATATTATGGTTCTACATTAAAATCTTATCATTGTGGAAATACATAGGTACCTAAGCATATTAAGTTAATGCTATTGGTATTGACCTATTAGGTGGTACTTTACCTACTTAGGGCCGGTTGATTCAAACCATTGGTTATCGTTACTTACGTTCGTTAAAATTTACCACACGTAAGAACTTTAACGTCTGTTAAATTTCTACTGTTATCGCTTCATGTTAGAAATGGTGAATCAACGCCTTCTTTGACTTACGTTCGTTAACGCCATATTTAAAGGTTACATGTCCGTCAAAATGTGTTGATGTAACCCAGCCTTAGTCTGCTGCAACTAAAGTGTAACAAAATAACACCAGAAGTTTCAATAATACCCATAGTGCAACCGTAACTCGCATCGATGCGAGTTCATAGCTCATTGATGATTATACCAAGCTCATAACTCATTACCAGTGTTTATAAACCTAACATATTTGATACTCTTGTACTTATATTATATATAAAATTATAATAAACTACGTATTTTATTTTATTTGTAGGTAATCGATTAGTCACTAGTTTTATAATAATATAGACTATGCCACTTTTTATATTTTTAAGTGATATTGATTTTTTTGAGTTAAAAATAGCCGTAAGAAACCTGCGCATACGAAATGTCATAAAAATCGGTTTAACAGACTGATTTTAAAAAGAAAGACAGCTGAAAGTTGGACCTACTTATGCAAAAAGGAACCAATCCACCACACACATGCCAAAAATGAGTTAAGTATACAGAAACAATAATAATAATAAACAATATACAGTCACACAATGTCAAAATTGTCAGATCATTTTGATCTTTCCAGGGTCGATAGAAAGTGCATTTTAAAAGCTTTCTGTATACTTATCTCATTTTTGGCATGTGTGTGGATTGGTTCCTTTTTGCATAAGTAGGTCCAGTTGAGACATCCGTTAATTTGGTAGTCGTAGAAACAAAAGAAACGAACAATTTTACAATGACCTACCAGATACTTTGATGCCCGTTCGTTTTAAAAAAAATATATTATGACACAATAAATTATTATGTTAATCGTAATAAGTTATCGGTACTCTATTTACATATTAAAATAGCTACACTAAATCAGAGCCGGCTAAACGATCACTTATCATATTATTATGCTAACCAAAATCGTAAATTTGGATTTAAAGAGAATGGCAAATAATATTTTTATCGAAGAATTTACTTAATCGTAAAAAAAAGTAGGTATTATATTATTATAGTGTCGTCATCATAAAAAGGTCTTCACGAAACAAAAAATTAGGTTAAAAAGTATCGAAAATTATGTGTAAATGTTGGCTTTCTTCCAAGATCAAGGGTCAACACTCAACTCCCTTGTCAAAGTATAAATTGCCGAACCATTACATTATTCCGATTTGCATAAATTATTTCGCATTTTATTATATTGGAAAAAGCTCAAGCTTTTGGAACATGGATCCATTAACAAAGTTTTTACATTTTTGATAATTTTTTCAAGACGTATTATGTGAGTAGTTCTGCGTTATTATTTTGTCAGTCAGTTATTGTAATGTTTTAAATGTACTTGAATCTTTAGATTGGCGCCATTGAACTAAATTGGAACTTCATTCAGCCCAATTTGCGCGGTGTTTATAGTTAAAAAACAAAAACCATCATTGCTAATTAAAATATTTTTACAAAATTAAATAAAATTGAATTGAGGTAAATTTAAGTCCGGATCCAGATCTAAGTATTCAGCCACTGGATGCAATTTGGCACAGAGTTAGATTATAGTCGGGAATAACACATATATGCTACTTTTTATCCCGGAAAATTAAAGTGTTCCCGCGGGAACTCTTTAATTTTCAGCAAAAGCTTCAATCCACGCGGAAAAATTCGCGGGCTTAGCTAGTTCACCATAATATGGAAATTACTGCATTCATAAGATTGTCGCAGATTCTTTTGAAATTTCGGTATTAACTCACACAAAACTCATTTACATATTTGATATTTGGTTTAACCTTTGACTCAGGAAACTTAACGCCCCATTCTTCGGCCATTGATACTGTATTAGTTTGATTTGGCTGTTTGTTTTCACAAATCCAACGTGCACTTTAAATATTATGTCAAATATTTTTACCCTGTTTGCAGTTTTTCTCTTGATAATCTTGTCAATATTTTTTCACCACAATAGTTCAAACATCAACTCATAGTACCTAGATCAAACAAAGCGCTTACCTTTTGTAATCATTCAATTATTCTATGTTATTCAATGATATGGGTTAGCAGCTCAGCCCCTCGATTGTGTAAGGAAATAGTAATCGTAATCGTTTGTCAAACGGGCCTGTTTTAAGGAGTCCATAGATGCCTGCACGTCAAAAAGCATGTATGAACTCCTTAAACCGAGTAATTTACGTTTTAAGCTGTTAAATGATCACGATTTGCCGTAGTCGTAATTCCCTTTGATTATGTAGGTATATAGAGCCTGTGTATAGAGCATAATCAAAGAAATGGGCCCCTGGTTGTCAGGTATTGGCATAATAATATTATGTAAATACTGTGCAATTAAATTACATGATAGTTTTATGATTTTATCTGTCAGAACTGATACCTAAAACCATAGCCTAAAACTACTTAAACAAAACTGTGTCTGGTCTTGGCCACTGTCACCCTTTACCCTGATCAGTTTAGCAAAACCCTATCCCCACGATACTCTTATAATCTTGTAAATGACAGCAAAGTTGGTTATGTATAAGATTGCAATATTTTTCTTTGTTTGCAGGGTTCACACCCAGACAGCCTGTACCGGGTACCATCGGACAGTGGTACTGGCGCAGATAAATTCATGAGAGCTTTACGTCTTCTGCGATGGCCCCTAGCACTCTTCACTGTCTGCGTGGCGCTTGCTGTATTCGTCTATTTCCTCATGCCTGGTAAGATTATGAGTATTAATTTTTAATTATTTTTTAAACCCAGTGCCTATTACTCTTATTTCTGATTGAATGACCGATGATAGATTTTTCACTTTGCTAGTATACTAGCATTGAATTGCAAAATGGTCAAAGATCACAATCATTTCATACCCTTGATCACCTACTGTCTACTTGAATAGGTGATAAGTCTACTTGAATAGTTTATTTATTATATCTCAATCTTCTGTCTTATCTTTATTATTAAGTATGTATCTTTTCTTCATTATTTTTTAGTACGTGATTATGTTTTCATATTACTCCAAAATACTCTACCAGCAGTTGCATAATACTTGTACTTACAAGCTTTAATATTAATAGCAACTACGTAATAATTTACCTTCCAATTCGTTTACAACAATAACTAGACACTAAATAAAATTAGCGTTATCGTCCTTCTGATCTCAAATCATTACTTAATTCATAATATCGCTTTCAATTACTTTCACCGCTTTTGATATGACCACCATTATTTACCTTTCGTTTACGTTGTATATTTTTGGTGAAAAAAATGTTTTTTCGGTAGATAGGTACTTTTAATATTATGATACCATCGACATTTTTGGTGCTTCGACTTACGCAATTCGTGTCGGTTCAATTAAGATATCAGAATTATTTGTTACATTCATAGCTAGATTCCTAAATCCTCGACAGATTATTTAGTAGTATGATGAAAATGAACTACGTTTAGTTTTTGAGATTCTTTCAAGCCGATTTTACCGTATACACAATACTATATGAGAACATCAAAGGACCATTTATCGTATGCATATTTCTTGTGATATCACGTCTGCCAAACATAATAACTGTGACAAGTCTATTTTTATAACATTTCAAAGTAGAAAATTAAAAGCGCAGTAAGGTATTGTACAGTTTTAATTAATAATAATTGGTTTAGTGAAAATCCCAAACAATATTTCACCGTACCTACCGTCTTTCCCATTAAGCCGAAAGTCTTGGAAGTACATAAAAAGGTTTAAGCGTTGAAAGTTAAAGATAGCCTTAAAGCTACCGACAAAATTATTGAACGTTAACGGGTCATATCCTCTTCTTAAAAATTCATAAATTTTTTATTGGAATTCAGCACCAATTAACCAGAAACTTTTCAAGGGACCGTTTTATGGCTAACATAGCGCTTAAAAATACGATAATTAAAGGAGCTTCGCCAGAGAGTCATAAATAACTTTCTAACCAGTTAAATGTTTTTTTCATGAGTGTACTTTGTTACCTATGGACCTTATTGGGATTCTTTGATCTCATAATAAATATTCATACACTTTCTCGCCCTGCACGCGAAGGGTTAAGAGATATCGTTAAAAATTATAATCATATTTTTCACTTATGGCGCTGACGAGATTAAACGGCCATCCACGTATCTCCTTAAAATGCTTTGAATTGGCTCTTTTTGCAAAGGATTGAGCAAAATGAAAGTTGACCTCCCAACGGCTATTATTGTGTACAGATACCTACTACTTTACAAATCGTACATAATGCATGAATTTTACACAATGAACCCTCTGAACCAACTTTCTTTTATTCTTTCATTCTTATAATTCTTATAATGCCAATATTTGCCATACAGTCGGTCGTTAATCAATTTCAACAAACTTTTTGCGATTGCGCACCTTAACCTATACCTGATGCGACTCTAGAATAAATTTCGTAAAGAGTATCGTTCGTGCTTGTTATTAATACTTTTATCAAAGGTGGCCAAAGAGCTGGCGTTTATTTAGCCCAACGGCTTATCCTCGCCACTCAACGTAGTAATAGCACAGAATAGGGAATAGTACTTTATAGTAAGTAATAGCGCCAGTGTTTTGGGCACCATGCCCATTAAACGATCACTTGGACCGCGGCGGCGTGTATTTTTGAATTAGTAGTTAGGTAGTACCTAATAGTTTTAGTTTTATCTTTCCGTAATACTTTTATTATTCCTAATTCTAAATAGGTTTGAGCACATTACGTAAGCTATAGCATTTGCATTTATTTTATTTGTGCATTATAATAAGTATTCTACGGCAATTTGTCTCCAATTAAACTGACTTGCCTGAGGTTCAGGTAATTGGCTCACATATAAGTTGTCTTGTTATCAATGTTGGTTTAATGTATTTCTTATAGTAATTTATTTGGGCTTGTGTACTAGTAAATTATATGGGTCTTAAATACTAAACGAGGTCACAATATCAATAATATGCAATTTATATTCATGGAGTAGGTAGGTATTGATTTAGAGTCTCCTATATTTTCATGCAAAATAAAATTGATAGTGGATACTGGATTTCATTGATTTAATTAATCGTATTTTTTAATAATAATTCTGCTGTATGCAAAAAAAGTAAGATTTTAGTAAATAAAGGTGCACAAGACTGATGCAAGTTCTATTAAAATCTAGAATAAAATCGGCCACCAGTTGTGCAACTGATAAGGATTGATGACTATCAGGTCGAGCTCATCTCACGGGGTCGCGCTAGTGACTTCTTGAACCCTGGCTTTCACTGTCGAGCCATCTCTAGTCCAAAATTGCTTCCTTTGTCGTTACGTCAATATGAATGTTATATGGCTCTCACATTCTGCATATATAGGCTTAACACCAATTCATAAAATAGATAAATAAATTAGACAGAAATTGAGAAATATATTATCTCGTCTCGTTATGTAGGTACTTTTTTAATATTACAATGAGCAATGAGTTAATTATTTTTTATTGATTCAATTGGTTAATTATTATTTGTTTTACCAGAATCTTTTCCCTACATATTACTGTGTTGGTTTATAAATTAACTAATGCCCGCAACATCGTCGGCGACCTGCGTAGATTGAGGTTTTTTGGTTCCCGCGGCAAGGTAAAAAGTTGCATAAGTGTTATCCCAGACAATAATCTGCTAAATTTAATCCAGATCCGTTCAGCCGTTCTGGCGTGATTGAGTAACAAACACCCATCCATATCTATCCAAACTTTCGCATTTATAATATTACTAGATGATTCCCGCGGGAACTCCTTAATTTTCCGGGATAAAAAGCCTATATGTCTTTCCCCGGGATCCAACCTATCCCTGTACCAAATTTCAGCAAAATCGGTTGAACAGATGGGCCGTGAAAGCGTAGCAGACAGACAGACGGACAGACAGACACACTTTCGCATTTATAATATTAGTATGGATTATTGGAACCTGCAAAAAAATTGCTGGCAAAGTAACGTAAAACGTTCAAACGAATGAATACAATTTGTAGCGCCTAAACTTGCTGTTATGAAATAGTACCTAGCGTACTGCATTTTTTGCATCATCAATACAATTTAAAAAAAGTAATTTGAACTCAAATAACATTTTATTTAGGCAGCTTTTGGTGGTGGTCTCCGTGGAATTTTGGACAATTGGACCATTCGCTTTTAAAGCGCGTACTACAAATAAAATATAATTGTAAAAAAAGTAATATTTGTCTTTACAGTAAACATGAATGCAGATTCGGATACTGTCAACGCTACATACTGGGAAGAGGGCGTCTCACAAGCGCAAACACACGGCATCACAGGCAAGAACCATATCAAATCGCAGAACAAAGGAACAGAAAAGTCACGACCTCGTGGTATGTTTTTTAGCTTCATAAATATTGCCAAGCTTTGGGTAAAACATTTCAAGAGCTAGTTGAGGTTTCAATGTTTGCATTCTGGAATCATATATTTTTACAATGGGTAGGGTACCTAAGCGTAGTTGCAAGTATATATGGGAGTGGTATTTTGGAGAAAATATCATAGAATAATAATATTAGCTTTTGAAAATATTGGAACAAGTCGTCTGTAGTTAAAGAGTGTGTAGTTCTCATTTTGTTTTTTTTAAATCGCAAGTCTATCTTTGGGTCGTATTTTTTTTCTTTAAGCACAATTATTATTTTACGAACATAAATCACATTCACAAACCAATTTCCATATGGATATTATTTTGTTTTCCGCACTGTTTTCAAGCACATTATATTATTTCATTGATGAAACCATACAAAATAGTTATAGCATAAACTTGAATATCTGTAAATACAGGTACGAAGACACCGGAAATCGATTTTTATGATGCTGACATCGGTCAAAACTCTGACCTGACTACTTTAATAGATTTAATCACAGAAAGAAGTCAGAAAAGGAAACTTCCAATACCACCCGTCTTCCCTACGCATATATCTCCAGAAGTACAATACGGAAACGAGAGGGTTGACACAGAGAAAACACGTTCCCCAAAATTATTAAAAGATCCAACTACTGTAAGTAGCGATTCAACTTTAAAACCACATATTACTCAAAAACCAGAAAAACCACTCGCTGTTTACTTTAAAGATGGTAATGGAGCGACCACAACTAGTACAGAGGCTGTACCGGTGACAGAAAATTTTGCAAATGCGGAAACTTCAAACGATATTAATGCTTACATAAAACAGCAAACAAGGAAAGGATCTGAAATTCAAATAAATGAAGTGCCTTCTACACCTTTGCCTGTTTATGAGAAACCAAAGTATGTCCAGCAGAATTTCAATATTGAACCCAATCTTCCACCTGAAGTTCAAGAGTTTTATGTCCGTCCCGTCATCGACAACGACGTCAAGTTTACATCAGGTCACTCAAAACTTTTTGGTATTTCTATAGAGGACGCAGAAAATATGAAATCAACTACCCAAAACTCTTTGTACAATACCAGAGTATCTCCGACTTTACCGACTTGGCGAAATAGAGATGATGCCACCACAAAAAAGTATCCATTAAATGGTGTCTACGATGGTAAGTTTTGAGCTGTTCATACATATTTATAAAAGGGCGCTTGCGGTTTCAAAGTCGATAATACAGGTACCTATGCATTATCTACTATATTTAGTACTTAGTAAAAGTGAATTTTCACAAGTACTAGGTATTCATAGCACTCTGCACTATTTGTGTATATTGTATTGTATTAGGTATATCAATTTGCAACTTATTTAATTTGCAACTGTAGTAGATATATTATGTTTAATTAGTAAACCAATGATTATATCGGTACTAAAAGCTTTATATAAACAGATAGCAGGTATTTTGTAGCAATGCTTTCAATCATCTCATTATTTCACCCATCAAGTCAAACCATTGTGAACTACTTAGTTACCTGAAATTTCTTTGTCTGTGACCAACCGCAAAGTAACCTCTTGGTATGCTCTCCTTGCAGTTCCACAATGTCGATCCACACGTCTTCCTCTATGCCGCGGAGTCCTGCCGTATGACCTGGCGACTGGTCCTGCCTTCGTCGGCGACGTTGATGTTACTACACTGCTTCCTCAAATCGAGTACCTCGTTAGCACGAACTGCAGTCAACGGGTCCGACACTTCGTTTGTACGCTCCTAGAACCTGAATGTAGCCCACCGCCTTATTCGCAAAAATTGCCCTGTTACAACTTTTGCAAAGGTTTGTTA
Source organism: Erebia ligea (assembly GCA_917051295.2). Taxonomy (NCBI): domain Eukaryota; kingdom Metazoa; phylum Arthropoda; class Insecta; order Lepidoptera; family Nymphalidae; genus Erebia; species Erebia ligea. The sequence goes on from OU785226.1 coordinate 4,506,441, forward strand.
AATTTGAAATTTGAATACTTAATAACAAGACATAAGAATAATTTGAGCAGCATGGAGACAAAAATATCATATAGAACAATAATTAATTAATGAAAAAGAATCATAATTTAGGTATATTTTTTTAGTTTTCCGTAATTACAAAATATTAAGTTTCGTGATAAAAACGAAACTACCAAATCCAGAAAATCCGTAATCTTGGTTTTAAAAAAATGAACAAAATATCGGGTTTTTTGTTTTAGCTATCGTGGATCACTGCGAGAACATAATACCCAGGGAGTTACGGGGGATTTTTACATGCAGTCAGTACTCCAGTAACAAATGCGCAAGCGCAAGAACCCCGTGCTTTACCCGCGAGCTGGCGTGTGGGGATGGTACTTGCGTGCCTCGAGATTGGATATGCGATGGCACCAGAGACTGTGCTGGAGGAGAAGACGAGGCGCCTTGTTCTAAGTGCGATGACAACGAGTATCGGTGAGAGCTATATTTTTGCTTTTTTGTAGATGTATGGGCTAGCGTTTGACTGCAGTCAGATCCGCTTATTATTAAATGGGCTACTGAATTTTGAATGATTGTTACTAAAATTACAAAGTTATATATAAGCCTCATTCTCGTCGATCTACGGCTTGAGCAAACTTAATAAATTGTTTGGGTTTGAATTTCACGTAAATATTACAAAGGCTTCGCTAAAGGCTTTTCTAAACCTATTATAAATTCACAATTTATTGTTAGAGTTTGTACTTAAATATATTGTTTTACCTTTACAGTTGTAGTTCCGGGATGTGCATTACAAAACGCTGGCTGTGCGATGGCTACGCGGACTGTCCTAGTGGCGAAGATGAACATAAAGAATTGTGTCAGGGACGCAGACTTGTGAACTCCCCCATCACAGAAGACATTGATGAGCCAGGCGAGGAATCAGCCGGTTCAGCACCCGCACCTTCTGTCCGCAAGCCTAATAGGCTACCTGTAGTGAATCGCAATGGTGTGTACTTAAAATATGAAATATCAACAGCCATATCTTGCCAAAGTCAAAGTAAAAAGCAATTTATTTGAAGTGCTACCTTCCCACTGTACACTTTTATAACATGTTAACACATGTTTTCATTTCTTTTAAATATTTACGTATCTATATTATTTATATATCTTGCTCAGATCACTTTAAGCTAAAATCCATAGCTTTTTGAAAAGGGAAAACTGGGACTACTTAAAAACTATGTAGTTGCAATCAGCGGTAACAGTGAATTTTGTTTATTCTCATCTTTACTACTCTTCTAAATTTCAACACTGTCATTTTTAAAAGTGTCTGATTAGGAGCTTCCCTATAACGTGTTACTTAAAACTCGCAATTTTTCATTCCCTTTCAATTAAATTAATTATCAAAACATATTAATATTTGTTTAAATTGTGTTTCCAGGTGAAAATGACAATAGCAAGGAGCTATTGATGACCAGTGACAGCAATAATGCCTTCAGGCGTAACTTCACTCGCCGTCCTTCACCATCCCGACTTTCACCATATAAGCGACCAAAACCTCCAGCGGATTTCACACCTGATCCCGATGAACTATCAGCGGTTCAGGCTACGCTAAAACTATCATTGGCTAAGGAGTCAAGGACACCTAAGCCTATTATGAATATTGAAAACGCCAAGCAAAATGAGGATAAGCAAGATTCTTCGGAAGATATAAATATTGGCGAGTTAGGTTTATTTGAAGACATTGAAAAAGTTAAAACTGAAAACAAAGAAAAAAATAACGATAGAAACAAAAGTGACGATGAAGAAAAAAGTGAGGAAAAAGAAAAAAGTGGAAATACTGAAAAGAAACAAGTTCCCAGGCAAAATATTCGCAAGCAAGTAAATCGAGTGAAGCCGGCAGATGCACCCCCTGCTAATCCAGTGCCAACTCGTTTGGATAAAACACTAAATAAACTTGAACGAGTTATCGATGGAGCATCTCTGTTGAAGGTATACTTATTTTTTTAATATATCTATATAATATACAAAAGCGAAATACCACTCACTCACTGACTCACTGACTGACTAATCACGATATCTCAGGAACTATAAAACATACAGACTTTAAATTTGGAAGGTAGGTTCCTTCTATGGTGTAGACGTCAGCTAAGGGGTTGGAAGTTTGTATGAAAGTCCTTTGTTTTTGAAGTTAGTTTAAAATAATAAAAATCTGTATAAGCAGTTTTACCAAAATCTACCACTAAGGGGGTGAAATAGGGGTTGGAAGGTTGTATGAACGTTCTAAGTTTTTGAAGTTAGAGACTAGAAAATCAGGATTTAGGTTATTAGTTTTAAATAATAATAACCTGTTTAAGCAATTTTCCGAAAATCTACCCCAAAGAGGGCGAAATGGGGGTTGGAAGTTTGTATGTTGTATGTTTTTGAAGTTAGGGACTTGAAAATCGGGATTCAGGTTATAAGTTTTAAATAATAAACACCTGCATAAGCTACTAGTACATAAAAAAGCCTCTTTAGATAAACTTTTTTTCATAATCTCATAGGTAATCAGAATTGTACGCGGACGAAGTCGCAGGCGACCTCTAGTTCCTTAATAAAATTATTTTATAAATATCGTACCCATCTTAGGTAGGTAATACAAGAAATGTTTAATAATCTTCTTTTAGCCATCTTTCCGCTTACCATTTTTTATCCATTCCAGAAAGCGGCCCAAGTTCAACAAGAAGAGATCCAAGATTCGCCTGAATCTAACATCACTATATCTGACAAGACGGAAGAATTATCTGGAAGTGGATATAACAGCGCTCACGTGTCGCCTTGCCCCAGCGGAGAGCTGCGTTGTGTTGACGGCCGATGTATCACATTGGCTCAACTCTGCGATGGAACTATCGACTGCTCTGACCATGCGGATGAAGACAACTGCTATACTTAACGCACTCGCATCTTCAATAATATTATGAGCTTAGTCAGAACTCAGAAGGCTTACTGACACTTTCTGTTTTACAAAATCTCTAAACTGAATTAATTTGTTAGGTGTAAATATAGTGATACCATTGTCCGTGGGAAGCATTATAAAAGGGATAGGTATCCAATAACCATAAAAATAGATCTGCCGTTTTAATTAAATTTATAGATATAATCACTCATTCTCTTTAAAAGAAAACTAAGCTTTTACGGAGGCAACCGTGGTTGAACTCTATTATATCCCTTGGCCATAATTATTAATTACCTATAATGCCACCTGATAGTAAATGATGATGAGTTCTCTAGGTAGGTAGTAGGTACTAGGACATTTTATAATATGAAATCGAATTATTTCTCTGCGTACTTACCTATTTCCAAATAATTTTAATACGGTGCTATTATTTTTATTAATTTTACTGCTTTTTTTTTTAACCACTACAAGTTAGCCCTTGACTGCGATCTCACCTGATGGTAAGTGATGATGCAGTCTAAGATGGTAGCGGGCTAACCTGTTAGGGACATGGCAGTTCTATTAAACCCATACCACTATTCTTAGCTTTAGTTTATTTCTTTGCGATATAGTCAGTGGCTAGGTAGTCGTAGTCGGTTTCTTCACTATATTATTGCCGAACAAAAAATACCAGAGAAATAACGGCCTTACTTTTAGGTACTTAGGTACCTATATCACTACCAACCCAGCCGCGATGAGATGATCTAAATCCGCTGCTGGCTACAGTTTTAAGCAAATTCAATAAATGGGTCTTGCTTATATTTAACACTTAACTTTAACACATATATCTTTAAGAATAAGTACTTAATTCGATTTGCACGATAAGTTAATGCAAGTAGATATTTTTATTTTTAGCTGTGATAAAGCAATGTATATTATTGGTAGAATAATTCAATGTTTAAGTTTTTCTTCAGAATAAGTACTAACGTTACCTTTTTTAGGGTTCCGTAGCCAAATTTGGGAAAAATGGAACCCTTATAGATTCGTCATGTCTGTCTGTCTGTCTGTCTGTCTGTCTGTCTGTGTGTCCGTCCGTATGTCACAGCCACTTTTTTCCGAAACTATAAGAGCTATACTGTTGAAACTTGGTAAGTAGATGTATTCTGTGAACCGCATTAAGATTTTCACACAAAACTAGAAAAAAAACAATAAATTTTGGGGGTCCCCATACTTAGAACTGAAATTCAAAAAATTTTTTTTCATCAAACCCATACGTGTGGGGTATCTATGGATAGGTCTTCAAAAATGATATTGAGGTTTCTACTATCATTTTTTTTTAAACTGAATAGTTTGCACGAGAGACACTTCCAAAGTGGTAAAATGTGTGTCCCCCCCCCCTGTAACTTCTAAAATAAGAGAATGATAAAACTAAAAAAAATATATGATGTACATTATTATACAAACTTCCACCGAAAATTGGTTTGAACGAGATCTAGTAAGTAGTTTTTTTTTAATAATTTAAAACTTACTACAGGTTTGTACGGAACCCTCGGTGCGCGAGTCCGACTCGCACTTGGCCGGTTTTTGTATATTGGACATACTTACCTAATAAAATTATCATAACATCATAATACTTAATAGGAATAATTCTTTTGCGTCCATTTTTGAAAATGTTGTCCTTTTAGTTTAGTATAAAAGTAAAGCAAACGTACAGAAAAATAAAATTATTATCCAAGATTAATTAAGCTATCCTAATTTGTATGAGAGCTATACGTGTTATCCAATTTTTAATTAGGTAGGTAGTAGGTACTCCGTACCTAAAGAAGCCCAATATCCGAAATTTTTTCTGTTAATAATGTTACTTGGATAAACTTATGGTATAATTTATGTCATAGGTAAACATACCTACAACGTATTACTGGTATGAAGTCTTCTTTACAAGAAAAAAATAATTGAACTCTTACTAAATTATTAAATACCTACCTGCAGTAAAATACCTAGGTGTCTCCCGAATTCTTTAAGAGCTTTCGCAAAGGTTTGTAAAAATTGTGGAAATAATGGCATTAGTCATTTCAACTACTTAGATAAGTTTAATTTTAGTACTTAGATATTTATGTAAGGTAAGGTAAAAAGGTAAAATAGGTAAGGTATTTTAAAGCTTTTTGCTTAGGTATCTTTGTAAGTTTGTAAATAATGTTAGAAATATTTATTTATTGTGCGATCTCTAAGTTTTGATTGGTAGTTGTGTTATATAATTTTTACTTTAAGTTAAGCTTGTAGGTACATAGGTATCTACTCGAATAACTTACATTCGGGTTAGAAACTTCTTTCATGTAAATAAGTTTTAATACCTATCGTCAGAAAAATTAACTGCCTTTTATATACAATGTTTTTCATAAAGATAATAAGTTTTATCTAATAGTGAAGGTTTTTATGCTTCGGAAATCCAAAGTAACGTCATAATAAAATTTTAGCAAATAGTAACAAGTATTTGGTGTAAAATACGTTTTTTAAAAGAGATTCCAGTTAAATATTTTGCCTGTACTTTTAATATAATATAGATGAAAAATGTGAATTTAACTAAGTAGATAGGTATAAGAAGCATAGTTTTATTGCTAGCTATAGATTTACCTAGAATATTAACTTTTATAATTTTGATAATAAATAGTATGCCATGTTTTATTTATAATTTTCTTATTAAATAGTATGCCATCTATACTTATAATAAAACTGTAACAGGTCCAATTCTGTACATTGAAGATATCTTGAAAATTTTTTTTGGATTTTTTGGAGGGCACTCATTATTCGATACTGAAGCCAAATCTGTAATTTTTTTCATTTTTGTCTGTCTGTCTGTCTGTCTGTCTGTCTGTCTGTCTGTCTGTCTGTCTGTCTGTATCTTGGCCGCGCATCACGCCGAAACTACTGAATGAATTCAAACGAAACTTGGCACGATTTGAGCCCATACTACGAGGTAGGACATAGGATACTTTTTATCCCGAAATTCTACCCCCGAAGGAGTGAAATAGGGGTTGAAAGTTTGTATGAAAGTCCTTAATTTCTCAAGTTATAGCCATGAAACTTGATATATGAGCTGCGGGTTGAAAATGAAAACATATTATGTGTTTCACATTTTTCAAAATTCCACCCCCGAAGGGGGGAAATAGGGGTTGAGAGTTTGTATGAAAATCCTTAATTTCTCAAGTTATAGCCATGAAACAGCATTTGGGCTTTCGTTTAAATATGAAGAAGTACGTGTTTCACCATTATATAGGGGGATTATAGCGTGGGATAGTAATTTAAGCTACTTTTTATCCTGGAAAATTAACTGAAAAACTTATTCCACGCGGACGAAGTCACGGGCATCAGCTACTTATAAAGAATATACATACATACATACATAGGCTACTTTTTATCCCAGAAAATTAATAAGTTCCCGCGGGCATCAGCTATGTTTTATAAAGTTAGATATTGTCTTTTATTTCTATTTTATACTTACCAGCGGCGGCAGACTAAGCACGTCAAAGGCTCGAGCATCTATGGAAATCACTGTCCCACTTACTGATGTAATAATTACTTCTGTAGGTACTTGTAGTGATCTTTATCTGAATAAATCTAAATCTGAAATCTGTGGCCTGGGATCAAGCCCCCCTATCACTGTATAAAGCCCCTGGTCAAAATACCTATGCCATTATTTGGGGTTTTAGAAGGAGAGGCGAAGATACTTGAATAACAAGCATCCAAGCAAAGACGAACTTTTTAATTTATACAAAAATATAAACCTGTCTTTCTGTTACGATTTTTTGCACCATATAACAGCATAAGTACTAAAATTAGCACAGATATATATACCTACCTAGATTGGCCCCCTGTATACCCGAGGCCCAGGGCGGTTCGTAAAATGTATCCAGTTTTACGAAATAAACTACTCCTCCGCGATTAGTCATCTATTCTAGATATATATTCTAAAAATAAGCATCGTAATTAAAGTAGTTCCTCCGTATTCTTTAAAGATCAAGCCCACGTTTACGCTATGTGATTTGCATTAAAAACAGTGACTCACGTGTGGTACCTATTTTTTAAGAACGATGAGATTACGTACATGAATCGTCTTAATATTTTTCAGAAAACATATTATTATAATATAGGTACCTACCTACCTACCTACTTAGTGTTTCAGTAGACCGTATGTGATGAAATAAACAAATGAATTACCTAATGTGTGCTACTGAGAATCTACTTTGGCTACTGAGAAGAGCCGGAGAGAAATTCAGATAATAATATAATTTAATTATTGGCAAAAACAAAATAGTCCGTCAAACTTGTCTGACCCAGCGTCGCTAGGCCGTATACTCGCCATCGGTCAATTTTGGAATCTGTAGGTATACCGCACAGTAGACCGTTAGGCTGCACTCATACATAGACGACATAGGCCAGTAAAGATACTTTGATACTTTGCGTAGTCAAGTTCGTACGTACGTGCGGTCGTACGATCTGCAGTACCATTTTACACGTGAATTTGATCATACTTTGATAATATTTTTTGGTCATATAGGTATTTTATAGAACTTTATTTTTACACAATTTGTGTTATATAAATACTAAACATTCATGGTAAATTTTATTTTATCAGTAATTTCGTCAAACTTTTAAGAAATATAGGTTATTGTGACGCGTAAATTTTGATAAATCGTGCACATTGATTTGATTTTTAGGGTTCCGTAGCCAAATTTGGCAAAAACGGAACCCTTATAGATTCGTCATGTCTGTCTGTCTGTCTGTCTGTCTGTCTATCTGTCTGTCCGTCCGTATGTCACAGCCACTTTTTTCCGAAACTATAAGAACTATACTGTTGAAACTTGGTAAGTAGATGTATTCTGTGAACCGCATTAAGATTTTCACACAAAAATAGAAAAAAAACAATAAATTTTGGGGGTCCCCATACTTAGAACTGAAACTCAAAAATTTTTTTTTCATCAAACCCATACGTGTGGGGTATCTATGGATAGGTCTTCAAAAATGATATTGAGGTTTCTAATATCATTTTTTTCTAAACTGAATAGTTTGCGCGAGAGACACTTCCAAAGTGGTAAAATGTGTGTCCCCCCCCCCCCCGTAACTTCTAAAATAAGAGAATGATAAAACTAAAAAAAATATATGATGTACATTACCATGCAAACTTCCACCGAAAATTGGTTTGAACGAGATCTAGTAAGTAGTTTTTTTTTAATAATTTAAAACTTACTACAGGCTTGTACGGAACCCTCGGTGCGCGAGTCCGACTCGCACTTGGCCGGTTTTTTTATTAACTAATTTTGTATAGAACGTATAAAAACGAATTGCTACAGTCCAATTTTAAGAGCGTGTTTATCATATTAGTATTTTTTATAAGTCATTTATTATAATTTTTCGTGGATTTATATGGGTGAAAAGTGTCACCCTAAAGTGCAAAAATGGTAAACGTATTCTGCAAGAATGAGAATATGACTATTATATTTCAATAAAATTAAATTTTTATTTGCAACAGTCTACTAAGGAGGGATTAATCTTTAATGTTTTAATTTTCTTTTTGTTATAATACTAATATCTCATGCACAAAGCTCATCAAAAGTTCTTAAAATGTCGGTTTACGGGTTTACGGACTGTTAAAAATAAATAAAACCAAAAGTATAACAGGCATAAAAATTATTTCCCTGTAAGTTTGACTGACTTTACCATTGGACTTTACCAACTTAATTATTTCATGTCAAGCCTTTAAAATTACTGTCGTTAGATAGGTAACTACAATAATGGTTATTATCTAGATTCTAGGTACTCGTACCTACCTACATGCAAAAATAATTGAGCCTAGAGTGAGTAGGCTAGGTAGGGAGCACAGATCACGGAAACAAGGGTAGGGAGTGTTTGATTGGGCACTGGGCAGCCGGCAGATAATAGACATCTAGGTAGTAGGTACCTACTTTCTTACCAACTTACTGATCTGTCTAAAAAAATAATATGAAAAAAAATTATAATATATAATTATTTAAAAAAATTATATGTATGTAAATAATATAGGTACCTACTATGGATAGTAGGTACCTATAATTTTTGTATATAATTTTTATATATAATTTTTTTTTTTATCCACTACAAGTTAGCCCTTGACTGCGGTCTCACCTGATGGTAAGTAAGTGATGATGCAGTTTAAAATAAACATTATCACCAGTATCTTTATTTTAAATCTCTGGTTTACTCTATGGTTAGTCATTTTAGAGTATAAAAACACGAAACAAAGACTCTTTTAAATTATTCTCTGTCTAGCACAAAATCAAAAAAAAAATATAAAAAAAAAACAAAGGATCAAATTACAGGGTCAAATTACAACTTCTACCATACAGTTATTTCACTGAGCACGGCCCCCAAAAAATTCACACTGTTTCCTTGTCTATCCTACTATGTTTTACTAAAGTTTGAGAGGGATCCAGATAGTTTAATATTTTAAACAATCGAAAGTTGGGTCTCCTGGCAGAGGCACATCGCGGCCATACTAAATCGGCCTTTAGAAGGTCGATCCGCAGACAACGGTTTTTCAAGGGCGACCTGCTAAAGGTCGATCCGCAGGCTAGGGGCTAAGATGGTAGCGGGCTAACCTGATAAGGGCATGGCAGTTATAATCACAGAACATATTATAAGTTATAATAAACCCACACCCCTAGTACTAAATTATTTATTTCTTTCAAAGAATCGACTGATTACCTCTGTCATCGATATTCAGAATGTTTTTGCGCAAAACTGAATTCGCTTGAATTGCATCTCGATCGCCTTGTTTTGTTTTTGGTGTACCAGATACGTTCTTGATATTAAGGTCGTACAGCTTAAAGGTATCAGGAATTGATTACGTAATGGTCTAAATATAGTATTAAACTCAACGACTTATAAACTCGTTTCAGTGACTCTACGGGCCTATGGAACCTACGTATGCAAATATTATGTCCTACCTAGAATGATTATTCCCTCTCTGGTAGATACGCATGAAAATCTCTTTGCTTTTAGTGAACCGATTTTGATAACATTGTTTTAATCCAAACTGACAGGACTCTAATATATATATCCAAGCCATGTGATTGTTATGCTACTGTACCTATAATAATACCTAGTAATTTTCCTTAGCTTCATAGGAATATTGCAGGAATTGTAGGTACCTACCTTTAGTGTACGAAGTAACTATTAGCACAGTAAGTGCTATTAGGTACCTACCGTAAAACGTAGCAACTTGACCATATTTTTTGACAAAAATCTGGATATTTTTTTATCTATCAGCTGTAACTAAATATAACTTATTGTATCTGTTTAATAAACATTTGGCTAACGTATTGTCCATTTGTCGTTTTCTAATATCTAATAATTAAAATTGTGGAGAGTTAAAAAGTGTGTAGGTAAAATTAACAATTTTTTGGCAAGATTACCTACACGGAATTTTTCATATAAATTATATAAAATCTAATATGTAAGGTAAAGATAACATAAGTAAAGATGTCTTTTTTATAATGAAAAGATTAATAGTAAGAAAGAAGTACAGGAATAGGGCAATACTGATATCAGGTAAAGTTGCCAAGAGATTCAGACAAATTACATACAAATATTTTTCTCTCACAGGGTTATCAAAAAAATAAAGGCGGGGGAACATTTCATTTAATAAGTAGGAAACGCATATTGAATTTTTAAGAAAACACTTTTTACTTTCTTATGGTTTTAATAAAGTTCTGGTAGCCAAAAAAATACACTTACTTTTATTTTCACGTAATAAATTAAATTAGGCAGAAACTAAAAATTTAAAAATGGCACATATTTTGTAAAAAATAGCGAATTAAATGAAAAAAAACATCTTTTATGTATTAAGAAAAATATATTAGAGGCTCAGTGAACAACAGTAAATAAATGCTACCTAAGGGGTTGTTTTAAATTTATATGGAGCCTGGGCCAGATATTTGTACGGTATTTCAAAATGTTCGGGGTCATAAAATAGTAAAATTTTTTTCTTTATTTCTTACTAAAAAGTTCAATTTACGAGGTACAATGCGAAATTATTTTGCAAAATAAAAGCGCAACAACATGCGTCCATTTTGACATTGACATATATTACACGTGTCATGATGACATTTGACATAAAATTACCTGGGAAATGTGAATTAACCTTATAATATCCAACAGCAGTCAGATTGATGGATGGATGCGCTGCGAGAGTTGCTATTCTACAAATGTGCCTAATAAAACATTTTATTTTTGTACCTCTTAATCACTGTAAAACTGCCAAAAAGCATATTTTATTTTGTTTTCTATGATTTTATACTATTTTTTGGATTACTGTACAAGTACCTGGCCCAAGATGAAACAACCCCTTTATAAGATTATTAACTCATCAGAGTTCGATATTCGAGAGATAACACAATATTGTGGTTCGTTTAGCATCTAAAATAACAAAAACGATAAAGTAAAAATAAATTTGATAAAATATCAAAAAACGTCACAAGTCGCGGGCGTCAGCTAGTATGGTAATATTGCAGGTATAGGTATGTCAGAGGCACTCAGAAAAATAAGAATAAACAACAGTTATGAGCAAATTCAGATAAAGTCATTTATCAAGCCAGGTGCAAGCACAGAAGAAATTATAAAAACATTAAATCTATTTCCGGTTACAAAGGACGACAAAATAATTTTATGTGTTGGCCAGCATGACTCTAATCCCACGAAAATAATGACAGAGTTGTCCACTTTTCTCAAATCGGCCGAACTAAAATGTCCTGTTATAGTTTTAAGTATATATAGTAACATCTACCTAAATGAGTGGAAATTAAACAACATGTTAAAAATGGTTTGTAGAAATTTTGAAAAAAATTGTTATTTTGTGGATTACAATAAAAATTTCATGGACAATCCATACCAATTATGTAAAAAAGTCAGTACATTACTCGACCAGATTTACTATGACTCAAAATACTTAAGTTTCATGAAACAGTCTCCACATACACTTAAAAAAAAAAGAATGAATAGCGGAACACACTTCAAATGCGAACTAGTTCCTAAAAAAGGTACAATACCATATTACTTCCCCATAGTTAAAAAAAAAAACCTAACCATTAATTCTGAGACTACTAAAAATAATTCAGGCGAAGCAAGTACCTCTCCCATTCCTTCAACATCAAATGCCATCCCAGACAAAAAAAAATTTTTTCGAGCCTAAAAAACATAAATGCTTTAAGGTTTTACACCAAAATATTGCAAGCATTTATAGTAAAAAAAATGAACTAGAAATTGCGCTTACTCAATTACAGGACATTAGTAAACAACCAGATATTATTTGCTTAAGTGAAACTTTTGTAGAAGTAGGAAGTGAAATGAATATAAATATAAGTGGCTACCATCTAGCGTCAATATATTGTAGATCAAAAAAACAAAAACGCGGCGGTGTCTGCATTCTGGTAAAAAAAGGCATGAGTTTTAAGTCCATAAATGTTTTAAAAGATTTTGTTTCAGATGAGATTTTTGAATGTTGCGGTATCGATATCCCAAGCTATCAAGTGATTATTATTTGCTTGTACAGAACACCCAACTCCAATGTCTTTTCATTTTTAGACATCTTGGAAAATGCGTTGCATACAATAACAACAAAAATTAAGACTAAAAAAATCATCATTGCAGGTGACCTAAATATAAATATTTTAACAAATAATAAGGATACACATCGCTTACTTGACTTAACAAAAAATTTTAACTTAACAATTCACATAGACAAACCTACTAGAAAAAATACATGTATCGATAACATAATAAGTAACATACCTAATGCGTTCGGCGAACTGTTACCTTTAGGACTATCTGATCACGATACCGCACAAATGCTTACCGTCCCAGTGGATAATAAAGATAGTCCAATCAAACATTATTTTATATATAAAAGGGACTATGCTATAGACAACATGCAAATGTTTCGAAAACATTTGCAAAGTATTTCTTTTTCAGAGGTGTATAGTAACAATAATTTTGACGAGGGTTTTGCTTGTTTCTATGATATGTTTACACTATTATATTATTTGTGTTTCCCATTACGGAGAATAAAAATATTAAACGAATCGGCTGGACCAAAATGGATTACTAAAGGACTAAAGATTAGCTGTAAAAGAAAAAGGATATTACAAAATAAATATTATAAAAATAAAACCAAGACAACCAAAGAGAGCTACTTAAATTATTCAAAAATGCTAAGACGTTGTTTTAGATCAGCTGAGAAAAACTGTAACTTTAAACATATTACTAATGCTAAAAACAAATGTAAAGCATCATGGGACATCATTGCAGAGTGTGCCAATAAAAATTTAACCAAAAATCATATAACAGAGATAACCATTAACAGTCAAAGTATTACTAATCCTCAAGAAATTGCCAATCAATTCAATGAATACTATATAAGCACAACAAATAAGGATAGCTTAAAATGTAATAACACAAATAAAACAAGTATACTCAGCAGCATATTTCTAAAGCCCTATGCGGTGAAAGAAGTTGAAGAAATTATAGCGTCATTAAATAACACCAATGCCGTAGGACCAGATGAAATCTCAACAAAAATTCTCAAATATTGTAAAAAGGAACTTGCACCTATTATAACACACCTTATAAATCAATCTTTTTATCACGGAACCTTCCCAAACTTACTGAAGTTATCTGTTATTAAACCACTGTATAAGAAAGGTGATAAAAAGCAACTGAGTAATTATCGGCCGATTTCACTGGTACCAGTCTTGTCAAAAATATTTGAAAAAGCTATGTACAAACGTATAACAGGATTCACAAGTACATTAAAAATTTTCAAAACAGAACAATATGGTTTTCAGTGTAAAAAGTCGACAATCCAGGCTTGTTTTAATTTAGTTGATCAAATTATAAAAAATATGGACGCAAAGAAACTTACAATAGCAATTTTTATTGACATGACTAAGGCATTTGATTTCGTCTCACATAAAATTCTACTAAACAAACTTGATAACTTTGGAATTAGAGGACCAGCATTGAAATGGATTGAATCATTTTTAACAGGCAGGGAACAATGTGTTGAAATAGAAAATATAAATGAAAATTATGACTTAGTTAATGTTAAATCAACATACGTAACCAATAAATATGGAGTACCGCAAGGCACTGTACTCGGGCCTTTACTCTTTCTTTTTTATATAAATGACTTACCTGACATTACTCATCATAGAATGACACTTTTCGCAGATGACATTTCTATCATTCTGACATGCAAGGATAATGACATTAATACTTTTGAATTTGACATTAATAACACTCTAAGATCCATAATTGAATGGTTAGAATGCAATAATTTACATATCAACATAGATAAAACAAATTTTATTCAATTCAGAAATTATAATAAAAATCGTGCTAATCTTAATATAAACTATAAAGGTGACAGGATCAAGGAAGTAGAAGAATGTAAATTTTTAGGCATACAGATAGACGAACATTGCTCTTGGAAAAGTCATGTTAATAACATATGTAATAGACTAAATAGATTCGTCTATGTACTACGAAGACTAAGTTTGACATCTAGTACTGAAATCGCTCTTACAGCTTACCATGGATATGTCTCTTCAGTTCTCCGCTATGGCATTTTAATTTGGGGTAATTCGACAGCAGTGAATAAAGTTTTTATTGTCCAAAAAAAATGTATTAGAGCTATCCTTCACATGGCGCCATATGAATCATGTAAGCCGGCGTTTATTAAGCTTAAGGTTCTGCCTCTGCCATGCATGTACATTTTAGAAGTTTCAAAATTCGTAAAGTTGAATATGCATCTCTTTAAAACCATGCGTGATATGTACCAATTGCGATCTCAGAGGTACCCAGACAAACTTACTCTAACAAAAACACCACAAACAGCCCTGTTTAACAGAAACTGTTATGCAATGGCAATAAAAATTTTTAATAAGTTACCATCTGACATAAAATCAAGCACAACAAAACACTTTTCATTAAAACTTAAGAAATGGTTACAAGGAAAAAATTTTTACACCTTGGAAGAATTTTTCCAACATGACAAAAAACACTGACATTTTTACATTCTTTTATTTTTAATACTTTTGACATTGCTCCTGAATTATTATTAAAATCTAATTTTTATGTTGTAATATTATTATTGTAACTAAGTGTAACTAAAATGAATGTAATGTTAAAATGAATCTATGTTGTAATATTATTATTATTGTAATAGTAACTATAATGAAATTGAACTCAATTGCCTATTTATAATATACTAGCTGATGCCCGCGACTTCGTCCGCGTGGTTTGGCGGGACCCTCGAATCCGATTGCAGCGCCCCCACCGGGTCCAATTGTGAATATAAACCATCCCGGGGTCCAGACAAACCCAACAAAAAAAGAATTAGCGAAATTGGTCCAGCCGTTCACGCGTGATGCCGTGACCAAGGGAAATAGGGATTCATTTTTATATTATACCCCTATTTCACCCCTTCGGGGGTGGAATTTTGAAAAACTGTGAGACACATATGTTTTCATTTTCTACCCGCAGCTCATATATCAAGTTTCATGACTATAACTTGAGAAATTAAGGACTTTCATACAAACTTTCAACCCCTATTTCACCCCTTCGGGGGTAGAATTTCGGGATAAAAAGTATCCCATGTCCTACCTCGTAGTATGGGCTCAAATCGTGCCAAGTTTCGTTTGAATTCATTCAGTAGTTTCGGCGTGATGCGCGGCCAAGATACAGACAGACAGACAGACAGACAGACAGACAGACAAAAATGAAAAAAATTACAGATTTGGCTTCAGTATCGAATAATGAGTGCCCTCCAAAAAAATTTTTCAAAATATCTTCAATGTACAGAATTGGACATGTTACAGTTTTATTATAAGTATAGATAGATTTGTACGCCGATACGGCTAATGTGCTGGACTCTGTAATATTAGACATAACATCTTATGTATACACACATTATGCAAATAAAGATTATTCTATTCTATTCTATTCTATTCAGAAAATGCAAATAATATTGAAAACAAACACAACGGGCAATCAAGCAATTAACCTTCATACCTACCTTTGTACTTTTTGGCAACCCTAGTTATAGGTAAAGTTGCTATGAAGCAGTCAGTGGTAACTTTACCTAACCTCAAGTGACATTACCCATCCACATATTTCAATAAAATGAGGAAATAACACTAGGTAGCTTATAATTATAGCTGTAATCTTAAGCGTTTTTTACATACAATATTAAAATTTAACTCACCTGTGACAAATAGTTTAGCCTCTATGAGTGCAATTTCTCAAAATAATTCTGCACACGTTTCCATAGCAACGCACTTTGGAACGCTATATTGGCATAACTATCGATGTTACCAGTCAGAAAAAAATCAAAAATGTTACCTTAAGCTTCAAAAAAAAATACTACCATTGAAAGGAAGCTTGTCTAAATATATAAAAGGCAAAGGTGACTGACTGACTAACTGACTGACTGACTAATCTATCAACGCACAGCTTGAACCAATGGTCGGATCGGGCTGAAATTTTGCACTCAGATAGCTATTATAACGTAGGCATCCGCTAAAAAAGGATTTTTGAAAATTCAACCCCTGAGCGGGTAAAATAGGGGTTTGAAATTTGCGTAGTCCACGCGGACGAAGTCGTGGGCATAAGCTAGTTTATGAATAAGTTTTAAAATGGTAACTGACTTAGAGTCAATTACCTACGGTATGGTAAAGTTAACAAAGGTCCTGTAAAGTTGCCACATCTGACGGTATCTAATCTGTGCTTTGGTTTAGCATTAGTGAATCCTTGTGAATTACGAAAATGTAGCGCTGCACTATTGCCTAAGGACTAGGTTACCTTGATGGGTCACTAGAGTAGCAAGCCTTGATCAAATACAACGCGCAACAGCTGCTGCATTGCATGACGGCCTCAGCGCGATAAGTCTTACTTATATTGATCGTGTGATTCGTTGTGTGCCGCAGCTTTTATGAAGCGAAATCTTTGATTTTCGGAAATAAAAAGCCTATGTCCTTGGCATCCGTCTGAAATAGCGCGTCTTCCTCCTCGCTGCTCGCATCCAGAAGGATTCAAACTATTTCTTTAACTTTCGTAAAAATCGGTTAGTATACGGATGGGCCGTGAAAAGGTTACAAAGAGACTGCCAGACAGTCAAACAGATAGACACGTTAAACTCTTTGTAGGTAAGTATATTGCAGTTCCAATAGTTCATTTATTATTGCTATATTATGTATACTATAAGCACGCACAACAGATGTTCAACGAGACGCGGAAGTGTAGAAACCTGCCCAGAAGGACAAAAAAAGGTTTGATCAGTTAGGTTTTGATTCCCTGGCGAGTAACTGCGAGTTTCAAAATATGCGGCTTAAATTGCTGTTTCTAGGGGTAGTAAGTTTAAAATTATTAAAAATATTTTTATTATAGTGATTTAACTAAAAATTTATGCTTTTCGAAATTTTTCCTTTATCTGTGCTATTTAAAAACGTTGCTTCGTACCAAATTTCAAGACTCTGAGTTCACGGGAAGTACCCGTAGGTTTTGATTCCTTTGCGAGTGACGAAAATTTGCAGCATAAACGGTTGTCTCTTTTGATTGCGTTGGCTTAGAAGTTTGATTTTTTCACAGCTCCAAGGGACAGTAGTCCTGAGTATTTGATATGAATTTCAGCTTGATACGTCTATGCGTTCCTGAGAAGAAGGATCTTGACAGACAGACAGACTGACAACAAAGTGATCCTATAAGGGTTCCGTTTTTTCCTTTTGAGGTACGGAACCCTAAAAAGATGTAGGTACTTGTAGAAGCAATTTTGAAATAGATGCCTCCACGCGTCGTGCCGTCGTGCGTTGTTTGTAACCAATGCTTTACATCTGGAATATTCGAAGCAGGTGTCATCGACCGCTGGCTGGCTAGAAAGCCGTGAGTCAGCTAATGTTGGTCCCGGCTGCCTTGACGGCATTCATGATGAAACTGGCTGCTGCCCCCCTAGCATGGGCCGAGAAAATTTTCTCCCCAAGGAAAGGATAAAAATTTTATTCCTAAATAAATAAATAAAAACGCTAAATAACGGTGGATAAATAGTCCCCCGAGTCCCCGTGAAATGTCAAACGGGGATAAACTTCTCCTCTCCACTGTTGCCGTGCTCTGAGAAGTGGATAAGTTTATTTTATCTCTTGTCAGTGGATAAAACCGGGGGATAAAATTTTTATCTCCGGCCCATGCTAGCCCTGCTGCAGGCAACTTGTGGGCCATAGCCTTTTAAGGTTTACGCACAATGATTAGGATCTAAGGACTAAGGAAATAATTAGATACCTATAACAATAATTATTGAAATGGATAGATACCTAATAATATTTTAAATTGAAAGTGTGATTATAGAGCATTGTTGGTTCGCTTAGTTATCTATTTAACTATTATATACTTACTATACTACTTTATTAACTTTATCTGGGGTCACGGGAGTGACCCCGCCAAAGCGAGCCAAAGGAAACGGGGCACTACCTACCTTTTCTCGAAGCGTTTCGTAGGATTTTCGAACCGTCATAGCTTAGGTCCAGATGATGCTAGAAAGCTGAAATTTTCAGGATAAGGTGTTGTTGGCAAACTTACCAAATATACCAAGTATAAATTTTCTAGCATATATAGTTTCAGATTTATTGATACCTGAAATACGTCGATTTCGTGACTGACTCACTGACCGTCATCAACATGAAAAAGGTACTTCCTGAAGTGCTAGAAGGCTGAAATTTGGTATGTAGGCTAGAATTTGCATATAAACAACAGGAAAATTAAGAAATCTGAAACTTTTCCCCTCCAACCCCTCCTATAGGGGGTGCAAATCTGACAGCATTTCCTCGTATTTTAGAACAGTCATAACTTCGGTACGGATGATGGTAGAAAGCTTTAATTTTCAGGATAACATGTCGTTGGCACATTTATTAAACATACTAAGTTTCAATTATCTAGCATTTATGGTTTCAGATTTATTGATACCTGAAATACGTACTTTTGGGGGTTTTTTACTTTTACTAAATCACATGAAACACGAAACCTCTAGGGTACTTACTAAAGTTCTAGAAAGCTGAAATTTGGTATGTAGACTAGGAATTGCACATAAACAATGGAATAATTAAGAAATCTGAAACTTTCTTTTTCCAACCCCTCTTATTGGGGGTGCATATTTGACAGCGTTTCCACGTATTTGCTAACCGTCATAGCTTCAGTCCGGATGATGCTGGAAAGCTGAAATTTTCAGGATAAGATGCTGTTGGCCAACTTATTAAACATACCAAGTATCAATTGTCTAGCATTTATAGTTTCAGATTTATCGATAACTGAAATACATCGGTTTCGTAATTTAGCCTTATAAATCGCTGATGAAAATCAAAACCTCTAGGGTAGGTACTTCCCAAAGCCCTAGAAAGCTGAAATTTGGTATGTGGGCTAGGAATTTCATATAAATAATGGGAAAATTAAGAAATCAGGAACTTTTCCCTTCCAACCCCTCCTATAGGGGGTGCATAATAGCTGCACAGTCGGTACTAAAAGAAATATGTGCAAAATGCCGTATACATACATAATACCGTACATAAATAATATATATATAAAATTCATGACTCAGGTACAAATGTTCTGAATACAAACATTATGCCCCTAGCAGAATTCGAACCCGCGACCTCTCCCTCAACAGTCATGGTCTGTAACCAATCGGCCAAACAGGTCGCACATAATAATCACGTAATCTTGTCATTTTTATTCTCATTATTTTCATTTTATTACTGAAAAATTATAAAATACCTATAAGTACTTACAACATAAAATATTTTTCTCATAACTTTTTAACAGTGAAAGCATTATGATTTGGACTTGTATGCGAGTTTTGGCAGCCTATCCATGAAATGGTTTTGGTGGGATATATTTTAGTGTTTAGATTTTGCACTATCCCGCGCTTTTGTTTGCTATAATCTCCTCTACCCAAAGGTCGTCTAAGTAGAATTGATATCTAAAATAGGCTAGATAGGTCCATTGGACGGGTAGAGAAGCAATTTACTGCGACGAATAATCAGGAGCCAACCACTAATACGTGATTTATAAGATAATCCATTATATGAACAAACTAATAACATCTCCTTAGAATCAGCAATAGGTATGGCCCCAGGCAGCCTAGAGTCCTAGACGAGCCGTCAGACGACGTACCTAAGTAGGTGCGTCGAGATAGGTAATTGTAGCTCTAGGTGCTCTTATGGTAGGTTTGGATAATAATTATGGCAAGAATGCTGGTTGCATTTCCGGACAAAGGCTTAGAGATTAGAAGTTATACGAATAGAAAGACAATTAATTACCTATTCTTCAAAATTCAAATTCAATGATATTCTTCAAAATCAAGACAAATAGGTACCTACTACCTACCTACTTGGGGTTGGACGTGAAATTATTTTTAATAAGTAACTAAGTAGGTACATATAAAGTAAGTAGGTAGGTACTATTTTATTAATTAATATGTGTGTAGTGAGACCCAAATTATTTAATAAGAGTTCGGTAGAGATTCTGAATTTTCATCCTGGATAATTTTGGGCTGAGCTTTCCGATTAAATATACCTAGGTACCTACTGGTAGGCAGGTAGGATCATCGAATCAGGTTATGAACAAGATCGAATGAAAGTAAATAAACATTAAATACCGAGGTAAACAAACTTGGGGACTGGTTCCATGCCTTGTTAGCAAACTCACTCGGTACATTTTATACCTAGCTAAAATACTTTCTAAATAGGTACCTATCTGCCTGTTTAAGTGTGCTATGTGCATGGTAGCTAAATAGTCTGTCTACGTAAGTAGGTACCCTATACGTAGGATCTTTTCAACCATGTAAGTACTAAGTACCTATTTTACATTATAGTTACGTTTTTAATCAAACTCTATCTACTATCTTAGCTACCTATTATAGTATAACGGTTACGTTTGAACTAGATAAAATTACGATGTTAAAATGTGTGTAAAAATATTAGGTACTTAGTCGTGTATTTTTACCTAAAAAGTAGTAGACTAAGAGCACAAGAGATAACTGCAATTTTGGTAACCATCGCCAGAAAGGCTGATTCAGTGTTAGGTGGATGTAGAGCTCTCCCCTGATCACAAAAGTTGCAGTCTGCCTGCATTTGGATGGCCCTTTCGCTAAATATGGCCGTTCAAAGACGGTTTATTGTTACCAAAAATGAACGATAATTAGAAAAGCTGATTCTTGTACAGTATTAAAGTATGCGCAGTACCTATGTAAACAGCGTAAAAACTGACGCATGTGGATGGGACTTTTTCTAGATATCAGCTTTCAAAGACGTTATAAGCTATACTTACTATGCGTTCCTGTAAAAAAATATTAGCAATTATTATGTCGTCCCGTTGATTGCTGTTAAACATTTTTAATAAACCGTCTTTGAACGGCCATATTTAGCGAAAGGGCCATCCAAATGCAGGCAGACTGCAACTTTTGTGATCAGGGGAGAGCTCTACATCCACCTAACACTGAATCAGCTTTTCTGGCGATGGTTACCAAAAGTGCAGTTATCTCCTATAATATAGAGTTCTGACTTTACTTCGCAGGATCATTTCTATAGTAAGCTCTTCACGAGAGACGTACAAATAACATATTAGGTACTCTTAATAGAGTCCAAGGAGAGTAGGATTCTCCCTATTAGGTATATTCTTTGGTAGGGTTGGGTAATATTCATGTAGGCTAGGATTCAATTCATAATAGGTATGATAACTAAACTACCACTGTGTTTATGAATAAGTATACTTATTAAACCTAATGTCAACGCGGTTGCTCTATCCTAGCCTGCTAAGTGCTAGGTCCTAGTTAAAGAATACGTATTATATATACTACGTATTACATATCTACGGTATACCTACCTATACCTACCTATTCATTTACCAGTTAAGTATAATAACGATCTTGTGTAGTAAGGGAATGCGTATTGCGTACTACTTATAGCCAATACTTATGGCATTGCTGAACTGAGTACACTGGCTGGTGATTCATTTCTCGGAATTGACCTTGCTATGAGTCATTCGCTGGAAGGCAGAGTCGGGGATACCGCGCCTGTCTGCCGGCTGCTTTCTAGACGCACTCCGTTCACTGTGAACGCTTTTATAGATAAAGTATTTGGTGTCAACTAGTTTCTCAATTAAATCATTCAAAAATGTGTTTCTTCAAAAAGCGAAGGAAAATCAGACTAAGTTGATTTTGCTCAGGTACTCTAATATTTGAAAATATTTCTGTGAGTTTCCAAAGTTGGATATCATGATAACAACCATGACGTCATTTATATTATTAAAGGTAAGATTTAAAGATAATATATTTTAAAACGCTTATTTAATAAAATACTTGAAGATAAGCTCCATTAATTGTTTTTGATGACTAATTATTATTGTATAAAATTAATGAGTTTCATATTTGACTAAAATACGATTGTTGACGTTGACGTTTACGATGTTGTGTAGTACAAAAATGTACGTAACATAGATATCTATCTCTTTTTAATACAGCAAAAAGCTATTCGTGTCGAAAGAGACAACAACATTGAACTAGAATGTAAAACATTCAGGCTATTTCTTATTGCATTTGCCATAGGTTAGAAAGAAATAAAAAACAGAAAAGTTGTTACTTGTTTGTCTTGTCAGCCTAGAGTTTTGATGTTGTGACATTAAAGTTTTGAAATTTAAGTAGCGAAATAAACAAAATTTTAATTGAAACAATTGAAAGTAACACGCTCAAGAGCAAGATCTATTATTCTATTAGACGTGGTTTATTGTGTATTCGTGAGAAATGTTACATCGATCATCTGTAGTGAGTGACACTTGTTGAGCAGGTTTTACTTGTACCTTTTCAGACAAACTCTTTCTTGTTGAGGATGAATAGAGAGGATAATGTAAACTGGTTTCACGGAAAGATATCCCGGGAAAATGCGGAAAAGCTTCTGAAGGAAGGTAAGTTTCGTTTGAAAGGTATCTTTAAAGTTTAAATTGTTTGGGATTTGATGAGTTTCTCTGTTAAAAGTTGGGTTAATTAATGTTTCAGAGGGCGAGGATGGTGTTTTCTTAGTTCGAGAAAGTAATACTTCGCCAGGAGACTATGTACTCTCTGTTTTACACCAGGTAAACTTTAATTTAGTGAAAATATCAATGTTTCCAAAAGTGCACTAACAAAGTTAAAAAGTTTAATAAAGTAGGTATAGTCACAGGCTATGAAAACGAAGCATGTTTAACTCATAAAACGCAATATTTCACAAATTAAGGGTAAATTACTATAATAGTAAAGAGTTTAATCATACAAAATTAAACAAAGCCAGGACTTTCTGTGCATACCAACCTGTTTCTGTAAACGTTCTTAGATAGTTTAAAATTTTCTGCAAACAAATGTTTTAGGGTGAAGTTGTACACTATCAAATAAGAAGACACGGTGAAGATGCATTCTTCTCTATAGAGGAACATACAACTGTGCATGGCTTGGACACCCTGATCCAGCATTACCGAGGAGATTCCAATGGCCTTGTCACTCGGCTGTCTGTGGTGTGCAAAGGCGAGCCGCCACCGCATGAGTCTAGAACACAGGGGACAACAAATTTACTACATAGGTAAGTACCTTTACCTTTGAAACTTAGGTCTTTTAGGAATCTGTATTCCTATCACCATTTTTGCATTTATAGGTAATATTAGTATGGATTATACCTGCAGCACAATATGATGGTTGCTATGACAGCCTCTGATAGTGATAGACACATTTCATACTACTATTGAATCGAGTCAAATATTATGATATTTTACTTTTAAAGTTCAAGTTTTATTGGCCTGTTCCACTAGTCCCTACCAACGTATCCCCCCTGGGGGAGAAGAGTGGAATTTTTTTCCACCTATCCCTACGGTAGGGATGAGTGGAAAAAATATTTACACTTATCCCTACCAAGTGATTTTAGTATTTTTTGAGTGTAGAGGAGAAAAATACTGTATTCCTATTATGGCAAGCAATTATATAGAACTAGATGATGCCCGCGACTTCGTCCGCGTTGACTAAGTATTTTTCGATTCCCGCGGGAACTCTTTAATTTTCCAGGATAAAATGTAGCCTATGTCCTTCCCCGGAATACAACCTATCCCTGTACCAGATTTCATTAAAAATTGGTTGAATAGGTGGGCCGTGAAAGTATAATATACGCATCCAAAAAAATGTTTATTTACTATTGTTATTTCTAAGTAGGTTCATAATTCATATTTACCTGGAAAACTAGAAGGTTAGATACGTATGTATGTATGTACATACATGGAATTGTTAACAAAAACGGCCCACATTCAATTCGGTTGGGATAAGTGTAAATATTTTTTCCACTCATCCCTACCGTAGGGATAGGTGGAAAAAAATTCCACTCTTCCCCCCCAGGGGGGATACGTTGGTAGGGACTAGTGGAACAGGCCGTTTTATTGGCTCATAACATTAGGTTATGTATACTTTGCATATTAATATCAATAATATATAACCAACTTAATATTATAAATGCAAAAGTGTTTGTTTGTTGTTGTTGTTCAACAGAGCAACAGATTGACAGTATTTATTGAATGGGCATAGTTAAAGACCTGAAGAATGACATACTTATTATCCCCTCCCAATGCATTCTTAAAATTTAAAAACCTAAATCAACATGAAAAAGTTGCAGGCACCATTCATGTATTATCATGTAAGTATACTTTAAAAGAAGAAATAAATATGAAATTAATTTTGTGTCCTATAAAATAATAGATTCAATAAACTATTATGGTTTTATAGTCCATTCATTCTAGATTTCAATGTATGGGGAAAACGGCAAAATTAATAATTGTTTGAAACTACTGTTGTTTTATACCTATGAGTGAGTACATTAAAAAACACAACTCTCCCCCCCCCCTCCGGTGGTGGCTTCCCCCCTCCCCGCCTTGAAAAGTGTGCCATTTTGCAGATTTCCTAGATTTTCAAGAAAACTATGCAAGCTAGGACAAAACTGTCAAAGAGAGTATTGTTCCTTAATAAATTACCTACAAATAAGTTCATAACATTTATTATGATAGGAGTTATAGTTTACAAGCTATGGTGCGTTAAAGTTGACTAAAATTCGCAGCTCAGTAAAATAAGCCTTAAATTAGTTCAAAAACACGCTTGGAATCTTTAAAACAAACCAATTGAGCCCATACTCGAGGGGCTTACTGATAATCATTGAAGAGTTCCCCTATCCACCTCCTGGTTCCATCATCAGATCAGCTCGATGCTGGAGCTGGTGACTTTGTAGTATGTATGGGCGAAAAAAGTTGTTTTTTTCCAGTCCCAGTTTTCTAGACTCAACACATTTCCTCGCCATTGTTGCACTTGTAGTCCAGTCATTTTAGCATAAAAAAACCGGCCAAGTGCGAGTCGGACTCGCGCACCGAGGGTTCCGTACAAACCTGAAGTAAGTTTTAAATTATTAAAAAAAAACTACTTACTAGATCTCGTATGATCGAAGTATGTTAGAACAAACTAAGGACAGTTGATGAACTGTAAATTAGACGTAGAAATTAATTATAAGTAGAAGTTTAAGCTAAATTAAAATTACTTATTAGCCCATAGGCTAGATGGTAGTAGTCAATAAAGTTGCCATTATATGAAATTGTAATGGAACCTAGATCTCGTTCAAACAAATTTTCGGTGGAAGTTTGCATGGTAATGTACATCATATATTTTTTTTAGTTTCATCATTCTCTTATTTTAGAAGTTACAAGGGGGGGGCACACATTTTACCACTTTGGAAGTGTCTCTCGCGCAAACTATTCAGTTTAGAAAAAAATGATATTAGTAACCTCAATATCATTTTTGAAGACCTATCCATAGATACGCCACACGTATGGGCTTGATGAAAAAAAAATTTTTGAGTTTCAGTTCTAAGTGTGGGGAACCCCCAAAATTTTTTGTTTTTTTTTTCTATTTTTGTGTGAAAATCTTAATGCGGTTCACAGAATACATCTATTTACCAAGTTCCAACAGTATAGTTCTTATAGTTTCGGAAAAAAGTGGCTGTGACATACGGACGGACAGACATGTCGACATGACGAATCCATAAGGGTTCCGTTTTTTGCCATTTGGCTACGGAACCCTAAAAAGGGGGCATTATCAGATATGTGTTTATTATGTATCTTAAAGTTTTTTAATTTATTCAAAGTTAAAATCAAAGCACAATCGGCGAGATGTGTGAGTGAGGGGGAGAGGGGGGGGGGGGGGGGGGGGGATTAGGGAGGAAGGAGGGCATCATTTGGGCCTAAAATAAAAAAAAAATATATTTATTTAGGGGTTAATTTCTATTCATTCCATACTATTATGCTAAGTCAACATGACTACCACCGGTTCTTACAAAATAGCAAGGTATATTTCAAAAACTATTTGTCCTATCAAAATAAACTAAACACTATTTTATAGGTAAATTAATTATCTTTGTCCTAAGTCCTGACAGCTTTTTTCCTAGCTCTAATACTTCTTCTTGAAATTACAAAAAACATTCACGGATTTTACAAGGGTTTCTTTTTTTATGCAAGTTAGACAGCCATATTTCCGAAACTATTAGTTCTGTCAAAATAAACTAAAAACTATTTTGGAGGTAATTTAATGAAGTTCATTTTTGCTTGTGATATTTTTTTTCCTAGTTCTAATAGTTTCTGTGAAAATTAAAAAATATATACATGGTTTTTGAAAAAAAAAAAATTTCATGGAATATAGGTAGTCATATTTTTCGAACTATTGGTCCTATCTAAATTAACCATAACATTTTTTTGTAGGTAATTTAATAAAATTAATTGCTCTTCAAAGGATTTTTCCTAGCTCTAATAGTTTTTGTGCAAATTGCAAATAACACAGGATTCTAACAATTTTTTTATTTTTCTTCGTATACAATACGTGGATATATATGCGAAATTATTAGTCCTATCTTTATGAACTAAATATTTTTTTATAGGTCATTAAATGGTGTTTATTTTTACTCCTGACAGTTTTTGCCTAACTCTAATAGTTTTCTAGAGATTACAGAATACATATAAAATGTTGAAAATTGGCTTATTTTACTGAGCTGCGATTTTTAGTCAACTTTAACGCACCATAGCTTGTAAACTATAACTCCTATCATAATAAATGTTATGAACTTATTTGTAGGTAATTTATTAAGAAACAATGTTCTCTTTGACGGTTTTGTCCTAGCTTGTATAGTTTTCTTGAAAATCTAGGAAATCTGCAAAATGGCACACTTTTCAAGGCGGGGAGGGGGGAAGCCACCACCGGAGGGGGGGGGGAGAGTTGTGTTTTTTAATGTACTCACTCATAGGTATAAAACCACAGTGGTTTCAAAAAATTATAAATTTTGCCGCGAAAAAATCTAAAATGAATGGACTATTAAAATTGTTCTCCATGTCACTATCATACTATACATACACAAATGCGAAAGTGTGTTTGTTTGTTGGTTTATTGGTTTGTTGGACAAATTCCTTCAATCTTGCTGCAACGGATCGACGTGATTTTTTACATGGGTATAGTTGCGGAACTGGAGAGTGACATAGGCTATTTTTTATCTCAGAAAACTGAGGAGTTCCCGTGGGAATTAAAAAAACTTATTCCGGGCCGAACGGGGACGAAGTCGCGGGCATCAGCTAGTTGACAATAAAGTACAGCAAATTGTTTCTTTGAACAGTAAATTTTTACAAAACTTCATGATCATACTGCAGGTATTTATATGTAATTAATTAGGTATTTAATTATACAACGTTGATGTATTATTGCATTTGCCTTACTTTTTACATACATACTTGTATATGATGAAGGTATCAATATCTTAAAGAATTCCTTACAAGTAAACTTACATACCTACATATCAAAAATTTTTGGAATTGAACCTGCGTCTCTCTGGGAATCGCGCCCGAATCGAATGAATCGAATATGGGCCTTTGAAAGTAGTTTCGATACTGCAATGTGTCGCTACTGGATGGCATAAACAGGCGCGTTAAAAGACTGGATTAAAGATGCATATCTCAAATTTCGTCACTGGCAGGTAAGTGAACCGTGGCCGAGTTGTCCAGGCGCTCAGGGCGCGATTCCCAGAGAGGCGCAGGTTCAAATCCTGCCGGCTCCGAAAATTTTTGATATGTATGTAAGTTTAGAAACTTTCCTCGTGTGTGAAGCACTGTAATAAAATTATAAAATTCCTTGCAAGTAAATGCACAAGTTGTTTATTATGATGTCAATAGCTTGGCAATGATGGCTGAGAAGGAAGTCCTATTAACTAGTGAGCCACACAAATTGTCCTTAATTTTTCTTTGTTGTTTTATTGCTTGAATGAATGGAACAGTTTGATATGAGGGTTCTTTTGAAACGGCTATCATTCTATCAAGTAATATACCTACTTAATTTGATCAATCAAGTAAAACACATGTATGATGTACGGTATATATTTTTATTCTTCAGTAAGTACTTATTTTTGAATGCACTGATTTTTGCAGTCTTATCTGAATATGTGTGTATTATCAAGAAAACTTACTTAGCAAACTTTTTTGACATAACAAGAACTTATCAACCAACTTAGTTATTTAATAACCAACCAACCAACATTAATAAAAATAAGTATTAAGTAGGTATTTAAATATTACCTTAGTCATTGCTCACACAATAGGGATGATGACAACGCTATCAAATCAGCAACTCTTTATCAAACTTAAAAACGCGCTTCTAGTATGGAAGTTGTACGAAATTCACAGTTGTGACTTGTGACGTCATCAAATTTCAACACACTTTTTTTCTTTAATCTATATTTTAAAATGGTTATCAAACTTAAAACTAACCGAGGATGTGAATTTTAGGTCATTTGGAAGACCCTCTATTTAATAATCAGTTAGAAATAATTTATTTTTGATATAGGCATCATCCCTATAATATGGCATATGCAAACTACATACTTTGCTTTAACAAGAAATCATCCTTACAGTGATCAAGTGGAAAGTGGTAATTTAAAACATGTCATTGTTCTGGAGGTCAATGGCCTTGTGTGTTTTGCTGTGTTGCATTAAGTGATGAACTGTAAACAGTGACAAGTTTATTGATAATTTCCTGCTTACCGAGACCATTATGCCCATACAATAAATATTCAGTGAGAAGGACACTGACCAGAGAGATAAGGCCAACTTCATTCCAAATTATTAAAATACATTGGAATATTTGCAAAGTATATTATAATTTATACAAATATATGCTGAATATGCCATTTGATAGCCTGTCTAGGATAAAATATCAAGGGTGGTCAGTCAGCAAGGTGAAAACAGAAACTAATATAGAAATTAAAAATGTTTATTTCATGTAGGACAACTTGTCCCACTTATGATATTTCAAGACTCTACCACGACAGAGAGGCATAGTGTGTGTTCCGTTATAAGCACTGCGAGCACTGGCAGTGCTCTTTACTGGGGACTTTCAGTGCTCTCAGTGTATTTCGGAACGCACCCATAGTAGTGAACAGGACTGTACTGCTACTGCATACTTTTTTTCTTAATTTGTTTATTGTGGTAGGAATGTCATTTGACATGACTTATATCCTTATATGACTTATATACTTATGTCACATGACTTATATCCTTTTTCTCTCCTACTAAGAAAGAACAAGAATTACTATAAATCATATGTCTACTCTAAAACATGACTAATGAAGTTTTTATTATATTTTGAACCTTGAAACTACTTTAATAGCCAATAATGGTCCTTAACAACTTCCACAACACTCGGATATTAATCTAAAGTACAAACACAAGCACAAGTGTTAATGTAATTAATGAATCATTAACGTAAACATTGTGATTCATCACCACCAAACATTACACAGATGTATCTCCAATTGATGCTACAAGAACGTTATTGTCATTGTCACTTGAAAACATTCCCAAGGTATGATTAATATTATCTGTATCTAATGTATTCACATGTGAATATTTACATTGTCCGATCTTATCGTAATAAACAATTGTGTTATATTATAAAAATGTGATTCAGTTTTAATTAATATATGCATAAAAGGCCATGGGCATTTCACATGTTAATCTATTAGTACCTACTATTAAAAAAAACTTTGAGGAAGTATGTCTGTATGTGTGAAAGTAAAGACATTGGGTATTTACATTTAGCTGTAAGTGAACTAATTACGAATGAATGATGCAAAACTACTGGAGGCAAATTAAAAAAAAAAGTTAGTTTGCAATATTAAAAGCTGTGAAAATAGTCCAAGCTTTCTAATTTTAGAACGCCCTGTCTGACAATGGTGACTTTAAAGCTACACTGCAATTTATTATTATTGAAAAAATCGAATGTAAACTGTTTTTATTAAAAAAAAAATACTATTTAAGTTTGAATAATAAAATTAATCTTATTAAACTCAAGCTGATGCCCGCGACTTCGTTCGCGTGGTTTAAGTTTTTTTATTCCCGCGGAAACTCCTTAATTTTCCGGGATAAAAGGTAGCCTATGTCACTCTCCTGGTCCACAACTATACCCATGCCAAAAATCACGTCGATCCGTTGCTCCGTTGCACTTTCGCATTTATAATATTAGCATGATCTCTTTCGATTATCACCAGGGCAACAGAAGCAGGCGACTTCAACATAGTGTCTCAACTGCTCGCGTACGGCTACCGGAGCCGAGACGCAAAGAACCAGGACGGGCAGACTGCTGTACACATAGCAGCGAGGGCTGGTCGGGACAAAATTCTGGCCAAGCTCATAGAGAGTGGCGCCACCGTCAATGTCCGGGATTCCTTCGGATACACGCCTTTACATGTAAGATATGATTTATCTTCAAAAGGCCAACTGGTATGATTAAGGCTAATAATTGTGTATTTTAATGATAGTTGTCGCTAGAAAATAGTTAATTTTTTATAATAATTATCCTGCAAATGGCAGGGATCAATAAAGAACTTCTAGAACAGAGCCAGGCTACTTGCTGTAATTTCGATAATGACAACAAACAAGAATGACAGACAGATTTTACTTTATTGGTCTTCTTTTATTTCCAGTACACTTGCCAAAATAACTTGCCGAGCACGACCGAGCTGCTGATAGCGAAGGGTGGGGCCAACTACCAAATGCGGCACGCACCCACCGGGAAGGTGCCGCTGCACGACGCCGCGCAGAGGGGCCATATAAACTGCATAAAGGTACTTCAGTTTCACACTGTGTAATGCGTCGCTTGCCGAGCACGGCTGAGCTTGCTGTTCGCGAAGGGTGGGGCCAACTACCAGATGCGGCATGCGCCCAACGGGAAGGTGCCGCCGCACGACGCCTCGCATAGGGGCCATATAAACTGCATAAAGGTACTTCACAGTTTCACACTGTGTAATGCGTCGCTTGCCGAGCACGGCTGAGCTTGCTGTTCGCGAAGGGTGGGGCCAACTACCAGATGTGGCACGCGCCCAACGGGAAGGTGCCGCTGCACGACGCCACGCATAGGGGCCATATAAACTGCATAAAGGTACTTCACAGTTTCACACTGTGTAATGCGTCATCAGCCGATGGGTGTAATGCGTTGAAACGTTTCCAATACATGGAAGTATCGACCAGCAAATAGTGTATCTTTTTGCGGGTATTTTCAAATCGCTGTCAAGTTAGCCGTTGAGGCAGGCTAACCTAGAAGAGTTTTTATTATACCCATATCCCTATTGAGTTTATAAGTAGCGCTAAATCACAACCAAGTTTGAAATTGTTTTCCGAAGAAATTAGTATAAAGATGATAAAACTGACACGTTGTTCACAGGTCTTGTTAAAACTAAAGGCGCCGGCCCATCCTAGAACATTAGCAAACGATACTCCTGCTCAACTAGCCAAACATTCTGGTCACACGGAATGCTATCAATTACTCAGTAAGTTACGTTATATGTATGTAACTATAATAGATTTAAGGAAGATGAAGATGTGTAGCGATGTAAATAAAATGTGTTTGTATAGTCCGTGTCACGAAAGAAGTTCCGCGGCAATTGGTGGAACTAATTCATTTTACAATACAAAAATTGCATAAACATGCGTCAACTAGCGCCGCGCGCATCTAGGGGTCTACTTAACACGGACTATAACTTTTAGGCGCGGTTGACGTAAAACTAAACGAGACGTTATAGATTACGTTAAACGTAACTTCCGTCCAAATAGTTGCGATCAAGTCGTGCCTTCAGAATTTTTACCTCAAAATAGTTTTTAATTACTTAATTTTTAATTACTAATTTAATTTGTAATTTTTTAATTACTTTTTTTACAAAAATAGTTATTTTTAAATTACTTGATTGATTTGCTAATTACTTAGACTTTAAAGCTATTTAAGTAAAACCAATAAAATATTCTTATTATAGAAAACCACATACCCGAACAGCCAAACACAACGAAGAGCCAGTGGTATCACGGCACACTGAACCGCGAGGAGGCGGTCCGCACGCTAGAGGAGTACTGCAAGCAACACAATGTACGGGACAGGGCGTCTGACGGCGTGTTCCTAGTGCGCTACAGCGAGAGACACACTGGCGCCTACGTGCTTACCATGCTCAGCGAAAACTTGCCGTACAACTTCATTGTTAGGAAAGAGGTGAGTTCCTAGACACAGTTTCTCTTTAGCATATGAGATCACTTTGAAAACGACGTCTCAGCCGTGCGCAATCCAGTATACTATTGGGGCATAAGTACCAGGGCATCCGAACCGCGAGGAGGCGGTCCGCACGCTAAAGGAATACTACAACCAACACAATGTACGGGACAGGGCGTCTGACGGCGTGTTCCTAGTGCGCTACAGCGAGAGACACACCGGCGCCTATGTGCTTACCATGCTCAGCGAAAACTTGCCCTACAACTTCATTATTAGGAAAGAGGTGGGCTTCTAGGCTGTTTTTCTTTCTCATATAAGAAGATCAGACATGAAAACGGCGTCCCAGTTAATTTAGTTCGAGCGCAGTCCCGTATACTGTCAAGGCCTTAGTACCAGGGTAACTGAATCGAGAGGAGGTTGTCCGCACGCTTGGAGTTTTGCAATGTACAGGGCGTCTGACGGCTTATTCCTAGTGTGCTACAGCGAGATACACACTGACGCCTATATTATGTTTATATATATAAACTTGCATAAACAAAGGTCCAAATGAAATGTTACAGAACGATTGGCTGTTCATAGACGACGGGCCTTATCTAGAATCTCTGGAGAGGCTAATAGAACACTACAGCAGTGTTCCGGACGGGCTCCCCACCAAACTGACCACTCCTGTGCCGCCCAAACCCAAACCACCGCTACCCGAGGTTTGTACACGTAAATATACTATTCAACTAGCTGATCACTTGCGACTTCGTCTGCGTGGTTTAAGTTTTTTGATTCCCGCGGGAACTCCTTAATTTTCCGGGATAAAAGGTAGCTTATGTCACTCTCCAGTATACCCACTATACCCATGCCAAAAATCACGTCGATATGTTGCTCCGTTGCGGCGTGATTGAAGGACAAACCAATAAACCAACAAACAAACACACTTTCACATTTATAATATCAGTATTATATTCTATTACGACATCTATCCGTTATTTTAGATATCCGTCTAATAAGGATCTGTTTATAGTGCATAAAATATGACGGGAACGTTTAGTGTGACGCGTTCACAAAAAAAACAGGCGTCTTTGAAAAATAAACTAATTTATCATAAGACATTTCCAAATTAACATTAACAAGTCATAATTCGTCATGAATCACTAAAGGTGATGTTAAAATTGCTAAGAATATTTTTAATTTTTTCAGTTTTCCACAATGCCACGCACTAAGAAGTCATCACCAAGTCGAGCTGCCATGAACCAATCACTATCATTAGTTAAACACGACATATTGAACGACAACCAACCAGTAAACAACAACACCTTCGAGCTGTTAACAAGAAATCTGTCATTCTCGTCGGATTTCACCAACGACAGTATGAACAACAACGACGAAGCGCCCAGTGAATGTGATACGTACAAAGTGCCAGTCAATAATAGCGCTGTGGTCACACTGGCGGAGAACTACAATGAGATATCCATTAATTCAGAAGGCCAGCTATCCACGTTGCAAGGTAATAAGGATTTCGATAATTTACGTTATTATGATATTATGGATAGTATGGTGCCTGCTGTCTGTTTTTCTGATACGCTTTGACGGCCCATCTGTTGAATCTAATCTAGTTTTGAGGAAATTTGGTACAGAGATAGATTGCATTCCGGGAAGGGCTCACATGTTACTCTTTTTCCTACTAGTACTACCCACTATATTTTTAAGTTTGTCATTGCATGGTTGTATAATTTTTTAGCTATAATTTATTGTTTTATATCTTACTGATTATATTATCAGTTAACATGGTGCACAGTAAAACCGACTGTGGTTTTTGTGGCACTGTTTGCAACACAATTTTATGTCAATTTTAAATTCAAATAATCCTGGGAAATCAAAGAGTTCCTGAGACTACAAAAACCTAATAGGGATGATGTCAACTCAATCAAATCAGCAATTCTTTAACAAGCTCAAAAACGCGCCTAGTAGTACTACTATGGAAGTTTGTATGAAATACAAGTTGTGACGCCATCAAATTTCAACACACTTTTTTATTTTTTTATAGTTTAAAATGGTTACCTGGTATATATAATGGTACCTAACCGAGGATGTGAATTTTAGATATTTTGGAAGACCCTGTATTTAATAATCAGTAAGAAATAATTTATTTTTCATCATACCTATTCGAAAAACGCATATTGCCTTCAGAGGATAGCGGGAGCAAAGTGTAACTTGTAGGCCCATGGGACTTTTCATTTCTCTCTTCTGATTGGTCCGAAGTCACGTCATCAATTTGTTGATCGAATATACGACTTTGCATTTCTCTGTTCTGATTGGTCCGAAGTCACGTGATCAATTTTTTTGATCGGATATACGTCTTTACATTTTATTTAAACTTTAAATATACGTCTAAATAATGTCTATACAATTTTATAGAAGGTTGATAGGAGTATCTTCTGATTGGTGCTTAAACGTATAGGCACAGATATAATAATACTACACGTAGTATAGGTAATGTCCATACATAGTAGGTTGATACTCCTAGCTTTTTCTCATACGTAATGATGAAAAATAGTGTGTGTCACTCGGGGCCAAATTTTTTGTTCTCGGGCGGCGTATATTGAATTCCTCGCTACGCTCAGGATTCTACTTTAGAACCCCTCGCTACGCTCGGGATTCTACTATAGAATCCTTCACTTCGCTCTGAATTCAAAATAGCGCCCTCGGGGAACAAAAATTTTCTTTGGCCCATGTAACACAAATAACTATTTCATCATACCTATTCGAAAAACGCATATTGGCTTCAGAGGATAGCAGGAGCAAAGTGTAACTTGTAGGCCCATAGGACTTTTCATTTCTCTCTTCTGATTGGTCCGAAGTCACGTCATCAATTTGTTGATCGAATATACGACTTTGCATTTCTCTGTTCTGATTGGTCCGAAGTCACGTGATCAATTTTTTTGATCGGATATACGTCTTTACATTTTATTTAAACTTTAAATATACGTCTAAATAATGTCTATACAATTTTATAGAAGGTTGATAGGAGTATCTTCTGATTGGTGCTTAAACGTATAGGTAATGTCCATACATAGTAGGTTGATACTCCTAGCTTTTTCTCATACGTAATGATGAAAAATAGTGTGTGTCACTCGGGGCCAAATTTTTTGTTCTCGGGCGGCGTATATTGAATTCCTCGCTACGCTCAGGATTCTACTTTAGAACCCCTCGCTACGCTCGGGATTCTACTATAGAATCCTTCACTTCGCTCTGAATTCAAAATAGCGCCCTCGGGGAACAAAAATTTTCTTTGGCCCCATGTAACACAAATAACTATTTGACATGATCATCATTCCTATTCCACGCAGATGAAGTTGCGGACATCATCTAGTTCTAGTACATCATGTAAACATTAGAGTTAGAAAACATAAGTGGCGGAGTGGATTGGATCCTTGACTTCTAGTCGTTAAGCTATGAATAAAGTAAGAAGAGTTTCATTTTTTTTCCAGAGTTCATACCATTCAACGAGTTAACACTAGGCACGGTGTTAGGCGAAGGTGAATTCGGTTCAGTTCTACGAGCGGTATACTCGCCACCGGACCAAGTGCCCATACAAGTGGCCGTGAAGACATTACACGTGCAACACACCGACACCAACAAACAAGAATTCCTGTCTGAGGCCAAGCTCATGATGTCATTACAGCATCGGTGTATAGTGCGCCTTATTGGAGTTTCTTTGGTAAGTGTACATACTGACATTAAACATGCAAACTAATAAATAGGTGATATAATGATCTAGGCCTATTTAAACACTGCAAAACTTTACCTATACAGGAACAATTTAAATGTACTATTTTAAAAGAAGAATTTTTTAATGATAATTTACGTCGAAAATAGAACATTCTATAAATACGCGGGCAAAAACTGCAAACCGGTTGCGTACTGAGCCAGCTAACAATGCGTACGGCGAAAGAACTACGGCCTATATTATTCCACGACTTATCAATCAGTTGA
The DNA here is from genome assembly GCA_917051295.2 of Erebia ligea. Taxonomy (NCBI): domain Eukaryota; kingdom Metazoa; phylum Arthropoda; class Insecta; order Lepidoptera; family Nymphalidae; genus Erebia; species Erebia ligea. Next base: position 4,542,995 of record OU785226.1, read on the forward strand.
CACCCGCTCTGCCGAGTGGAGTGACGCGTGCGAATGTGAAGCGGAAGCTAAAGGAATATTTCTTGGGCAACATAATATGAACCAGCATTCAGAGTTCTGTTTATTAACTAACTTTGTTGCCTACGAGATGTTTCCTTGGTTTCTGCAGGGATGAATTAATTAGTAGGTATTTCAAGTAATTGTTTTTTATGTTAGGTATCTTTAGTTTCATTATTTATATTGTGGGATTTGTTACTATTTTGAATTAATTTGTTTTTTTTTTAATTTATTTAGTTAATGTATTTATTTTAATCTAAGAAGTTTGTATTTTACCTCAAGGCGCAGACGCTTATACATTGAGGGCAAACCTCTGTGGTTTTTTCAATGTATTATAAAATATGTGTGTTTTTGTAAATTTGTACGTTACTAATAAAAAAAAAAAAAAAAAAAAAATGGTAACATTACTTCCTGAAGGGTATAGGCCAAAAAGGAAACAAATTAACTGAAATTAAGCAGATTTTATTAGAATATAAAATGAGCGGCAAGACACTTCGATTGCAAGAAACAAAGACAAAGCCACAGAGTACATTGGACAAAGTAGGTTTTTTTTTTTTGTTTTGTTTATGCTGTTTCAACACTTCCTGAAAAAATAAATACTTAGTTCCAAAAGTAGTCCATATGAGAACAGCTTTTGAGTTTTGCTCTCTCCCTGCATTAACGCAGTTTGTATAAAGATCAGGGTCATATTTGTCTTTCTGTAACTGACATGTAGGAATGGCCACCAAAAGAAGCCTGTGAAAATCCATACTTCCATACTAATATCCATACTAATATCCATACTAATATTATAAATGCGAAAGTGTGTCTGTCTGTCTGTCTGTCTGTCTGTCTGTCTGTCTGCTACGCTTTCCCGGCCCATCTTTTCAACCGATTTTGCTGAAATTTGGTATAGAGGTAAGTTATATCCCGGGGAAGGACATAGGCTACTTTTTATCCCGGAAAATTAAGGAGTTCCCGCGGGAATCAAAAAACCTTGATCCATGCGGACGAAGTCGCGGGCATCAGCTAGTATTATAAATGCGAAAGTGTGTCTGTCTGTCTGCTACGCTTTCACGGCCTAACTACTCAACCGATTTTGATGAAATTTGGTACAGGGATAGATCACATCCCGGGGAAGGACATAGGCTACTTTTTATCCCGGAAGACTGATGAGTTCCCGCGGGAATCAAAACACATCAATCCACGCGGACGAAGTCGCGGGCATCATCTAGTCCATACTAATATTATAAATGCGAAAGTGTGTGTCTGTCTGTCTGTCTGTCTGTCTGTCTGCTACGCTTTCACGGCCTAACTACTCAACCGATTTTGATGAAATTTGGTACAGGGATAGATCACATCCCGGGGAAGGACTTAGGCTACTTTTTATCCCGGAAAACTGATGAGTTCCCGCGGGAATCAAAAAACATCAATCCACGCGGACGAAGTCGCGGGCATCATCTAGTAAATAATAATTGATTCGAGGGAAGGATCTAGGCAATACAGATGGGTCTTGGTTAGGAGTAGGACAGATAGAATTGAAGAGATTGAGTAACTGCCACTGTCCGCGAGGCGTAAGCTAAGCTTTGCAATCGCGCACTTTTAATTAATAGAAGCTCTCCTCGTGGACTGTACTTGTCTCATAGTTGCAACTACAATAATTTTGGTTTACCATTTTCGTACGCCCAAAATCATACTTCAACTAATATTATAAATGCGAAAGTGTGTTTGTTTGTTGGTTTATTGGCTTGTCCTTCATTCACGCCGCAACGGAGCAAAGGATACGATACGAAGAATAGTTTAGGACCTGAAGAGTGACATAGGCTACTTTTTATCCCGGAAAATTAAGGAGTTCCCGCGGCAATAACAAAAAACTTACACCACGCGGACAAAGTCGCGGGCATCAGCTAGTCCTCTATATTGCTAATACTAATTACATTAATAATTTTATTCTAGGGCCCTCCCCTCGCTATGGTCCAAGAGTTAGTACCCCTGGGCTCGTTACTAGACTTCCTGTTAAGGCAGCCGGAGAAAGCATCGCCGGGATACGAGTTGCGCTTATGGGCGTGGCAGGTCGCTTCCGGGATGAGATATCTGGAGAGACGGCGATTTGTACATCGTGACCTCGCCGCCAGGAATATCCTGCTGGCTTCCAGGTTAGTAGTAATATATATTATTATTAATATTATATTATAAATGCGAAAGTGGCGGCGATTTTGATGAAATTTTGTATAGAGATAATTTGTATCCCTGACATGGCTACTTTTTATCCCGGAAAATTAAAGAGTTCTCCCGGGAATCAAAGAACCGTAATCCACGCGAAAAAAGTCAGTAAAATAATAAATTCTTACTGATTATTAAATCTTCCAAAAGACCTAAGATTCACATCCTCCATTAGTTTTTTGCTTTTAAGTTTGATAACCATTTTAAACTAAACTTTTTTAAAGAAAAATTGTGTGTTGAGATTTGATGACGTCACGACTATGTATTTCATACAAACTAGCATAGTAGAAGTTTAAGTTTAATAAAAAATTGCTGATTTGGTTCAGTTCATCATCCTTATTTAAAACTTGTGTACCCCGAAAGTTTTATTAGGGACTAGCTGATGCCCGCGACTTTGTCCGCGTGGATTGAGGTTTTTTGGTTACCGCGGGAACTCCTCAATTTTCCGGGATAAAAAGTCGCGTCATCGTCTTTCGCATAATTATCATGTTTTACCATTTTTTTTTTTCTAGATAATGAAAGAAGTAGAACTTTGATTCGCTATAATCCGCCACAGTAAGTAAATCTATGTGGTACAGTGAGTATCTTGCGATATTTAGGTACCACTCCACACAAATCTTCCAAATCACAATCCAGTATTGTCGAGTCAACATCTGAAGATGCTCCGGTGTCGGAGTAAAATGTACGTTGAGAATAATTTGGAAGATTTGTGTGGTGTGGTGAATATAGCAAGATACATACTGTACCACAAAGATTTACTTACTGTGGCGGATTATAACGAATTAAAGTTCCACTTCTTTCATTATCATGGACTTCCGCAAAGTAACGCCTGCTTCTATCGCATTTTTTGTAGATATCAAGCCAAAATCAGCGACTTCGGCTTGTCGCGCGCTCTGTCCACTGACAGCTCGTACTACAAGGCCAGCCGCGGAGGCAAGTGGCCCATCAAGTGGTACGCGCCGGAGTCCTACAACTACGGCACGTTCAGCCACAAGAGCGACGTATGGAGCTATGGTGTCACTCTGTGGGAGATGTTCTCTTATGGCAAGCAACCGTATGGCGAGATGAGGGGCATCGAGGTAAGCAAACAGTTCGAATGCTACATTTTATTTGAATTTAAAAAGTATATTCCAAATGAAAAAGTTTTTTATTGAAATTAACTTTTACAAGTGCTTTTGAATCGTCGAGTGAATTTAATAGTATTGCAATGTATGTATATGATGGGGTAGCCCGCCAACCCGCATTGGAGTAGCGTGGTGGGTCTAAGCTTTAATTCCCACTCTCCTATGAGAGTAGAGGCCTGTGCCCAGCAGTGGGACGTTAATGGGCTGTAGTGGTTGTGGTGGTGGATGGGGATGCCCCATCATGGTATTACTACTTTAGATTGCACACCTGCAAAAATATTATTGATGCCAAAATGTAGAATATTTCAGCAAACTATGATTCGAATGCTATTTCCTCCCGCAGGAATTATCGGCCAAAAGCATATTTTATTATTATAATACTGTAATGTATCTGCACTCATTTTTAACTATTGCTTGAATGTGGATAATTTTTGCAGTAATTCTCTAGCGAATCACACCAAATAAATATATTGGTGATGCTTTAGCATTTTCAATACTGAAAATATATTGTTACGTCACGTGTTAAGACTTCAACTTCGGCGACGCGTTCATGTTGATAAACTAACCTAACCTAACTAATTTTAAGACTGACTGTATTGGTTCTAGAGTTTCAAGGCTAAAAATGCTGCAATATTTTTTCAGGCGATACAAGTAGTGGAAAGCGGGCAACGGCTCGAGAGGCCCGAAGAGTGTCCGGATGAGATCTACCAAGTGATGCTCGACTGTTGGGCCTACAGCCCAGACCTGCGGCCCACCTTCAGCAAACTGGACGATGTGTTCTCACAGAACCCCGACTATGTGAATATAAGCCAACTCGCGGCGGAGACTGACGACATCCATGTTTAGTTTTGACGACCTCCCTGGCGCAGTTGAGAGCGCTGTGGTCTTACTGTGTTCGATTGGGTTCGATTCCCGGCAGGGTCAATTTGGAAATTTCTAATTTCTGAATTTTCTCTGGTCTGGTCTAGTTCGGAGGAGGTGGAGGCTTCAGCCGTGGCTAGTTACCACCAGGTAGTTTTTTATCATCCCAACTTTTTTCCGGGTCTGTTTATAACATTATATCGTTTATAACAGTGGAGAATAATAAGCAGAACCTGCATAAATAAAATGAGGAGGATTTTACTTTTTGTATGTTTTATGTGTTGTTGCACATTGTATTTGGGTAGAGGAAACCTTCATTTACCTCTCTATTATATAAAGTATTATCTATATAAAGTACCTAATTTAATATTTGATAAAGAACATGCCATGATGTGCCTGATAAGTGTAAAATAAGTTTCTAGTATTAGGGGAACCACAAAACAAATTTTAAATGTTCAAATATGAGTTCAAGATTTTTAATGAAATTTCGTCTTATGAATTAATTAATATTAAAATATTAATTGCAATATGAGCCCAAAATTTAACTTAATTTAAGTATCGTGTTCCACGCACTAATACACAATTATATTTAAAAATTTATTATAGCTTATTTAAGGTTGTTTACATAAGTCACTATATAAAATTGACAGTTCGAAAAGTCGAGCTATGTATTTCACAATGTTCTCTGCGGAAATGGACACCACTCTTGCAGCACTACATTAAGTGTGAGATCTAAGAGCGAACTTTGACTTTGCTTAGACTTAAGGGACCGGCGACCGCCGCTCGCAACTTCTACTCGAACCGCAAATATAAATTTGCCGGTATATTGCTATCCCTATTTGGCTGAAGACACATGATCGCGTGCAAGCGCGATAGCAATATGAGCGTACAGAATTTGTTATACATTTAGTCTTGTTCCGTGAATACCAAAAATGATGAATGAAAAATTGTTGTGTTTTTAACTTCGTGTTGTTATTCTGTAACTTGACAATATAGGCTATGTTCCTGATCAATTAGTACGTGAGATATCGTTGGTTTTAATATGAAACAAATAAGGAGAAAACATGTCGTTTATGTCGCAAAAACATGCAAAACGCAATGTGCTTACATTTAATTTTGGGAAAGTATTTTGGAAAAATAAATCCAGGGACCTAGATAAATACAAGTTCAATCTTAATAATCGCATAATATGGAGGAAATATGCTCGAATTACTAATTATTTTGGTATTACGTTTGTATGAGCAATTCACCCTCCGCTGGCGCCTTAAGACATGGTTAAAACGAGACAGATTTATGTTACTCACATAAGTACATCTCGAACTGTAAGTAAAGTCTGAACCAAATCAAAGTTCACTCTATAGATCTCAGCATTAGACCTGGCAATCTAGGGTGTTCAAGTAAATATAACGTCAATCATAGCAGAGATTTGATCATTTTCAAACCCACTGTTGACTTTATTTAGGGATAATGAGTGCTTCACCATTTTATGAGAGCATTCAAGAACTAATAATTCAATTTAGCATAAGTAAATATGTACCTACTTCCAAACCTACATTTTTTTTATTTTGAATAAATCACTCAATCGTGTTTAAATAGTACCTTTTAATTATATAAGTTCACACATTTATTAATATCTTAAGTACACCTCTGCTGTAAATAGCTTTTAGTTTTAACTTTTAATCAGTACGGCTTCGCATTTTGGACACTTCTTTTTAGGTTTACGACGTGGGGAAAAATATCATCGTGATCAACGACCTCAGTTTACATCTACCTACATATTTATTTCGATGATCGTGGTAATGATTTTTCCGTACGATCAAAGGTATTTTTGTACAGCGAAAGTTGTACTAAAGAAAATTAGAAATATTTTAATGATAAAATAACGCAGTTCTGCATTCTAACTAAGTTTTGTTTCAACAATTGAATGCTAGTATTCAAATTTTAATGGAATATATTAATTAATATACTTATGATATTACGAATAATTTTAAACCTTTTGATACAATCGGTACATTCCTTTTTATTGTAAAAAAGTGAATTTTACTATTTAAACATTTATGAATTATAATTACACATATTCTTATACAATTTATATTTTTGTACGAAAAATCGCATCTATGAAATTTATTTATATTATAGATTTTAATTTAATTAAAACAAAACATGATTTTTTAAAATTATTTAAGTATTAAATTGAGTAATTTGTACATTTATAAGATCTTACCTATTTTACAATAATTACCTAGTTCGTGAATAATGTAGAAATATTAAAAACAACGAATATAATGGAATGAGTCCTAAAATGTCATGAAATTTGATTCGCGCGACAGTTGCCTAGCTTCAGAAAAGCGAATGGAGTGTTATTTTTAACGTTTGGGTAACGTAATACGTACGTAACGTAACGTAATTAGTAAGACGTAACATTTAGTGTGGGTTAGGCCACTTTCGCGCTGATTAATTCAAATTAAGAGTGATATATAAAAATTCTTACTTCAATTCGTCATGAAATGCCATAGTAATTTTTGTCGTTCAATTTATTGCCATGAGGTTGTGTTATTTCATGTACAAAAGTTTTATATAGTTACCCAAATTATCTGTTTAGTTTATAAAGAATTTATATTAAATTCTATTTTACGAGTCTGACTATAAGTGAATAATTTTATAGTAAATTAACAAATTTTATCTTGATAATGTAATTGTTTTAAGCCAATGTGATAACGGTATATATGAAGTGAATAAACTATTCCATATTTTTGCTTCTCTGTCATTTGTTTTATTTGGAGTTCTAAAATAGTTACGACGTTACAAATCTATCCTATATCAAATTTTATTAGGTACTTAAATTTTACTAATTCTAGATTCATAAAAGGGGTTACAACCCCTTTATTCCTCTGTCCAATCTATAAATGAGCTGAACAGATGAGGGACTATTTTCCGCGGAGGATAAAAGTCCGTTGCCATTTAATACAGATTTTCGCCGTACTGTTAGTCCTCCGTTTTATGTGATCTATTTTGACGGACAAGAAAAGTACGCCGAAGACTACCTCGTCTACTAAAAAGGCAAAATACGTATCGCACTCAAGACACTATCCACTCGAAGACAGGACCCCAACAACACTATATTTTTTCACAAGTTCTGCAAGTCTCTTATTTTACGCAGTCTCCGCAAAAATATTTTTCTTTATATCTTATGAAACAGGTACCTAGTAAAAGCAACCCCCGAATAAGGAAAAGCTGCATAAGTCATTGCCACAAAGTCATTGTTATGATTGGCTGAATGGTATTCTTCCTGCAATTATGACGTAAGGCAAACAGAGGCGTAAAATTGAAGCTCTGTAAGCTTCAACCATTGTTTATCTCAATAATTTTAATATTCTTGCTGCAACAGTGACACTATAGCATTCATTCTTGCGTAATAGGGCCCTGCAGGGCCCAGGTATGTTTCAATTTTAGCGACAACTATAATATGCAGGAGGAGGAGTCTCCGTTCTATTACCTTCACTATATTCGCTTATAGCGTCCACTTGTGGCCCTGCGATGCCATATATGGGGAAATGTGTATCTCGGTCCGTCAGAGGCAGCTGTCTTCGATACAGCGGCGGAGTCTCTAAATCTGGGGTCATAACATTATGCCAAAGTAAATTAGCTCGTATGTCACCCTCAATTCTTCTGTTCCTGCGCCGCCGTTGCGCCCGCGCATCTCCCAAAGTACAGAAACATGTTAACCACAAATAGGTCCCGACTATGCCTATCGCTAAACCTAATTCAACGCCAATCACAAACGCTTGAACGGCCGAAAAGTCTCGATCGAATTTCTGGAATGGGGTCAAAGGTTTTGTATCGTTTGGCTTAGTTGGTAAAGTTTTATTTTCAACAGTTATATTCCAGACTTTGTCAATATCCACTGATTCTCTTTCCACTACCATGGATATAATTTTCTCGGATTTGTGCACAGACTTCTTTTTGCATTGTTTTTCATATTTAATATTGTGAGAAAGTATCCACGTTTCCACTGCGACAAAGTCGGGATTGCACTGCCAGTATTCATTTTTCAATTCTAATCTCTCCAGTTTTCGTATGGGTTTCAGTACATCTAACGTGATGGTGACCATATAATTTTCGCTTAGGTCTAACTTCTTTAAATTAGGCAGTCTAGTGAATAGTCGTTCTGGTAACGATTTGATGCGGCAATTGTTAAGATTAAGGACCTGGAACAGCATAATAATAATAATTAGGACCGGCTTGCTGCGCCGATTGCGCGTCGCGTAGGTAGTTATTTCTTAGATCTGAGCAGCAAAACATAAAAAATTTTACTTCTGTATCAAAAAGATTTTTTAGTCAGACGTAAAGTTGCAAAAGTTTGTTCAGTAGTATCTATCACATAAGTTAATAGATATAACAGACATTTTGAAATTAACCCAGTATTTGTATCATCATCATCATCATCTCTCCATTGAGTCTGTGATAGAGTTGAGAATTTCGAATTTACTAACATGATTTAAAGTTTTTCAACCTACTTACTTACCTGTAACTTTTCATGCATTATAAACGGTTCATTTTTCATTGTTTCAAAAACGTTTGATGACAAATCTAATATTTCCAACTTCGGTGTTTCCCAAAATACATCTGATGTAATAAACCTCAGTCTGTTGTTACTAAGGTCCAGATTGGTTAGCTGGTTCAATCCAGCGAATGCGTGTAAACCAATCCAGAATATAAGATTATCAGACAAAACCAAGACTCTCAGTGAACTGTATCCAATTTCCTGAAATCGAAGATATTTTGGTTAGTTCCGCGAAGTGAGCAAAGTTCTCGCCCAGCTTTGTATATTTTGTTAGCCCTGTTTTTAACAAATCGCACACGCACACCAACACAAAGCTCAGCTTACGGCTCAGGGATTGTGCTTAGCTATACCTATACCTCGGCTTACCTAGACTATCTAATAAGTAGGTACCTACTTAAGTATTTATTTTTATTCAATTTACTTAAAAATGAAAAAATTTAAAAGACCCCGGTTGTTGTGTTTAGAACCGTAAAGTATTTCTATGTAATGCCCTAAACCACATTAAAATCGGTCCAGTAGTCTGAAAATGGCAACTACATCCAAAAATCTATCAATTATTAAACTGGAAGCGAATGATAAAATATAATAGGTAGGTACCTAGCATTGAATGACGAAGACTTTCATCACACCGTTAACAATGAACCAAACTCAATAAGGATAAAACTTGCAAACAAAGAGTAGGTTAATCTACCTTAAAGCAAAAGTTGTCCAATTCACTTATCACGTTCCGACTCAAGCTGTATACTTGCACCTCTTTAGGCACTCCCACGTCCACGCTGATAATGTTTTGGTCAACACATACAGCCCTGTTCAGCCCATTGTCCATATCACAGTCACATTCTTTTGGACAAATTGTACCCCCACAAAAACCTATTTGCAACCAAGACAATAAAAACACTATTAACCCCCACATGATTTTCTATTCACAATTACTAACATTGTATGCATCCTGAGTAACCTGTATGTAGGTAATATCTAGAAATGCACTGACGCATAGAAATGGAGTAGTTAGTTTTCGTCCAAACTGATAAAACTGATATCGTGCACGATAAGATAACTGTATAGGTATACCTACCTGCTAATATCTAATTGTCTCCTTCGTTTTCGAAAGTAAGTAAATAGAGTAGGTAGGTACATGAAAAAACTAAATATATTATTTTGTCAATATATTTTGGCTTTTATTTTGTTGTATAAAAAATTAAAATATGTAGTATTAAAAGTAGGTACCTATATTTCCTGACATCTAATTTTTAAAATAGGTCCTACGTATCTAAAATCGAATCATAAAAAAATCATACGTAAGTCTTACACTTTTATTTATTACTAGCTGATGCCCGCGACTTCGTCCGCGTGGACTAAGTTTTTTCGATTCCCGCGGGAACTCATTAATTTTCCGGGATAAAAAGTAGCCTATGTATGTATGTATGTATGTATATTCTTTATAGCTGATGCCCACGACTTCGTCCGCTAATAAGTTTTTCAGTTAATTTTCCAGGATAACAAGTAGCCTTTATTACGGTATAATCCCCCTATAATGGTGAAACACGTACCTACTTCTTCATATTTTAACGAAAGCCCAAATGCTGTTTCATGGCTATAACTTGAGAAATTAAGGATTTTCATACAAACTCTCAACCCCTATTTCACCCCTTCGGGGGTGGAATTTTAAAAAACTGTGAAACACATATGTTTTCATTTTCAACCCGCAGCTCATATATCAAGTTTCATGGCTATAACTTGAGAAATTAAGGACTTTCATACAAACTCTCAACCCCTATTTCACCCCTTCGGGGGTGGAATTTTGAGAAAATGTGAAACACATATGTTTTCCTTTTCCACCCGCAGCTCATATATCAAGTTTCATGGCTATAACTTGAGAAATTAAGGACTTTCATACAAACTCTCAACCCCTATTTCACCCCTTCGGGGGTGGAATTTTGAAAAACTGTGAAACACATATGTTTTCATTTTAAACCCGCAGCTCATATATCAAGTTTCATGGCTATAACTTGAGAAATTAAGGACTTTCATACAAACTTTCAACCCCTATTTCACAACTTCTGGGGTAGAATTTCGGGATAAAAAGTATCCTATGTCCTACCTCGTAGTATGGGCTCAAATCGTACCAAGTTTCGTTTGAATTCATTCAGTAGTTTCGGCGTGATGCGCGGCCAAGATACAGACAGACAGACAGACAGACAGACAGACAGACAGACAGACAGACAGACAGACAGACAGACAAAATGAAAAAAATTACAGATTTGGCTTCAGTATCGAATAGTGAGTGCCCTCCAAAAAAATATTTTCAAAATATCTTCAATGTACAGAATTGGACCTGTTACAGTTTTATTATAAGTTTAAAGATATTATGAAATAATTACAAATAATTAAATACATAATATTATTATTACTAATACATAGCTGTTAGTACCTAATAAAAGTTTCAAAAGTTCAAAACTGTTCAAAACCATCAAAACCCACACTGCACACTGCCAAGTGCCAGCTTGTAAAACTTGTAAACGAAAAAATAGATGGCGCTAGTGGTAAGTTGTATTGCGCTATCATAAGATGTCTTATGCCCGTTTGCACTAAACTCAAGTTAGGCTTGTCCTAGTTAGGATACACCTAGGCTTAAGAACGGCCTAGCAAAAAATTCGTTTGCACTGACAGTCTTGTCCTTGCTGTGTCGTAACTTAAGCATTGCCTAGTTAGGCATCTCTAGGAACGAATGGAATGAATGATTGTTTATGGTTTTTTTTTTTAAATATATCTTGCAAAGTAATGTAAACACTAGAATATTTTTTTACCTTATCTTGTCATAACCGCAGGCATGAGTTGAATAGAGACAAAAGCTAAAACATTGGTGTATTTTATTTTATTGGTTTATATATTGCACAGGTGACATTAAGTACGTGGAGTTGAAGGTTATTTATTTTAGGGGATTTTATAAATCAGCAATTAAAATGGAAAGACAAATAAATAAACGAAAAAGAACTGCCAATTTTACGGCAGAGGAGAAGTTGCGGTTTGTACGGTTGTTGTGCGAAGAGGGGCAGTGCATTATTTCCAAAGTAACAGTACACGATACTGCATCAAATAAAGAGAAAGAACAGGCTTGGGCAAAAATCACCCAAATTCACAATTCCAGTGGTGACATAATGAGAAAGAAGGAGAAAGAATCTAATAAATCTTGTGCCATTGTTGCTTGTGATCAGTGTAGTGTTCTACCTAATTAACAATCACAATAACAATGTAGGTACTCTGTGGTTGTGATACATAACAACCACAGAGTACATATCAACCGTGAGACCAATTAATGACAACAAAATGGTCCACAGACTACAAAAAATTCAACTTAAGTATCGCCTAACGCTTGGGCGCTTACTAATCGGGCTCATAAAGTTAGGCATCTCCTAAGTGGATTTAGGAATGGCCTAAGGTTAGTGCAAGCTTTTTTTTCGCTAGGATAAGCCTAAACAAGTTGGGCAGGGAGTTAGGCGATTCCTAAGTTTAGTGCAAACGGGCATTACAGATGTATGTATAATGCTTACAATAATAAACAGTTTGAAAAGAGTAACTACTGAGTTTTATTTTTGAAAAGTAATCACCAATATGTGGTTGAAATTACTTGATAATTATTAATTAAATATTTAAAATTTATCTGACGTAAATTAAATGTGAATATTATAATCATAAAATATTTAACCAAAAATTATTGCGATCGGCGATCTTAATTATTGTAAGTCGACTGACGACTACTTGTATGGTCGTTAAATAAAAATCAAGGTGGATCTACTTTTAAAAAATTGCCCTTTTAGGCCACATGATTGACAGTCACTTATGCGGTTTCAAGTTTCAACTTTCACGCTACTTTGCAGAAAAAAAATTAGCGATTTTAGGTCACTTCGCGACTTGGACCGGTGCAATTTATAATTATTAAAAACCGCGTGAATCCCGAGAGAAATTCAAGGAAATAGGTATTCTTACGGTAGCCTCGCAATATATTTACAGTAATTTAATCTTTGAAAAACAGCACATTCATATTTACAAAAAAATATGCGATCTGCATGCTAGGCAAACTAGAGGCCGTAATAAGCTCGTGACTCCATCGCTCCGCCTTCAGAAAGTCCGAAGGTTGTCGTGGGAATGAGGATTCTATTAACAACATTAAGTATGCTTCTGAAGAAAGCTTATTAAACTATTGAAGATTACGTAAACGACAAAAGAGCATGGATTTGACTCGCTCCAACTAAGGTCAGAGCGGTTACTTAAGTAACTAACTAGTTATCTACATAAGTACACATTAATGAAATTGTTAATTATTTTTTTCAAAAGAGCAACCGCCGAGTTACTTGCTAGTTCTTCTCGGTAGGAATGGTATTCCGAATCAATCGTAGATTCACTCGACGATTCAAAAGCACTTGATAAAGTTTATTTGATTAAAAACATTTGAATTTTTAGACTTGGCAAGTCAGAGTAAAGGTGAACGCACACTTATCCGAGCCGAACGCGTCGAACCACGTCGAACGAATCGAAGTCAAGGAGGCCTCGCACACTAAGAAGAATCGACCGCGCCGAAAGAATCGACCGCGTCGAAGAAATCGTTTTCTTTAACAATGAAGAAATAGTACTCTCGCGTTGCTCTGTCTGCAACTGATAGAATCAGTGAAGTGCCAGGTGAAGTTTAAACTTTACCCCGGGCCTGGTCTCAATTTACCCTAGAATCTATGTTATATAACAAAATTTACCCTAAATGATTTTTTGCGTTCTTTACAAATAAAACAACATATTATTTGCATATTATATGCATACTTTTTCACACCTGAACGCGTAACGCCAGCACTCGATGACGCCATTTTTTTACAATAATTAACACAACCAAAACACTCGCACGAAAAGAAAGAGCAAACAATAAATTATTAAGCTTGAGACTATATTTAAAGAGGGACACAAAGTAATCGGTGCGTTCACAAAACGGAATCTGTAATGGGCGCGTTCGGAAACGAAATAGTTCAGTTATTTTTTTATTGATATTGATTGTTTTACCCCAAAAATACCCTAGGAAAATTCATACCCTAAAAATTACCCTTCTCGATTATTTTTACTCTAAATATAGGGTAAATTACCCTAAGTTGGTATCAGTGGATAAAATGCGAGCGCATCGGTCGAGTCGACCGAATCGACCGCGCCGAATCTGATGACGTCATCCGAATTCGTCTAGGATTCTGGGGTTCTTGCCGATTCGGACGATTCGGCGCGGATAAGTATGCGAGGTTTCATGAGATTTCATACACAGAATTCTAAAATGACTTCGATTCGTTCGACGCGTTCGGCTCGGATAAGTGTGCGTTCACCCTAAGTGGGTGTTCCGATATAAGCACTGCGAGCATTGGCAGTGCTCTTTACTGGGGACTTACAGTGCTAGCAGTGTATTTCGGAACGCACAATACTTATCTATGCCCTGAGTATACCTCTAACCTCTGTTGGCAACACTGTCTTGAAATGTGGTGATCAAGGTGTGTGTTCCGTTATAAGCACTGCGAGCACTGGCAGTGCTCTTTACTGAGGACTTCCAGTGCTCTCAGTGTATTTCGGAACGCACCCAAGGAATATACTACTCTCTACAGAGGTGGTGATGTTTTGTTGAGTTGTGACAAAATGTTTTATATGTATGATTACTGATTGCTTATAATAATTGAGATCGAAATATGGCAGATATAAATAGTCTATTTGATTGCTTCGATGAACCAATCCAAAATGAATCTTCTATTCAGCTACCCAACATCAAGTTTGAAGAGGCATCCTCGTAAGTGTTCCATAACCTGTACTCTCCATCCTTCCTTACCATTTTCGTAATATCGTAGCTCCTTTTTGGTTTCAATTGCATGATAACTGTCTTTTACATCATACGTAACGTACATTACGGTTTGGGAGCTTTAGTTTATAGCATTCTTATTAACTAGTGGTTGAAAAAAATGTTCGATATTGCGTCTTACTTAATTCTTACAACTTAAATTTCAGTTATTTTTTGCTATGCTTATTTAAGCGAACAACTAAAGTAATTGACTGTGGCCAATTCTGTATAACACAATCTCTAAACTAAACTAAAATGACAGCTTTAAATCTAGTTTTGTCCCTTTTTCTTAATGCTGTTATTTTAGTTTAGTTTAGAGATTGTGCACTACAGAATCAGTCCTATTACTCGATGTGTTGCTGAAGTGGCATTGGGCGGGGCGGGGCACATAGTTTGAAGAAACGAAATCGCAGAGTTGGCACTTGGCAGTACCCCCCCACAGAGTGGACAGACAACATCAAATGAATCACAGGGAGCCGCTGGATCCAGGCAGCGCAAGACAGTAGCGTGTAGAAGTCCTTGAAAAAGACTTTTGTCCAGCAGTGGATGTCTATCGGTTGATAACAACAAATTGATACAATATTTCTTGTTCTACAAATAATTTTGTGTGATATTAGTACTTACTTTTATATAGGGTACCAGATAAACCAGCTGTAACCATTAAACGTCCACATGAAGAAGTACAATATGCAGATACCTCCAAAAGAGTCAAACAAGATGATGAAGATATTGAGGAAATCACCAGTGATATAAAGTAAGTTTTACCAAACATTCTACTGACAAAGATCTTGCAACTTGTCTTACATTCTTCCATTTTATTTGCTTTTCTTACCAAGACAGGTATGATGCTGGACAAGTTTTCTTTGTCAGTAGTTGTTGGTACAATAAAACTAGAAAGTATAGTCCCACGAACTTATCTTAACCCGTGACAGCGTCGCTAGTATCTATTGAAAATATACACTTGCAGGCATAAAATTTTGGCCATGGAGCCAGATAAGTTTGACGGACTGTAATGACTGTGCGTTACTGCACATAAGATATATTTTGATAAAAACGATATTCAATTATAAAACAGTTTATTATTTTAAGTATAATTATTAAAAGAGCCAAAATTATCCTAAATTAGCGAGTTTGTTTTAGGTGTTAGTCGCTTGACTTGTTGTATGCAAGTACAGTGAATTGCACTTTTTTGCCAGACGGGCCCGCCTATGCCCGCACCCCCACTTCAGCGCTTCTTGGCGGGAAAATTTAAATGGCGCGCGAACAATGACAACACATTCCCACATATTTTTCCATTATAAATGCAAAAGTGCAATTTGCTAAAGGAGGTCCATAGATTTATTTTATTGTCTGCTACCCAGCTTAGATCTCCTGGCATCAAGAATAGTAATACACACACTAGAAACACACGAAGGCTGCACCCATGAAGTGGCGGTACCACCAAACCTGGAATATGCGCCTCTCGTACCACTTACTACAGAGCCTGCAAAACAGTACAGCTTCATACTAGATCCATTTCAAAAGGAAGCCATTATGTGTATAGATAACTTACAGTCTGTACTAGTATCTGCACATACATCTGCGGGGAAGACTGTTGTTGCTGAGTGAGTATCTTTAAATTGATTTAATAACATTAAGAACTGAACATTTCTAAGTGATAATTTGAAATTATAGAGGAGAGGTATGAATATAATACTTACTTATATTGTATCAACTAAAAATCACGAAAAGGCTATCAACCACCCGTCTCCAGAGTGTCCTTGATTATTTCGGACACATTGCCAGAAGTGCCATCTTGAAAATATTGTCATTACTGGCAAAGTGGATGGCAAGAGACCTCGGGGACGTAACCCGATACGTTTGGTCAGATCAAATCCGCACCACTCTCGATAGCAAGGTCCACGAAGCCCTGCATGCCCCAAAAAACAGAGCAACATGGCGCGACATCGTCCACAGAAGAATCATTGGTGTAAGGGGTCACGACCCTCAGTATTAGGGAATACGACGCAAGGAGGAGAAGGTCCTCACTCTTAATTAATGTGTAGACAAGTTCAGTATTATTATTTATCCTCTGTGCAGTATACTACAAGACATTTCGTTTTACTTTTTGATTTATATAATTAATTATTGACTTTTATATTTCTTTTCCCTTATTATAAAATGAAAAATATATCAACTAATGAACTATGAAGCCCAGTATTTGCAAATATCTTTTAACAATGTAAGTAGTGGATGTGACAGTCAAGTCATAGTTTAGGGGATTATATTCATTTTTAAATGTTTCCATTAATAATGTGCAGTTAACAATTTTAATAATAACTTTTGTTATGTTAAACAATTAATGCCTTTGGCAGATATGCAATAGCCCTTTCACTAAAGAGCAAGCAGAGGGTTATATACACAACACCAATCAAGGCACTCTCCAATCAGAAGTACAGAGAGTTCTCTGAGGAGTTTCATGATGTTGGACTCATCACTGGGGATGTCACAATCAATCCATCTGCTTCATGTCTTATTATGACTACAGAGGTATGTGCAAACATGTTTGTAATAGCTTGCAATTAAATTTATAGATGACACGTATAACTTAGGTACTTTCAAGGCAAGAGTGAATAGGCATCTTCTAGGCAAGCGCACTCCAACCTAGACCTCATCATTGCTTTGCACTAAGCATGATTGTCGTCAAGCGCAAGCCTATCTCACAATAAAAAAAAAAAAAAAACTAGATGATGCCCGCGACTTCGTCCGCGTGGGTTAAGTATTTTCAATTCCCGCGGGAACTCCTTAATTTTCCGGGATAAAAAGTAGCCTATGTCCTTCCCCGGGATACAAACTATCCCTGTACCAAATTTCATCAAAATCGGTTGAACACGTGGGCCGTGAAAGCGTAGCAGACAGACTGGCAGACAAACAGTCAGACGGACAGACAGACACACCTTCGCATTTATAATATTAGTATGGATATACCCATGATTTTATGTGCATGATGGGGTTTTTAAAAATCCAACGGGCAGCTTTGATATTACAGGATAAAAGGTAGCCAATGGTAGGCCGTGCATTGTAACTGATAGAAAAATTTAAATTAATCATATTAGCTACTTACATTAATTTTATATTGTTGATTTTAGATTCTGCGGAATATGTTATATAGAGGCTCTGAAATAATGAGGGAAGTTGGATGGGTTGTGTTTGATGAGATCCATTACATGAGAGACAAGGAGAGAGGAGTTGTTTGGGAAGGTAAAGATTACTATGACAATGTAACTGCTTCTTTTATTATGAACAAAAATTTAAAACTTAAAAAGAAAAATAATTATTAATGTCGATGGGCTAAGGTATAATTTCCCATACAAATGTATGGAAACCGATGACGGCGACAGAAGCATTAGAATTTTGTTTTGTTTTCTAGACGTTCAATATATTTCCTATCTGCTAATAATGAGTTTTTAACTAACAAAATCATTTTACAGTTCATTTTATATTAAAAACTTTCGTAAATTGAAGTAAATCGCCTGCCTGATTGCCTGATGGGAGGCTTCGGCCGTGGCTAGTTACCACCCTACCGGCAAAGACGTGCCGCCAAGCGATTTAGCGTTCCGGTACGATGCCGTGTAGAAACCGAATAGGGGTATGGGTTTAATATAACTGCCATGCCCACAACAGGTTAGCCCGCTACCATCTTAGACTGCATCATCACTTACCATCAGGTGAGATCGCAGTCAAGGGCTAACTTGTAGTGGATATAAAAAAAATACGCATAAGTGAGTGAGTGTTATTTTAATATCTTCTCTGTATTTTTACCTGCCATCTAGAGAATTGACTAAGAACTACTAAGGTCATAGGGTTCAAGCAACGTTGCCACGGTGCAGTGCGTGTAATTGTAGAAATAACAACATTATTTCTCCATTTACACTAATCCTCTTTTTGTTTAGAAACAGTAGCTAATCCTCTTTCCCTAAATGTGCACTACGTATTTCTGTCGGGCACCATACCCAACATTCGCAGCGGTGTTACGTGGTCTATACGGAGTATGGACTAGCTATCGACGGACCGCGCTGCAACACTAAATATCCCCTGTATTTAGAGCAGTTAAGTTAAATTTACAAGTCTTGCAATATAGACGGTGGTGTTTTCCAGAAACACTGATCCTCTTGCCCGACAATGTGCACTACGTGTTTTTGTCGGCCACCATACCCAACGCGCGCCAGTTCGCGGAGTGGGTGTGTCGCCTACACACGCAGCCCTGTCACGTGGTCTACACAGAGTATCGACCCACGCCACTGCAACATTACATATTCCCCGCTGGCGGAGATGGAATACATCTTGTTGTGGATGAAAAGGTAATTAAAACACTTATTTCTTTCTATAAGCAGCCTTATCCTCCGAAACTACGGATATTATAGTCTTTAGCAATCCTTCAATCCTAATAAACAAAATAGAAGTTTAATTCGCTATAATCCGCCACTGTAATGTAAAACACTCGACAATGCACGATTGTAAAGAATCACAATCGTGCATTGTCGAGTGAACATCTCCTGAAGATGCTCTGGTGTCGGAGTGAAACGTACGTTGAGAATAATTTGGAAGATTTGTGTGGTGTGGTGAATTTCGCAAGCTACAAGTGCAAAATACACACTGTACCACATAGATCCTCTCAGTTTTTGGACGTTTGGTTCTTGCTCCAGAAAAAAGCTATAGAACTTCAACTCAATGTTGAAACTTGCACTAAAGCAGATATTTTTGTTTTCGATTGCATACAATATCCACTACACTGCATAATATGTTTCTGTTATTGTATGTCTAAAAATTAATAAAAAATTCTGTCATTGGTATGGTACAAAAACTATCTAGCCTGAACTGTCCCACGACTGGGCAAAGGCCTCCCTCCGATTTTTCCCCATCTCCCTATGTTGTGCTTCAATGGGCCACTCAACTTGAAATTTGTCTATTCATCACGCCTTCGTAGCCTCGGCCTACCACGCTGGCGTTGATGATTTTGGGGGGTCCAGAAGGAAGCAGATTTAACCCACAAGTCATTTGGCATACGGTTCATATGACCGGCCCAGTCCCACTTAAGAGAAGCTGCTGCAAGGCGAACGTCGGCTACTAGCGTTTTGGATCTTAGTTTAAGAACTACATTTAATATTATAAGTATTTTTTTTACTAGCCACTGTCAAGTAGCAGCAGTACCTACTGTAACTGCTCTTTTAATTAATCAAATAGTGCAGTGCGTCTTAAATTTGTATGTATTTTAGGGCCAATTCAAAGAAGACAATTTCAACACTGCAATGGCAGTGCTGAGCAACTCTGGGGACGCTGGCAAGGGCGACCAGCGCGGGCGCAAGGGCGGAATGCGCGGCAACAACAACACTAACATATTCAACATCGTTAAGATGATCATGGAGAGGAACTTTGCGCCCGTCATTATATTCAGTTTCAGCAAGAAGGACTGCGAAGTGTATGCTATGCAGATGGCCAAACTGGACTTTAACACTAGTAAGTCTTATGCAGGAAGCAAAATTATCAATACAGTTAAAAGTGGTTACATTTTAGTTGTATAATATGTATTTGAGTGAGAAAAGGGCAGAAGTAAGTGACAATACTACAGACTTAAAATTAAGTCTGATATGTACAATATGCATGTTTTTTAATTTGACTTTGTTGTAGATTGTGTATATTTTAAGAAACACCTTTTTCTTGCCAGTTTTATTGTCAAGTTTTTTGGTTTGGTTTTTGCTACAACTACTGCAGTGATTGACGTATACCATAATCATGCAAACATTTATAATACATTTATAAATAATAAATAAATAAATCATTCATTGGTCATAAAAAAATATTACAATCGCATTAATAGGTATAACGTCTGATGCCTAAGATAAGTTTGAAACTCATGTTATAGGCATCAGTGCCCCTTACAATCTTCTCATATGATGATACTCATCAGTCATTCTTCAGTCATAAGTTTTCATGTTACTTATTTTCTAACTCTAATGGATATAAAACAGCAAAGTGTTTTTTGAACAGTCGAGGAAAAGAAGCTAGTGGATGAAGTTTTCAACAACGCTATGGACGTGCTATCAGAGGAAGACCGCAAGTTACCCCAGGTCGAGAATGTCATTCCGTTACTGAGACGCGGTATTGGTATACATCACGGAGGGTTACTGCCTATATTGAAGGAGACTATTGAAATATTGTTCGGCTTGGGACTTATCAAGGTATTATTTAGACCAATTTATGCATGTTAGTTGCCCACTGCCTCGTTGGTCTAGTGGTCAGCATGTGAGATCGCAGTCAATTGCTAACTTGTAGTGGATAAAAAAAAAAATCGACTGCGGATGATAAGTTCCTGGGTCAGGCCATTATTAAGTACTAGCTGATGTCCGCGACTTCGCTACTCCTCGATACGCTACTTCGAACTTCTTAATCTTCCGGGATAAAAAGTAGCCTACGTCAATCTCCAGGTCCTCAACTATACCTATGCCAAAAATCACGTCGATCCGTTGCTCCGTTGCGGCGTGATTGAAGGACAAACCAATAAACCAACCAAAACACACTTTCGCATTTATAATATTAGTATGATTGTGTTTTTCTGACTAGAAATTCTCGGAACTTGCCCGGAGTTAGGAAGTTGGCAGTGTTTCACCCCCGTGCCTCGGAGAGCACGTAAAGCCGTCAGTCCCGGTTATTATCACTAACATGATAATAGTCGTGGTGGGTCTAAGCTCTAGTTCCCTCTCTCCTATGAGAGTGGAAGCCTGTGCCCAGCAGTGGGACATTAATGGGCTGTAATGGCGGTGATGGAAGCTTGTTAGAAGGATGTATAATATTTTGCCGTTGTATTGTTAAACCGCATTAAAACCAATATGGACACTGATACTTTTCTTTTCATATATTAGTAAGTATTTCTATTATTTTCAGGCACTATTCGCCACAGAAACTTTCGCTATGGGCCTCAATATGCCGGCAAGAACTGTGGTCTTCACAAACTGTCAAAAGTTTGATGGAAAAGGCTTCCGCTTTGTGAGTACATAACATATTTATAATGAGTTTTTAGGATTCAATGGCAAGAGAATAATTAATCGAGCTGACTTTGCGCGTTGTAATCAAATTTCTCTACTGCACTTTGCACGAAATTCTTACCCTATGTTAGGGATAATAATGAAATGTCGAAAAAAAGTTACATATTTTAAAGAATGATAGAATTTAACAAAGTATAACAATTTGCCGGCCCTATTCCTGTCTAGCGATATCTGTCAGGCTCGTGCCTGCAACCGATGCAATGGTGTAATACTAGAGATAGACCGACATTTTTATGTTCTATAGTAAAACAACGAATCCTTTTAGTTTCATCCAGTCCGTCTCAAAATTCAAATGTTTTATTCAAATAAACTTTTACAAGTGCTTTAGAATCGTCGAGTGAATCTACCACTGGTTTGGAATGCCATTCCTACCGAGAAGAACCAGCAAGAAACTCGGTGGTTGCTCTTATGAAAAAAAAAATTTACAAAATTCAAAAAAAATTCAAAATTCAAAATGTTTTTTATTCAAATAAGCTTTTACAAGCGCTTTTGAATCGTTATAATATGAATCTACCGCTGGTTCGGAATGCCATTCCTACCGAGAAGAGCCAGCAAGAAACTCGGTGGTTGCTCTTTTCCATCAAAACTTACAATCATCATAATGATACAAGACGTAACTGCAGTCCCACGCATAGCTGGAGCGAATCAAATCCACGCTTTTTTTTATCATTTACGTAATCTTCGATTGTATAGTAAGCTTTTTTCACGAGCATACAATATTCAATACACGCCAAGACTGGCAGACAGAGGCAGCCCCATTTCCGACGGTGGCACCCGTTCACGAGCATGACGCATGATCCAGCCATTGCTTCGCTCAACCATATTTGAGGGAACGTAACAACCCGCACCACACGACACCACCACAGAAAATTTCGTAAATGTGTAGATACATAAGTATCCGCTGTACTTAGCATTGCTGGAGCGAGTCTAATCCATGCTCTCGTAATCTTCAACAGTTTAATAAGCTTTTGTCTTTGCGTCTGTTCGTTTCCGTGTCAATATCTGTTTTATTTTTATAGATATCCTCAGGGGAGTACATTCAAATGTCAGGGCGTGCGGGTCGTCGTGGACTTGACGACAAGGGTATAGTGATACTGATGATCGACCAGAAAGTGACCCCCAGCATCGTCAAGGAGATGGTGCAAGGCAAAGCCGACCCCATCAATTCCGCCTTCCACCTAACATACAACATGGTTAGTTTCCTGCACTCTATACAGCCAATAAGGCACTCTATTAAATCTAGGGATTTCGAGGCGTGCGGGTCGTCGTGGACTTGACAACAAGGGTATAGTGATACTGATGATCTACCAGAATGTGACCCCCAGCATCATCAAGGGGATGGTGCAAGGCAAAGCCGACCCCATCAACTCCGCCTTCCATCTAACATACAACATGGTTAGTTTCGTGCACTCCATACAACCGATAAGGCACTAACTCTAGGGATTTCGAGGCGCGCGGGTCGTCGTGGGTTGGATGATAAGGGGATCGTGATACTGATGATCGAACGCAAGGCGACCCCCCCAGCGTCGTCAAGGAGATGGTGCAAGGCAAAGCCGACCCCATCAACTCCGCCTTCCATCTAACATACAACATGGTTAGTTTCGTGCATTCCGTACTGCCAATAAGGC
This sequence comes from Erebia ligea, assembly GCA_917051295.2. NCBI lineage: Eukaryota > Metazoa > Arthropoda > Insecta > Lepidoptera > Nymphalidae > Erebia > Erebia ligea. Next base: position 4,566,346 of record OU785226.1, read on the forward strand.
ACTAACTCTAGGGATTTCGAGGCGCGCGGGTCGTCGTGGGTTGGATGATAAGGGGATCGTGATACTGATGATCGAATGCAATGTGACCCCCAGCGTCGTCAAGATGGTGCAAGGCAAAGCCGACCCCATCAACTCCGCCTTCCATCTAACATACAACATGGTTAGTTTCGTGCACTCCGTACTACCGATAAGGCACTAACTCTAGGGATTTCGAGGCGCGCGGGTCGTCGTGGGTTGGATGATAAGGGGATCGTGATACTGATGACCGACCAAAAGGTGACCCCCATCGTCGTCAATAAGATGGTGCAAGGCAAGGCCGTCCCTATCAACTCCGCCTTCCATCTGACTAAAACACATGGTTAGTTCGCTGGACTCCATATGGGCCATAATACACTGTTTAATATTTCATTTCAAATTACTTTTTAATTTTTATCAGCTTTTTAATTACGGCAAATAATTAATCGATCTCTAGAGCCGTGAAATATTGTTTTATTTTGTTTCATAGGTTCTAAATTTATTACGAGTAGAAGAAATCAATCCGGAATACATGTTGGAAAGAAGTTTCTTCCAGTTCCAAAATCAAGCGGCTATTCCAGATCTGATTGACAGTAAGGAATTTTTCATTTCGATTACTACAATTTTCCTTTCGCTACCACGAATGCTTCGTATATTTGAGATTCATTCACGATTTTTTGGCAATTTAAAATTTGACAACGGACAGCAGACTTTGACAGAGAAGTATTTTGTTAAAACAAGCTTAAAGAGTAGATAAGCAATATTCTAGATACGCAATATTCTAGATTTATTTAACTGTCATTTTATACAGTTACTGTAAAAAAACTTCAAGATCAATTAAAAATCTTATTTACTTGCTATTGAGGTATATTTTGAACATAATATAAGTGTATAATTATGACTATCGGTTTTGTATCGGTGGTCTGCCCAGTGCTCAGAGTGCCCAGTGGGAAAGAGGGGCCTGAATACAGAATAAAAAAGCGATAACTGGCGTTCTTTGAGGCGTTAGTAACAACAACTGAGATATTTGTACCAATTCTCAGAGGTAAAAGCGAAGCAGAAAGAATACGACGTGCTCACAATAGAGCAGGAGCACTCCATCGCTACGTATTGCAACGTGCGCTCTCAGCTTGATCTGTTGGGCTCGCAGTTCCGCGCCTTCATCACACGGCCGGAGTACTTGAAGCCTTTCCTGCAACCGGGACGACTGGTCAAGGTGAGTGTTGTACGCTCTCTCTCTATCTATCACTTCCTCTCTCTTCCTCTCTCTTTCTCTGTCTCTCTCTCTCTCGGTGTCGTATTACTCATTACTGAGGGCCGTGACCCCATTCCATTAATCACGTAATGGTAGGAGTTTTCTTGCGGTGGGTTCCCACGTCCTTCCGCATACGACCCTACTAAGAGTATTTAAACTCTTAGGTTTGTTACGATTATTATCAGATATTAGGGATAATAACCGAGGCCGACGGCTTAACGTGCTCTCCGAGGCACCAGGAGGAAACGAAAAAGCCAAATTTGAACCTCCAAATTCGGTCACCCATCCAATATGCGTTGTCACTGCTAGGCCATTCGTTCCTCAATGCTGAGTGTTGTACGCAGTCGGGACCAAATGCCAAATACAAAAGTTACCGATACATGTTCGCATACATAGTGCGGGTGCGTATACCCACCAACTTATTTGGCCCGGTGGCCAAAATTGGAACTAATTTTTATGACTGTTTAGTTTTTGTTCGGAACCCAACTCCGGAAGCGACAACCGGCCCAAGCACCCTTAGCCTACAATGCCAGGGTCTAGTCGATTAATACGATTCACCAGGGTATAGCTCCCCCGCGACCCGCCCAGGTAAGAAGGTCATGCCTCGAGGCCTGTACCCGCACTTGGCCCTGTTAAGCGGGAGCGCTTGGCCCTAGTATTTGTTTTAATTTTATCTTTAATAGATAACAGCGACACTGGGGCTGATTCTGTAGTGCACAATCTCTAAACTAAACTAAAATTAGAGCATTACAAATATTGCTAACCCTTTCATAATACTCCCTACGGAAAGGGACAGAACTAGACATAAAGCTGACATTTTAGTTTAGTTTCGAGATTGTGCACTACAGAATCAGCCCCACTGTCACCAAGTCAATTTTGTGGGGCTATATTGACACGCACTTACCGCCTGACTGAGGTATCGGGCCTCCTCTGCATAAATTTGGTTTTTTCTTTACCGCAAGCACTTAGTATTTATTTTTCTGTATCATCGTTTTTTTATTTACATAGTCAGACATTGTTCTCAGGTTAAAACAGAAAAGTTCGAGTACGACTGGGGCATAATCGTGAACTTTAGGCACAAGACTGGCAAAGGGAAGAAGGGACAGAACGAGAACCCGCTCACAGCTGACACGGTCATCATCGTCGATATACTGCTTCACGTCAAGAAGACCAAACCAGACGACGCGGACACCAATGCGCCTTGTCCACCTGGAGAGGTGAGGGTCAATTCATATTGGCTTTTCTAACAGGTTGTTATCTATACTAATATTATAAATGCGAAACTTTGGATGGACTGGTATGGACTGGAACGGCTGAACGGATCTGGATGAAATTTGGGACTGAGATAGATTATAGTCTGGAATAACACATAGGCTAGGTACTTTTTATCCCGTAAAGGACATGTCCCAGTTCAGTATGGAGGGTGGTTTTTTATTCTGAGTGTCAATGAACCAGAACCAAACTGCCATCACGTGAAAGAGAAAAAAATATAACATTAAACGCCATTTAAATAATAATTTTAGAAAACCCCGTTTTTTTTAAAATTAATTATGAAAAATATCGTTTGTAGAAAATATTTTTCGATGGATGGCAACACTAAAACTTGGGTAATGCACATTAATTGTGATTATTAATATTCCATTTCGATAAACTACCCATTTTCCACTACATAGGTAAGTACATACAACAATAAAAGATTAATAAATAATAATTGAGTATTTGAGACATTCGTAAAATAATTATTAGACAACAATAAATCACCAATAAACTAAGATAAACAAAACTGACAGTGACATTTGACAATCACCCAATGACATAAGTGACAAAAAAAATCAAGTTTTTTTTTTTATTGTTGATAAAATTCAGACAAAGATCTAAAAAAGCCACAAAATAAAAATATATTTTTCTCCAAATTGGGGTCCTTTAAAAATGTGTAAATAATTCTAAAAGCCATATTTTAGGATCTCTATTCACGTGTATTAAAATCATCTTGGTTCATGTTCAAGGCCCAATCTTGGACAAGTCCTTTCCGGAGTTCCCGCGGGAACCAAAAACCCTGAGGTCCTCATGTCTTGTTTGATAATACGCGACAGAGTTCTAGCGGGAATCATCATTTCTCGTGATAATTTTTTTTTGTTTTCTTATGGGGTTTCTGCGAACTCTGACCTTAACAGCATTGACAGCCTTTGTAGTTCTAACAGTACATGGCCGCCCCGATCTTTTATGATCTTCGACAGTTGAAGTGTTGGTATATTTGTCGATAGTACGATATGCGAACATACGGCTGATAACAAGCATTTGAAGCGTTTTGAAAATTACCGACGGCTCCATACCCACTTTGTGCAAGGCAATCACTGCAATTCTGTTCTCTTTGACACCCCATTCCATAATGTAATTTAATATTAACCTCCAAAAAAATATGCAAAATGCCGGGGAATCAATCGAAGTTTCAAACAAAATAAACGCAGATATTTAGAAAAAATGAAAAATTTAGATTTTTTTGTTGTAAGAATATGTATGGCCAGACTAGTTAAACTAAACCTAATTTCCACTTTGTAATGATCAAATTTCTGTGAGGCATAAAGAAAAAAGCGGTACAAAGTTAATTCGTCCCATACTAATATATACATTATATTAGACACTTCACACAAGCGAACTGATTAAATTATTAACTAAGGTAAGTGAATATCTTTGTTTTTTTTATAGGCAGGCGATGTAGAGGTGGTACCAGTTCTCCACACTCTAATATACCAGATCAGTTCACTTCGAGTCTACTATCCTAAGGATCTGCGACCGCCGGACAATCGCAAATCCGTGCTGAAAACTATTGGGGAAGTAAAGAAACGCTTCCCCGAAGGACCACCCTTGCTCAATCCTATAAAGGACATGAAAATCGAGGATCCAGTGTTTAAGGAGTGCGTTGATAGAATAAAAGTTTTGGAAGAGAGGTAAGAGGAATAAAAAAAGCTTGCCTAAATATTACGCTATACTCATCTAATCGAAAATATATACGTATTGTGTTTAGGTAGGTATAGTCGTAACTCAGATGACTTCTTTAACGAGAGTTAATAGATAACGAAAAACAGTCGATTTCGTACTAGGTCGCTAGAGGGGGGACACAACGGGTAGTCCTAGGGCCGATAGAAGCAACACGACGCGACGCGATACGACCCCATAGAAAATGACAAACATGTCTACGCGACAATGTAGCCCATGTGAAGGGTCAGCGAATTTTAGATACTGTCGCGTCGCGTGGTATCGAGACGCGATGTCGCGTTTGTCGCTCACGTGGGACATCGTGTTAGGAGGCGACGCTCGCACTGCGTATCCTGTTACATATGGGAACAGCACTAGATGATGCCCGCGACTTCGTCCGCGTGGGTTAAGATTTTTTGATTCCCGCGGGAACTCTTTAATTTTTTCGGGATAAAAGTAGCCTATGTCCTTTCCCTGGATACAAACTATCCCCATACCAAATTTCATCAAAATCGGTTGAACAGGTGGGCCGTGAAAGCGTAGCAGACAGACAGAGACACGTTCGCATTTATAATAATAGTATGGATTTGAAGTGAGCGACCGCGACAACAAGATGTCGCGCGTCACTAACGTGTGCCGCAAAGTGTAGTAGTTTTAGTCACTTTCACTATATTGTTTTTTAGATTATACACACATCCATTACACAAAGATAAAAACCGTGGTGCTCTAACAGCCGCATACGATAAGAAACAGGAAACATACGAAGAACTCTCGCTACTAAAGTCTGAACTGAAAAAGGCGAAAAGCATACTACAGATGGATGAGTTAAAGAAAAGGAAACGAGTTCTCAGAAGATTAGGATACTGCACTTTAGCTGATGTCATAGAACTAAAAGGCAGGATAGCTTGTGAATTAAGTAGGTAAGTTTAAAAAATGCATCCTTATTAAATCTTATTGTATAATATTCTCGCCAAGTAAGTTGACTATCTTGATCAGTTTGGAGCCATTGAATTGCATATTATTTGAGAATTTGAAACTATGAGCATTCATTCAGAAGTTCTGAGGAGACCTCCCTTGGCGATACACATTTGAACAAGTTCGCGACAGCCTTTGAACTCGACTGTTAATAATGTCGTCATCAACCGATAGGTTGATAGCAAGGATCCTGCACTGCTGGAGTATGTAGGGAGTTGCACACACCGCGGCTTGGCGCTGCCCTAACTACTTGCGACTCACTTTGTGTTGTCCACCTAGTCTAACAAGTAGCTTGGGATCTCAACGTTTACGCGTTCGTCTATGTGCCTCGCCCATTGCCTCTTTAGCGTCGGGCTCTTCTACGGATGTTTTAAAAATCTACTACAAGTTAGCTCTTGACTGCGACCTCACCTGATGTTTGTGATGTGATGATGCAGTCTAAGATAGTAGCGGACTAACCTGTTAGAGGCATGGCAGTTATATTAAACTCATACCCCTATTCGGTTTCTACACGGCATCGTGCCGGAACGCTAAATCGCTTGGCACGTCTTTGCCGGTAGGGTGGTAACTAGCCACGGCCGAAGCCTCCCACCAGGCCAGACCAGGGAAAATTCAGAAATTATAAATTCCCAAACTGACGTTGCCGGGGATCGAACCCGGGACCTCAGCACGTTAAGGCAACAGCGCTACACACTACGCCACGGAGGTGGTCAAGTAGTTTAATGGAACGTTTCCCACGACCAGTGCGGACGAGTTGCTGCTAACGGAGCTGATCTTCAACGGCGTGTTCAACAACCTGAACGCGGAACAGAGCGCGGCGCTCGTTAGCTGCTTCGTGTGCGACGAGAACTCGAGCCAGGCCTCCGCCACCGGCGACGAGCTAAAGGGCGTCTTGAGGCAACTGCAGGTATGACCAGTCGGACTTTCACGTATAGCCATAGAAATAATATGTACTTGTTAATATAGTATATCTAGAACGTACAAATAACTTAAGTACCTATATATAACTTAAGGAAGTAAGTAGTTTATGTAAGTAATTTTTAACGTCAATAAGTGTACCTACAGTGTTATTAATGCAAAATCATACTAATATTATTAATGCGAAAGTGGGTTTGTTTGTTGGTTTGTCCTTCAATCATGCCACAACGAAGCAACGGATTGACGTGATTTTTGGCTGAGGATCTGGAAAGTGACATAGGCTACTTTTTATCCCGGAAAATTAGGGAGTTCCCGAGGGAATCAAAAAAAACTTAAACCACGCGGACAAAGTCGCGGGCATCATCTAGTTTAAATGTAGAACTTTTTCACTTTTTACTATTTTATTCAACAACAATTAGTAGAACCTGTAAGAATTTTATTTACGCCTTGCAGGAATACGCACGCCGTATCGCCAAGGTTTCGATCGACGCGAAAATGGACCTAGATGAAGACGAATACGTGGGCAAGTTCAAGTGTACGCTTATGGACGTGGTGCTATCGTGGGCGAAGGGCGCCAGCTTCTTGCAAATTTGCAAAATGACCGACGTCTTTGAAGGTGAGTTTTAGGCTCCGAAAATCGTAATAGTGTAAACACACGTGTACCTCACGTATGTACTCGTAATTATAGGGTTGTAACGGAACCTCGCCTCCGCCTCCGTAAGTGCGGGATTTTCGCAAGAAATCGTACCTCCGCTTACGCATCCGCCTCTGCCGTTTTTTTTTTGCGGAGTTGTAACAGAGGTTTATTTACGAAAAGGAAACTGTCTTTAAAAGAATCCTCAAAAAAAAAAAACAAATGTGGGATTCATCGCACCCTAAAGCACAGAAAATGGACGATGTGATCGGAGAAGTCCACCTCCGCCTCCGCCTCCGTTAACCTGCGCATCCGCCTCTGCTTTCGCTAAGAACGCCTCCGTTACAACCCTAGTAGGAATGTATATGTACACAATATGTCCATAATCTATGTTATTTACTCTATTTAAAGGAGGGAAAGACACTGCTGCCTAAAACACAGGGTATCCTAAATTAGGCAGAAGAGACGGATTATAACATGTATCGTAGACCTAAGACTAACTTTTGTAAATTATGGAACCAATAAACAATTATTTATTTATTGTTGTTTAAGTAATACTTAATACTAATATTATAAATGCGAAAGTGTGTGTTTGTTTATTGGTTTGTCCTTCAATCACGCCGCAACAAAGCAACGGATCGACGTGATTTTTTGCATGGGTATTGGGTATAGTTGAGGATCTGGAGAGTGGCATAGGCTACTTTTTATCCCGGAAAATTGAGGAGTTCCCGTGGGAATTAAAAAACTTATTCCACGCGGACAAAGTCGCGGGCATCAGCTAATATAGATAATAAATATATGTCTCAACGAACAAGTTTGACATTCGTTGTTTGTGATGGACCCCGCCCCGGGACCAGTTAAGTAGAAAACTTTGTAATAGACTACAAGTACTTAGTTTGCGTGCTATAGAATCAGCCACAGTTTTGCTAAAAGGGCTCTTAATTGTACCCCAACTGCGATGTTCCTAACTCCTCACTACTTGTATCGAAGGTGTATCTTACGGGGGCCATACATTGACTTACCAATACCTTAGAGTCTAAGGTATTGGTAAGTCAATGTATCTAAGGCTTAGACGCACCATCGAAACGCAAAAAGCGGCACGGTCAAATTGTGCACAAATATATATTGTGAACAATTTTCACCTCAGTCGCGCATGAGTACACTAGGCGACAAAATGTCGTATGTGTCGAATTGTTATTACAAAATTGAACCCTAAAATATATAAAGCTATATGGTTGGTTTTTGTGAACCGTTTGGTGTCTCAGTCTATATTATCTATAGCTGTATTTGTTTAAGTGATTGTGGACGCTTTTTGAGTATTAATTTGTAGGTAATGTTGTATCCTTAGTTGGTAAATCGATGGGGCCATTTTGTAATTCTGAAATGTTTGCTCCAGGCTCAATAATTCGGTGCATGCGTCGCCTGGAAGAAGTGTTGCGGCAGCTGTGTCAAGCCGCCAAGAACATTGGCAACACGGATCTAGAGAACAAATTCAGCCAAGCCATCAAAATGCTCAAGCGCGACATTGTGTTTGCCGCCAGTCTCTACATGTAAACTACTTGATCGAGTAAATGTTTTTATGTTGGATCTAACAAGGTTTGTATTATTTTTGTCCCTATTCCATGAACTTAATTAATCAGAAATTACGAAATTATACTAAGAGTCTGTTTCATAATCGCCAAGTAAACCTTATCTGACGAATAATCTTGATATATTGAAAGAAGTTGTTTAAAAAATCTCTCAGTTAAGGTTTACTTGGCGATGGTGAAACAGGCCCTTAGTCATCGGTTTTGGTCCTTCGAACTGGATTAAGCACCTTTTGATGAATTATTATTATCCTTATTCCCGCAATGATTTAGGCCGCAATTGCATGCGAGCACAAATAGTCTTGTAAGTAGCTTATGAGTTAAGTAAGCTACTTACGTAACAACAGACACATCTATGCCTTACGTTTTTATGTCGAATTCATATTACACAGCATTGTCAATTTATGACTAAAACTGTAAATGTTGGTGAGACGAAAATTAATGTAGTAGGGAATAAAATAAGGGCTGTAAACTTCAAAAAATAATTATCCACAATGTTATAAGAGAACTTTATTATTATTGTAATTACTGTTAATGTTTATCTATAGCATGAACTGGCAAGTAACAAAAAGAAACAGTATTCGACTAGAATTACACTAGAGAACCATGTTCACAGTTGGCCGTGCTCAAATACACAACAACTATATCGTTTATAATAATTAATTAACTAATTAATAAGAAAGGATAATTCGAAAACAGCGACATCAAAATTTGCCTCTCACAAGTTTTAAAATTTCGAGTACCATCTAACACCTAAAAAGCTTTACCTTGGGATGATTATAGAGTGGTTAAAAACGAGATTCGTATGAAATAAACACTTATTATATCTTGTAAAAAATTGTACATACGCTGATATGAATGTTGAACGTGGCGTAAATTTAGAAATCACTGTTCTTAACATAAAATTAATTGCAAATACGTATCTTAAAATAATAATTAAGGGGACCTCCTTTCATATTTAACAGGGCGAGTAAAAATTAAGTGTTGATCATGAAAATAGTATAGGAATATGTTTTATAACAATGATCTTATAGTTTTTTGTTAACTTGTAAACTTATAAGGCAACATATTATTTGTTACGCGTTTATAAACTCTCAGAATATGTTGCAACTTTCCTGTCTTTGCATTTATAGCGTTATAAAAACGGGATAGGAAAACAAATTGGAATAGAAAGTTTTACGACGATGAAATCGAGGTCCCCTTGATTAATGCATTCGAATTATATAAGATCACAATTGAAAATGTTCCAAAAAATTGCTTACGCTATAGTCTCTTTGGTGCCTGAATTGATATGTCCAATAACTAAACGCGAAATGAATTCTAACTTTGTCTAGCTATTACGTTTGGCGTAACTAAACGAGGTATTTGTTTTGTGTCTATAGTATAACTAAACCCCGCGAAGTGCAGTGCACGCCGCCTGCCTATGCTATGATAAAGATATACTCTATTATTATCGTTTAATACTTAGTTACAAGTAATACTCGCCCCGCGTTCGACTGCTATGGAAGACACGACGCTTACAAGAAGCACTTTTCAATACATTATTCCAGTCGTTCGCCACTCACCAGGTGAAACTATAACGCCATACATCGACTCCTTACTGTTATATTTATACAAAATGTACACAATGTGGCCAATTCTGTATAACACAATCTCTAAACTAAACTAAAATTTCAGCTTTAAAACTAGTGCTGTCCCTTTCCAAAGGGACTATTATGAAAGGGTTAGCAATAATTCATTTTGATTTTAGTTTAGAGATTGTGCACTACAGAATCAGCCCAAATATCTCAAAAGCGTCCCCACTTCATACATTTACGCCGGTCGTTAGTATGCTCGGTGCGATAAACGTGTAAATGTCTTCAGTTATTTTGATAATGGTAAATTGATCACAGTAAATTAAATTTAAATACTACATAATATTTTCGTTATTGACATCGCTGGCAAATTAGCTGGATAATTTTAATTTTTTTATTATATATTTTTAACTTTTAAACTATCGTGAATGATTCTCTGATAAAAACGTGAGTTTACAACAGTTAGGTACATAGTATATTTGTTTATAACGTGGATAGTGTTCGAAAAATTGAAGAGCCTATTGAGATAAATAGCTCTTTAGCGATGATTTGATGGTGATAATTTTCAGAAGGAGCTTGATAGAAATTAAGGGGAAAATACTTCTTCGAAATACTGAATTTAACAGAACACCGAGAAAGCATTACTGTGATTAATTACCCTTCGATCGGACCTTGAGCATGCTATTGTCCTCTGTTTTGGTACTAAGGTATTTCGACTATCGGTCCCATTTAACAAAATCCATAAATTACAGACTTGGCTGTGGTTTGGCACAAATTGCGAGACATCTTTACATTTATAAATCTTTGTACTATTTAATATTATTGTTTCGATTACGTGACTGTTGAATGGACAACAGCAAGCTCTTTTTTAAGATTATTTAATACACGATATTAAATTATGTTATGATGAATCTGACTTTAAATTCTATATAACATTTATGATAGGTACAAACAGATTATTTAAACTTTATGTAAGTATATACGTTCTTACAGAGATATTTAATAGTATGTATATTATGAGCTATAGTAAAGGTACATAGATTGGAAATGCGATCTCATTTTACATAATTTGAGCTAATTTGGCGATAGATGACTAATGGTCGGTATGTTAAGTGTAGCATTTTTTGCAGTCAAAACACTACTAATAATATATTTGCACTGTATTGATTTTGTTCTATAAATATACCATCTAGATTCCTGGAAACAGTAATACGCCCGGACGGGAGTCTATGCAACATTCCCATCCACGACCTTCAATTACGTTCACGCGATTTTATTTTAAAGCTGTTTTGTCACTATTGCGAACAACTGAAATAAGTTCCACCTATTTAAGTGAATTTGTTACTACTATGAATGATAAACATTTCTTTCGTGGTCTGAGTGTAGTATCACAGGCACTCACCTGCAAATTATTACCAATTACAACCTACCTTTATGTCAGCTAAGACTAAATTAGCTCTTATCAAAATGAGATCGATACGTTTTGGTTGTATGCAGGACAGAAGAAGTCGAATTCGAACTACATAATGTATGAACATTAGCAACACACATTGCACATTAGTATTAATAGGCCCTCATATTTAAATATTTACATTAAAACGAGAATTGTTTACAATATCTCAAATACTTACAACATTATTCGAAGATTAGGCGAGAGAATTTCTAACAATTAGATGAACGGGAGCCGCTAGAGAGGACACCGAGAGAAACTTTACCTCCTCACATAGATTCTAAGATAAGTTTGTTAATTGAGATTCCTATGGCGCCATTTCTAGTTCAACCCTGTATTGCATTTAATTTAAAATATCTAATTTACAACTAATCATCATGCTTTCATCGAATAGGAGGAGATGTGGGTTTCTTGAACACTAACAAGACACATAAAATCATGCGTTTTAGGAATGTGTGAATTCAAAATGCGAGTCTTAACTCTATATTGTTTAAAAAAATAAAGGACGAACTGAGGCATAGGTATGTTGAAAATACATTAAATTATATATTATCTTATATTAAAATAATGAATTTTAAGGCGATCGATAGGAATGTAGTCATTTTCACATATTTTTATACTCCGATCGATACAGTTTATCATCTCAGTATCAACTCTACGATGCTTACTCGTCGACTCGTTAATATTAATCTAATAATCGTAATACACAGGCACACGTAAAAATAGCAACGTAAGTCCTACAAACAAAACGTCTCTTATTTACATTAATAAATAAATAATTAGGCTATGCAACTAGTCAATATGTTTGCAATCATTATGCTGGAACAGTTAGATATCAAGAAATAAATCGTGTTAGGATCAACATAGGTAAATTTTTCTAAAACAGTTTTTAAACGATATTATTATGTTACAAATATTATTATCTTTAAAATATCTATTAACATTAGCTATAATAATTTATAAGATCTCCAAGTTTGTGATATAATCCTCAATTAAATTTAACAAGATATTAGTTACCTACCTATTTACCGATTGCGATCTCGTCATAGTTACAGAGACTGTCAAATTAACAGAGAGGAGAAAATATTTTAAACATCATCTTAGCCTAGTTCGAATCGATAATCCTGTCTCAAAACAAGATCAAAAGTTCACTTGGTCGGACCAATACTTCAGTCGGTAAAATTGATCAAAACTTTAAGTATCTCGCGTACACCACAAAAATTGGCCAAGAAAAGGCCTATTCTTCTGAGGCATTCCTTAATCCGCTTTGACACGCTACTACTACACTTGGTACGAACACAATTACAACAAATTACTTTACTCAGATATAAAACCTTACTCATTATAAAACGTTTTTAAGTATAATAATCAACGTCCTTTCACCACTGCTACAAAACGAAGATTTTTATAATTTACCACATTCTAGTCATGTATTATGGTACTGTACTCTGAGTGCAAGTTCTCTACAAAGTTGTTATGAATCAATATCCTAATAGACTGAGTTGCAGGCCCATAATAAGAAACTGTAACACGGCAGTGGCTCTGAAACATATCTGTACGATTTATTGAAAATCATGCTTGCACTCAGGGTACAGCTGCTGTGTCATCGCGGTATACAACGTTTGCGTAAATAACAGTAAGTATATACTATAGTAAGAATACCCCAGCTCGGCCAGGCAATACGAATACGAGCCCTCCGGCACAACTTGCATAAAAAAGTTCACACGAATAGTCTTTTCACACAAAAACATCGCTCGAACACCGCGGTACGGTGACCCGCGAAGCTTTCCGTTTAAAACGTAGGTAACGGCGCGGTTTGGAATTAAAAATTATTCTGTGATATGGAAATTGATATGGCAGAAAGCTTCATACGGTCGGGAAACCTGCGGGCAGGTATTGGTTTAGAATGTGTAGGGGTTTTTGGACAGTCACGTAGTTAGAGATAACAGAAACCGCAGAGCGAGCGTGGCGAGAACTGCGAACAGAGGCCGAGCACGTGCGCCGCGGCCGCATGACTGAATCTCGATTTCCTGAAAATAAAAGTTGATGTGATAGCGAAATTTGACATCATTCGATATGAGATGAGCCGAACCCATCACCCATGGTGGGGTGATGGTTCGTCTGGTGTCCCAATATTATAATGCTGATTTTTGATGCGCATTGGAGATACTTTAAAAAAATTGATTAATTTGAAACTAGGATCTCATCAGCTGGTCGATGGCGGAAAAGCTGTATCAACCATTCCTACAACCTCACTGCAACTTCAACTTCACTGGTGTATTTGGCTGAATTGGATGCGCTGCAAAAATGTATTTTAGCTAATAGCGAGAGAATGGTCGGCCAGTCACTTTAGCTGTCATTTAGTACAGCTGGACCACGGTCTCCAACATTCATTGAAGGTCTGGACCCACTACAGATGCGTGGCGCGGCGCGGCACGTAGCGGCAAGTATTCTTTGTATGAGTCTGTATGGAGCTGGGCCCACTTAAGCGACGCGGAACAGAGATGCACTGCTATATAATTGTAAGAATACTTTCCGCTATTTGCCGCGCCGCGCCGCGCCTCTATAGCGGGGCCAGACATTCTTGGACGGACAAAGAGATCATGATGAGAAATTATGATAATGTACCTCGAAATCTGGGTGGCCTGCTCGGATTCTAAAGTGGGCTCGACCGGCTGAAGCAATCCGGCGGGTATTGCACCAGCGACCTCACGTACAGCGGTCACTACGCCTGAGGCCCGTGTAAAAAACCGACATAAGCTACGAACAGGTTCCCAAATCTCAGGAACCGTCATTTGAGAAAGGGTTTGAGCTTGATGTCGGTTTATTAATATGGGTCCAAGTGCGGCAAAGAAATCCTTGACAGAAGAATTACCTCGGGATGGTATGAGACGCAGGAGGGTGGACGACGCCGGGGCAGCGAGCGCGGCGGTCGCCGGCACGCGGTGCGCACGCCCGCCTCGCGCGCTCGCACGTCCAGCCGCTTGGCGCCGCACGGGCACAGAGTGTCCACTACTAGTAGAATTAGGTTGCTGTGTGGAATCTTCTGGACGCTGAACGGCCTATTAACAATTTAAAAAAAACCGTAAATTATAAGGCCTTTATCCAAGAATTCTCCAATTACACTAGATTGATACTATGCCCAAAGTTGAATACCGATGAACTGCTAATCGTTTTGAAATACGTCGCGCAGGAACCTGCAACCTGAGAGTTCTGCAAAATATGCGTGAATCGCACGTGGTCAGCTTGGTGGAGCATGGCCTACACTCATGAAAGGAGACCCGTGCTCATTTGTCTCCGGCAATGGGTTGAGATGACGAAAAATGATAGATCAGCTTAGAACTTTATCTAAGTTTTAAACAAGTAATTTAACGTCTGTCTGATACTGAATTTTCGTAATGAACTGAATAAATAACCGATTATTTGGCTGATTTTTAATTTCACGAAAAGAACAAATAAATACTTACCTCTCACACCCCGAATTGTGGCAATTCGTGAGCTTTCCCTTCAGTGGTTGGGCGGCATTGAGCCTCGTAGACTGTAGTGTGAACAATTCTGCGCTGGTGTCACAAGGTCGCACGGCGGCGGAGCGCGCGGCCTCCCGCGGGGGCTCCCGTGGAGGCCCCGGGCTTACGACGGGTACTTCGTGCCTGTCCGTGGCGCCTAAACCGTCGATAATGATTTCGTAGGTTCCACGGTCCCGGTCCAAGTCATCCTCGTGCTCTAAGTCCTCGCTTTCATAGTCCTCGTAATCTGTTTTATAGAGAGAATTTTACAAATTATCGACAGTTGTCTCAGAAAGAAACATGAATTTTATATACCTATATTTTTATTCCAACTTGCATTTCAAACGTACCGATTTCTTCCTCTGGGTTAGGACGAGGTCGTCCGTAGACAGTATCCCACAGGGGAAACCACACAGCTAACAAGTTCGCCACGTATCCTCCAAGCCAAGACAACGGCTTCATAGGTGACAACTTATTAGAATTTCCACTAAATGGGTTCCTGGAGTCGGGACATCGTCCTTGATGATCGTGCACGGTGACCTTTTTGTAAATTCTATCTTGAACGAGTGAATCCATGATTGTTCCATCAACCTGACCAAAGAATCGGCCCGTTTGTGAAGCGTCTTCGGACAAAATAATGAAACCGTTGTCGTCCAAAATATAGCAGTCTAATTCGTCGCCTGCGCACGTTTTCTTACATACACTGCCAGCTGTGCACTGTGGAAAAATTTCAAAATTAAATATTGAACAACAGTGTGATGTTTACACTACAATATTCCAAAATTCCCAAGTAGGGAAAACTGACCGTAGACGTGATATTCAAGAAATGTTTAGCAAGGGAATCCAGCTGGAAATGCAGCCCAACTACTGCAGCAGGAGCTCGATGTCCTCTGGATTCCACGAATACTGCATGAGTTGCTAATACTAGTGGAGGCTTCCCGCTAAAGTCTTCTGCTTCACTTCCATCACGGAACGGTACAGAAAAGACAAAGCTTTCCGGTTCAATCGAATGATGTTCAACTGCTCGGCGGTACCACTCTGAGTCGAAGGCACGTGCGTGTTTCTCGCTGAAGTGTCTGAAATGATGAGTCAATTTTCAAAAAAGTACCTAATTGGTCTCCTGATTTGAATATTTTTTAACATATGGGAAAATGCCTTGGACGAATTTGTTTCATCCAAGCCAAATGCCCATTTCGAATAGAGGGCAACTTTGCACAAAAAGTTCTAGTTTCTTAAAGCGATATTGTATTCTTTCTTTAAGACAGTACATACTTTAGTAAGTTTAGTCAATAGGTACATACGGTTCAGAAGAGTCAGTCGTCCTTGAGCTGTTAGTGTTTTCAGTCCATTTCAGTAGTCCACTTCTGGTAGCGATGAATGACAGAGTAACAACGAACTTGTGGAACCGGCCTTGCCTGCAAAGATGCATTGTTACATGAGATTTGAACATTAACTATTGCTGAAATCATCCCGATAATTAAGTAAGTTTATCTATTTTAGAACTTGTAATTTCTCTCATATTTTTTCTGTCATCATGGTTCTCTGAAACGACGAATGAAGGTGATGTTCAGGTCCCAACTTCGACTTATATTTCTACATCAAATTTTATTACTCTAATTTTCCATCTTCAGATATTACGATTTAGATTTCTAGAGACGTGTTATTTAAAGATTTCCGAATTACTTAGATTTCCAAACTTTTCTTAACTTAAAAAGTTAAAACAATAGCTGAAATTCAGGGCCTTGTATTAAATTTTCTGCTAAGGTTAAGTTATTCATATTATTTAAACATATCTAGATACCTAGTATAAAATATTATATTTTGGACAATTCCGTTATTGTCACTTTATGTTAATATGGAATACCTTATTTTGCATATAAATTAGTACAAAATTAATAATAACAAACGCAGTGGTAAATTGTACATAAAATCCATACTCCAAGCAAGCTAAAACCTGTTCAAAATTGATTAAATTTTAACATAGGTTACCTGGATCCTTTGCTGCTGTAAATAGTATAGTAATAGAAAACAATATGCATCCTAAGCTAGAACTCTTAGGAAGAGAACTTCTTCGTTTTAGCTAGAAGTAGAGAAGCTAAGCTAGCTAAATACTCATAATTAGTACAGATACTAATAATGATTTTAGTTGATCGCTGGTGCGTATTGCTTTCCACTGATTTTAATAAAATGGTCAGGAACATCTTACATAAACTTAAGCATAGCTTACTTGGCGCTACTTGACACACCAACCATTGCAAACGGCGAAACGGCAATATCCTTTTGCCACACATTAAAAAAAAATACCGTATTTTTTATGCAAGAAAATCAACTAGGTATAACCTCTATTGATTTGAAATGGATATGTTATCTAGATTAACAGGGGAATTATGAGCATTCAGGCCATTTCAATGAAGAATTAGCTTCTAATAGTATCAAATGAAAACGGGTATAGGACTGGGGAAATCAAGCGGCTAGTTACGCTTAAATCTGGCCTTTCACTCATTATATAACTTCTAAGGGCCGTTAAATGCATCACACATTGTTTCTATTCTAATGGGATATTTTTTCGTATAGTCTAGTTCTTTTTTTAATTCTAATTATCTACGCGAAACATTAGTATGGAGTTTTCTTTGTTACGTTACCTTGTTAGAAGTGCCATTAATGTTGCTATCGGGCTATTGTGTGACAAACACATAGTAATTAGTGATCAAAATAAACTTAACATAAAGTGCGTCGAGATGTTGCTTAAAATCTAAAAGTGCAAAGTGTCATGCAATACAATTTTGCCGATTTGCTTCATTCTTTTTGCACAACCAAAGACCACCATTGTATCGAATTTTATAATTTTGGCAGGCATTTCTCCATAGTAGCCGCTTGCGCTAGATAACAATCATGTTTAGTGGGAAGCGGTCGGAGCGCATTTGCCTAGAAGGTGCCTTTCGACTCTTGCCTTTGAAATTTGAATAGTACCTTCAGTAATCAAGCTTACGTGTTATATTGTGGGTCTTTTTTGGGAGTGTTTAATATCTAACGCACATGCTATAGGCGGAGTTGATACTTACTGGTTGTGATGGCTAGCATGTCCAGTGTGAGCGTCCAATTCTTTAATTACCATTGCATCACGGACCAGCGACTGGACTAATGTTTTGTCACCTGTAATTTAAAAATATGTAACTGTAATTTTCATCTTTACGTTCTTATGACCGAATTTCGGGTACGCTGCCAACAGAGACTATAGCATCTAGGTGCGTCTACGCCTCCTGCTTAGTTAGTATATTATAGTTGATAGTCTCCGTTATAACTTGCTTCCCGAGGGCGTGCTTTCAGACTTCAGGCTACTACTGAGGCGCAACCTAATAGGCTGGGAACTAATTAGAGTTAGACCAACGACGACCGAGACACTGCCACTCATTGACATGCCACATCTCGCTAGAAACCATTTAAAATGAAGATACATTTTAATGTTAGTGCTACGAAGCGCAGCTTTAATTTTTATTTAACGCTGCGCTGCGTAGCACATAATTATTTAACTGGAACCTTCATTCCACACCGTGCTGTGTTGGAAAGTTAATTGGTTTACGTGGCATAGTTGATATCTGTGGTTGTACATAAATTCCACACAGAACTGGTTTAAACGTATGAATTTCAGCTTTAGATAAAAGCATATTGGCAGCCTTCATATAGTCTGTCAGTAGTTCTATCGCTTTTTTTATTTTATCCACTACAAGTTAGCCCTTGCGATCTCACCTGATGGTAAGTGATGATGCAGTCTAAGATGGTAGCGGGCTTACCGGTTAGGGGCACGGCAGTTATATTAAAACACATACCCCTATTCGGTTTCTACACAGCATCGTACCGGAACGCTAAATCGCTTGGCGGTAGGGTGGTAACTAGCCACGGCCGAAGCCTCCCACCAGGCCAGACCAGGGAAAATTCAGAAATAATAAATTCCTAAATTGACCCTGCCGGGGATCGAACCCGGAACCTCCGCACGAGGTCGTTGCCATCTTCTTTAAGTACTATGTACTCACAATAGTACGCGTCGCGGTCCTGTTTCTTGTGTGCGTTGTGGAGCGTGAGCGCGCGCGGCCGCAGCGACATCCACTTCCAGGCGGGGCGGCCGGCGCGCGTCAGGAAGTGCAACAGCTGTTCTTCCGGCGAGTTGAACGATTGCTCCGAAGTTGATGCGTATTCGCAGTACACCCTTCAATAGTGAAATAAAATGTCTTTATTTTTAAGAAGGCTGAGGACACGTATGGTGGCGCTCACAAGCCACGCTCTTCAACGGTGACGTGCGCTGATATTGTGATGATATAAAAGATGAATTTAGTGATTGAGCTATCAACGCCTAGCTCAAACCTCTGGGTCTAGTTACTTGGGATTTCACATTTAGATGTAATCTGCAACCTAGGCTTCATTGAAAGAATAGTTTTCAGCAAATAAAAATTTCATAGAGTAAAGCCGGAGCAGAGGCCCGATTGTCTAAGCAAATCGTTTGAAGGCTTAAAACGTATTACTCGAACTGTTTATGGAGTTCAAACATGTTTTTTGGCGTGTAGGCTTCTATGAACCCCTTATACAGGTCGAATTATCTTTTTGACAAACAATTTTCCTTACACAATCGGGGGGCTGTTCAGCTAGTGAGCAAATGTAGATATATAAAAAACAATAAGTAAAAGAGGTAAAATAACTTACCAATCTGGGTGAATTTTCCAGTTTTCTCCTTTAAAATATTCTGTGACTGCATGAATAGATACAAGGAAATTAATACTTGGTATCAGCTAATAATAGGGGTAATGCTTGTGAAAAAAATCAATAATTTCTTACTGATTATTAAATACCTAGAAGGTCGTCCAAAAGACTTAAAATTCACATCCCCGGTTAGATTTAAGTTTGATAACCATTTTAAACTATAGTTTGAAGAAATAAAGTGCGTTTAAATTTGATAATGAATTTTTTTAATGAAATTCGACCAAGTATAGAAAGTAGAAACTGCTACGCTACTCTGAATGGTTTACTTACCATTGATAGGGCTATGTTTAATCTCCTGTTCAGCCTGCAGCTCATACATGCCATAGCCGTCTGGTAGCACAGCAGCCAATGAATACGGCGTGCCGTCGACAGGACTATAAAAATATCTCTGTCGCCGAGTCGCTACCCGTCTCATTCCCTCGTATTGCACTTTAACACCCATCTCTGTCTCGCCTTCGCGCTGCTCTATCATGTCGTGACGTAACTGCAAATTTTAGTATGAGTTGTAAATTTTTCTCTCCACCTTTATCAATGACGCGAAACTCTATGTCGCTCAGCGTGCTAAGCTCACAATTTCTTTGGGGGATATACTTAGTTCGTTCGTAAACAAAGTGTTTCCGCAAATAAATAAAATGACTGATTCTCTATTGCCGTGTTGCACGAATTTAATCACAAGACTTGTGATTAAATTTGTTTAATATCTAATATAATTTTTTGAATTTGTTTCGTGCAATCGACTTATGTGTTATATGTGAGAGCGATGAAAGTAGGTAAATGAAAGAAGAAAACGAAACTAGACGCTGGAGTCGAAAGATCATCGAGCTTAAAGCTTCTTGACAAATAGAGGTATAGGGTGCCCCCCAGCAAGATAGAGCGACGATATTGGGAGGATGGAATGGACATCGCGTCGGTTGAACGTGAAAAACTCGTAGAACACGTTTGGCGCTACTTAAAAGAGGCAGCCAGTGGATGATGGATATATTTACTTACTTCGAAAAGTAATGAAGTAAGGTTAACTCTTGCATTTTCGTCATAATCCACCAAGAGTTCTACATCCGTGACATCAACACTGGAGTAAAGAGGCCGTAGCGTCTCAGTGTACTGAAATAAATTACATACTACATATAAAATATTTTAAAAGTACATGTATGAATATTATAAACATTAATAAAAATAAATTTAGGCTTCATCCATTTTAATTCGGAGAAATGATCATCAAAATTGGGTAGATTTAGGTAGAGCTTCCTTAGGCAAAATAGGAAGTTCAGGGATCGAAATCCCAACTCAGTAAGTAGGTAATATTAATTTTCTCTTACCTCCTCGTTTGTATGCTGCAATAGAGAAAAATATTTGTGTTAAACTAACTTTCAAGTTAATAATAAATTGAATATAATTACCAATACCAACTTACCAAAGGTCTCAAATCAGGATGATACAAAACATGCCCGTTGTTATCCAGCATAAATGAATAACCATTCACCCCCAACTGTGAAACAAAATAGATCTATGAAGTAGTTACATTACCTACTTACTTTGGAGATGGGATATTGTATGTCAGTCTAGACTCTAGAAGAACTAGAATCACATAGTAGGGTGTCCTTAAAGAAGACAATGAAGAAGACGGTATAGCAGAATAGAAATAAACTAATGGTCTTTTTTTAAATTATGAAAGCCATGGAAATGTCTATGGAAAAGACATGGCGTGTTCTCAATAAAACCATGATAAAACACCGTGAGGAAAACTTTCCTAAAGGATTTTATGATGGAACTTTTCTACTCATGAGTCTATGGAAAAAACATGGGGTGTTCTCAATAAAACCATGATAAAACACTCTGAGGACAACTTTCCTAAAGAATTTTATGATGGAACTTTTCTGCTCATGAGTCTAACTAGAATCACATAGTAGGATGTCCATAAAGAAGACAATGAAGAAGACGGTATAGCAGAATATAAATAAACTAACGGTCTTTTTTTAAATTATGAAAGCCATGGAAATGTCTATGGAAAAGACATGGCGTGTTCTCAATAAAACCATGATAAAACACCGTGAGGAAAACTTTCCTAAAGGATTTTATGATGGAACTCTTCTACTCATGAGTCTTTGGAAAAAACATGGGGTGTTCTCAATAAAACCATGATAAAACACTCTGAGGACAACTTTCCTAAAGAATTTTATGATGGAACTTTTCTGCTCATGAGTCTATGGAAAAGACATGGCGTGTTCTCATTAAAACCATGATAAAACACTTTGAGGACAACTTTCCTGAAGAATTTTATGATGGAACTTTTCTACTCATGAGTCTATGGAAAAAACATGGCGTGTTCTCAATAAAACCACGATAAAACACTTTGAGGAAAACTTTCCTAAAGAATTTTATGATTGAACTTTTCTACTCATTAGGTACTCTATTGATGTAAATTGTGCTGATTGATATTACTTAGATAAAAAAAACAGTTGATGTTACCCTGTAAGGTGGCACGAGCTTCTTTATTTGATCGACAGGAACATCCGTACCAACTACGCCAAGCAAGTTAGCTTCTCTTTGCTGAAACAAAAGTAATGTGTGAGATTTACTAAGCAGTTAATAATTGGGTATTTGACTACTATTGAAATAAAATATTTTTTAGTGATTATTAAATAGAGGATCTTCCAAAAGTCGTAATATCCACGTCCGCTGATACTTTTTATGTTGAATAACCATTTTAAACAATCTATTAAAGTAATACAGTAAAACAGTGCGTCGAACTTTAATGACATTTCAGAATTTCATATAAATTCCATACTAAGCATCCTTTTTGACGTTTGAAAATAGTTGCTGATTTGACTATTGGTACCCAATTATTTAAAGTGTTTACTATGTATTTCAATGATAGATACCGTATGGTTCCTTCTGTCGAAAATAGGAACTGATACTGATGTCATCAACTGACCCATTCCGTCGTCATCGAGGCTGCTACTCTGTAAGGTAAAGAAATTATTGTCGGTTCAGTTTGCGTCTTATTTTATTTATTGTGTACTCAGGGCCTATTTCTCAATCTGCGAGTATTGACGAAATGAATTGATGTTTTGACTTTTTGGAACTGTGTCAATCAGTTCAAAAAGTGAATGAGGGTTCATTTGGGGATTGTGAAATAGACCCTCAGTTAAACAATAGTACATTACACATCTAGGGCAGTAAAATAAGAAATGTCTCAGATCACATGTAATTGTTGTCCGAGGCGAAGCCGAGGTCAATAAACATGTGATCTGAGGCTTTCTTATTTACTGCCCGTGGTGTGTATACTATTTTTCTCCTCGACGGAGGCGGAAAGAGGGATTTTCGTTTAGCGCAGCGGGAGGAAAATTGACGCTTTCCGCCCGGAGGTGAGAAAATGATCTGTAATAGGGGCATCTTAATGTACCTATTGGTAGTTTTGTTGTCCTGGCTGTTTCCTGCCATATTTTCTACAAGATGTAATTTTTCTAGCCCGTTTATAGAACAGGATGTATTTTGTTATATATAGGTTGTGTTCTCACCCTTCCCCCGATGTACACTGGGCTCCAATGGACTGGGTGCAACGTCTGGTACATGACCATAGGACGAGCTAGCACTTCCACGAAATGCAGCACTTTGTGCCGAACCTCGTCGTGGTCGTTTATCGTCACGTGAAAACCTGGATACAAGGAAACCATTGATGTAGAATTTTAGTATCAATGAAGGAAACGCATGAAATTGATATTCATGTAGGTAGGCCATTCTGGCTGACATTTCTAAAACTCTACTTTTGTTATCTAATTTAGATATTTAAAAAAGATGGTGTCCGATCGATTTTCTTCTTCCAAAAGTATTTTCTTCAGAAGAGAGAACTTTGCCTTTTCCGATTTCGGTAAGAATTTCTGAGTAATCCGATGTCGTAATGTAGGTAGTCGAAAAAGTTAAAGTTCTGTTTTAAAACTAAACGCTTTTGGAAAAAATTCTGAAGATTTAATTTGGAAGAAATTCAGAAGGAACGTGAGGAAAATCTCTCTCAGTCTTACAAATAAAAGGATTTGAGCTCACCTTTATTATTGCACGCCATTTCCTTCATAGTTTTGCCTGAGGCCGCGTCGCCCCCTACCCGGTACGTAAATATGCGCACGGGCATATGCGGCCAGTTCCATGCGCGGAACACGGCCGTCACACCAGCCGACCCTCCTCCAGCTCCTACTATAGCTATCGCTTGATTGCATTGACAACCCAGACCCGTCCGGTTATACTGTAATGGTAAATCTATACTAATATTATTGCGAAAGTGTGTCTGTCTGTCTGCTACGCTTTAACGGCCCATCTTTTCAACCGATTTTGATGAAATTTGGTACAGAGATAGGTTATATCCCGGGGAAGGTACTTTTTATCCCGGAAAATTTAGGAGTTCCCGCGGGAATAAAAAATAAACTTAATCCTCACGGATGAAGTCGCGGGCATCAGCTAGTAGGATATATTTTGTTCCCTTGCTATCGCGACAGGTCCAGATTTCTAATATCTACTATAATCGGCCAGAGAAACTGGATTGAACGATAAGCTCAAAGAAACTGACTGATAAGTTGCTTTTATGAAAATGCAAAGTAACGCGATACTTACGAGTTTACAGTCTTTCAACATTTTTATTATAGACTAGCTGATGCCCGCGACTTCGTCCGCGTGGATATACCAAGTTTCATCGAAATAACTTGAGAAATGACGGACTTTTATACAAACTTTCTACCCCTATTTCCCTGGAATTTTGAAAAACTGTGAAACACGTATGTTTTCGTTTTTAACCCGCAGCTCATATACCAAGTTTCATGGATATAACTTGAGAAATGAAGGACTTTCATACAAACTTTCAACCCCTATTTCATCCCTTCGTGGGTAAAATTTACGAAAACTGTGAAACACGTATTTCTTCATTTTTAACCGGTAGCTTGTATACCAAGTTTCATCGATATAACTTGAGAAATGAAGGACTTTCATACAAACTTTCAACCCCTATTTTACCCCTTTGAGGGTGAAATTTTGAAAAACTGTGAAACAGGTATGTCTTCATTTTTAACCCACAGCTCATATATCAAGTTTCATGGCTATAACTTGAGAAATGAAGGACTTTCATACAAACTTTCAACCCCTGTTTCACCCCTTCGGGGGTAAAATTTGCAAAAACTGTGAAACACATATTTCTTCATTTTCAACCAGTAGCTTGTATACCAAGTTTAATCGATATAACTTGAGAAATGACGGACTTTCATACAAACTTTCACCCCCTATTTCACCCCCTTAGGGGTGGAATTTCGGGATAAAAAGTATCCTATGTCCTACCTCGTAGTATGGGCTCAAATCGTGCCAAGTTTCGTTTGAATTCATTCAGTAGTTTCGGCGTGATGCGCGGCCAAGATACAGACAGACAGACAGACAGACAGACAGACAGACAGACGGACAGACAGACAGACAGACAAAAATGAAAAAAATTACAGATTTGGCTTCAGTATCGAATAATGAGTGCCCTCCAAAAAAAATTTTCAAAATATCTTCAATGTACAGAATTGGACCTGTTACAGTTTTATTATAAGTATAGATTGATCTTAGCCTTGTTTCCATCGAACTGGAAGTAGTGAGTAGTTACGTCCTTTCGCATTTAAGGTGACTCTATATTTTGAAATCATAAACCAAGAATTCGTTTTATGATAATTTGTAGCTATACTCATCATCATCATAATCATTTCAACCCAATACCTATTTACTACTGAGCACGAGTCTCCTCTCGTATTGAAAAGGGTTTGGTCATAGTCCACCACACTGGCCAAGTGCGAATTGGCGGACAAGATTCGAATTAGTACAAGTACTAATATATACTACCTTTTTAACACTCGTATGGATGCAAAATAGTTATAAAGTCTAAACTATTACGTATATTTCATTTTCTAGGATTTTTCCTAATAGAAAAGTGACCATCGAACATTTCGATGGAGGCGTTATTGTACGTATAATAAAAGCAATTTTCATACCCGGTAGAGAATCTCAAAGGCCGAGGTGAGAGCGCCGGTTAAATTGGCCGCACCGCCGGTAGCTTCTGCGGCCCACACAGCGCTTTTCAGCTCTCGTATTGTTTCGGGCACGGCCTGGAAAGAAAAGTTATTTTTAAAAGAAAAACTTAACACCTTTTTCAGTAAGCACAAGGTCACGATGAGATGACGAAGATAGAATCCATATCCATACTAATATTATACATGCAAAAGTGTGTCTTTCTGTCCGTCTGTCTGTCTGTCCGCTACGCTTTCACGGTCCATCTATTCAACCGATTCTGATGAAATTCGGTATACCTACCTATAGGATACATCCCGGGGAAGGACATAGGCTACTTTTTATCCCGGAGAATCAAAAAAACTTAATCTACGCGGATGAAGTCGCGGGCATCGTCTAGTATTTAATAAATTATTTGTGGGACCATCCGTAATTTTCGGAATCAGATAATTTTAGCATCCGACGGCAAAAAATTACCTATTTAAATTTTTATTGTTTGTCAGTAAGACGTATCGTAATTCGTAACTCTATGATTTAAATATAAATGAATAAAATCATGATCTCAAGATAAAAATTCATCAAAAATGTTCGTATAGTTTTCGCATTAGAAAGTAACTCCTCCTACATAGAATATCCGTGCAAAGCCAGGTCTATTTTGTTATATACCTCTATAGGTAAGGTAGGTTGTTTTTTTTAAATAAGTATACCATTGAAATAAAAATACCAAACCTCCAATCAAATAAAAGTAAAACCCTGTCGTAAAACCTATTTTACATTAAAAAAATAAAAATGGCATAAAATGCAAGTCACGGCTACAACATTCTACCTACACGAAAGTTGAAAGGTTTCACGTTTGATGTGCATTACCTACACAGCTAAACGCAGACGTATAGACGGTTAAAAGAGTTGCTATACTAAAGTGCAACGGGTGCCAGACACTTACCGTTGCCCGTGAAAGGGTCAAGGATTTGTGTCACGAATCCACTTAAGAACATTACAACCATAGGTGACTATAACACGTTTGCGCACAGAGCCTTTGCGACTGGCAGTGACATATAAAATGTTTTTTATATCTGAAAATATGCTTTAAGAAGGCTTTATGAGACCATAGTCACGTTGGTTGAAAACTTTGTTTAAAAACATTTATATGGCTCTATTTACAAAATTACGAATTCAAAAGGATTTTTTTTCGTTCGAGTAATTTGCAACTACGAGTATGTATGTCTTTTGTTAAAGCCATGTCGTCTTATTATATTCTAAAAGTTTGCAAAATGCAGGAATCGTGTTTTGTGGTGATCCTTGTAAGGGATCTATTTGGATATCGTAATGTCTACGACTTGCAACCGTAGCATTGCTACGGCCTACGCCCATACGCCTATAATATGGGATAGTAAACATTATAAAAGGTATATTTACAATATTGAATAGTACATTACAAATATTAATATCTAAACAAAAGAAAATGTGTCTGCGACTCTAGCGAAGTTCTGAGTGGAGGTTTCAGGTCAATAATTCCAATCTCGTAACAAGTCAAACTTGTCATATGGAATAGGTACGTCGTATGAGAGAGTTGGAGCCAAGTTTCCAACTCGCGATAAAGTTGCGGCCTCACTTTACCTGTCAAAAGCTTACCCGATTTTCCACATGGCCCAGAGTGTATATCGGAGCCTGGAAGTTTTATGAGTGGAGTAAATGAATATGTAATATTATGACACCTACTTTGTAAGTTGTAATCTGACTTCAAAATGGAAAAGTTCTTCATAATACACCTCCTCGTACTTAGGTGTTATACCGTCATCGTAACTTAAAATATGGGTGGATTATGTGTTTCTTTATCCATGCAGATTGAAAATATAGAATTACTAGCTGATGCCCGCGACTGCGTCCGCGTGGATTGAGGTTTTTCGTACCTGCGGGAGCTCTTTAATTTTACGAAGTAAAAAATAGCCTACTGTGAGAATTTTCATCCAGATCCGTTCAGCCGTTCTGGCGTGATTGAGTAACAAACATCCATCCACCCATCCATCCAAACTTTCGCATTTATAATAAGCTGTGGCTAGTTACTGGCAAACACAATTTAGCTGTTCGGTTCGATACCGTGAAAATAACGATAAGGGATGGTTTTAATAGAAGTGCTATACACCTTACAAGGTATACCTAAGGTTAGCCCGCTACAAACTTAGACTCTATCATCAATTACCATCCAGGTAAGATTCGGTCAAGAGCTGACTTGTAGTGGAATAAAAATAATTTAAATTTTTGCCTTTGGTAAAAAAACGTCTTTTTAAAAGTTTATTTCGACTAGCTCTACAAGTTCAAAACGAAAACTTTTCACTCTAAGAAAAGTGTAGTTTCCCAAATTCCATCATTAAGGTGTGGAGTTACTGAACAAATGATGAATGCCGCGAGATGTTTCCCCGTGGCACTTCATGGGCGCTCTTTTGTATTCACAAGACGCCCTCTATTTAAAATATCCATTTACCGAAGCCAATAAAATAATGAAGCCTGCATACTTTTAAAGAAATAATGTATATTTGACCTTTAATAAGAGGGACATACCTAATCTTGTTGCGTATTGTGTGTCCATTAAGTACATGTATTTATAGTTTAAGTACCTTTTTCAAAGGCACTTAATTGGTTACTTACATAAGGCAATTTTTTTAATCAAATTATTATTATCTATTGTACAACTCAAATCATTTAGGTCTAGAAGGTTACGATTTTACATGCTGGTTTAGTATTTTTTTAAATTCCACCCGACCGAACCTTGGTCCTGTTAGCTAGTTAGTACTTCTGATATTCAATCGACATGATCGACAATATCTAAGGCTGTCCGAATTAAAATTACTTCGATGGATTGATTGATCCAGATCAATCTCCTCGACGAATCAATCAATCGAATCAATTTGACGACCTCCGTGGCGCAGTGTACAGCGCTGTTGTCTTAACGTGCGGAGGTCCTGGGTTCGATCCCCGGCAGGGTCAATTTGGGAATTTATAATTTCTGAATTTCCCTGGTCTGGCCTGGTGGGAGGCTTCGGCCGTGGCTAGATACCACCCTACCGGCAAAGACGTGCCGCCAAGCGATTTAGCGTTCCGGTACGATGCCGTGTAGAAAACGAATAGGGGTATGGGTTTAATATAACTGCCATGCCCCTACAGGTTAGAACGTTACCATCTTAGACTGCATCATCACTTACCATCAGGTGAGATCGCAGTCAAGGGCTAACTTGTAGTGGATAAAAAAAAACATGGTTACATGCTCAGGTGTTTGTGATTGGCTGAATTTGTGGTATAATTGTTGCGACATTGGACAAGGGTTTGGCGATGTACGAAAGAGTGTTAACCAACCAGAGCTAACTGCGATCGCTACACTATCATTCTTACGCAATAAACCCCCAGATGAACAACATCTTCACTCAAACTTCTTGTTCTGCGGGAAACGAACGAACGTCTATGGTGCGTACGTAAAGTTGACGGTAAATTGATTTTGGACATGAAAAATTGACTAATGCATCAAAATAGCTGATAAAAGTTATGAGTGAAACACAAAAAGCTTCCATTTGTCAACGACCACAAAATTAAACTGCGATCGATAAAAGTATATCGTCTTATAAGTTCCAAAATTTCACCATTAAGTAGGTACCGTGCGTGAAGAGACAACAAATGATGAATTTCATGAAACGACTTGCTGGAAAAGGGCGTACTTTTGTATTCATAAGGCGTTTTGGATCGAATATCCACTTAGTTTCCGCAGAATAAATAATAGCAAATGAAACGATCGTTCTTGTTATATTATTTCCAGTAAAAGTTCCGTAAAATAAGGTTTTTTAAAGCTATCGACTATACTTGACTCCAATGTACCTATCTTTGTATGTTAATTATTATTACAATCCAAAAAACAAAAATTTCATTACAAAATTAATTAAATAAATAAGTACACGCCAAACAAAATTCTCGGTAAAAAGGGCCCGACATAATTATTTTTTATCCTACATTTCATAAGAGAAAGTTAAACGAAAACTCTAGGATTCATTTAGGTTAAGCTGAGGCTTACGCGGAACTGTAGAACAGCCTCTCGTGCTTACATACAATTCCGAATGACAGAAACCTAACGCTCGCTTGGGAAGTTAGGGTGGTCACATACTCCATACGTAGGGTTTTGGCGATGAGATGCTTTTTACGTAGGTATCCTCACCGTGATTCATGACCGGTCATTGCCACATTACGCTAATATTACGGTTTGGTCTTTATCATGGGCCGTGGGCGTACTTGATAAGTTGGTACGTTTAATAGTTCATCAGGTAGCACCTTTATCGAATCACATTATGTGTCCCATTTTTAATGGATCTCTAAATTAAAGCGCGTTTGATTGAATCAATTTACGCGTGTACACACCGATTTGATACGTATCGGGAACGCGGCACGCAAAACATGCATTTGGTTAATTTTGTTCGTTAAAATGCCCATTGCCCGATGATGGTTTATTATTAAAAAAGTGAGTTCAAAGCGAACAATAATAAGCTAAACTTGTTGATAACTCTCGTTTTATTATTCAAAAGGCGTTTGATCGCTTGCTGATCCAGTAAATTTAAATGTACCTAATTACGTAGTTTTTCAATAAAGTTCTTTTGACGTTTACATAGAAGAGTTGTAAAAAAAAGCTAGAATAACATTACTAAGTATGGGTAATTAATTATTTATTTTGCCCACTTTTTTTAGGGAACCAAGTAAGCTAGATTAATGTAAAAAAAGTAAAAGCGCCATCAAAGATCAAAGATGCTTTAAAGCTCATAAACAGTGGAGCTCTTACCTAGAGCGGGCTAACCACGTACTGAATTCTTTAAATGCACTTTAAAATCACTTAGGACTAAGTGCTAAGTATACTTTTGAACTACCTTTTATCTACAGCTCTGGTTGCATGGTTTAGCATATTATCTACTAATAAATGGCATCAAAAAGATCTTTTAATTTAAGTTGAATCTTTGTCCATTAGGAACTTCTTTAAAGACATACAGGTAATGTCCTTAAAGATGTTCCTATACCTCCACGCGTTCCCGAGAAAAAGGTGGTAGACAGACAGACAGACAACAAAGTGGTCCAATAAAGGTTCCTTTCTTCTTCTTGAGGTACGGAATCCTAAACACAATATTGGCAGATTGATCATCTATCTAGGCAATTTGGATTGAAATCCATAAAAATCTTTCGTCTACTTAACTACTCAGTAGTCAGAGCAGGTATCGCTATGAGATAAAGGCAGAAATTAATGCAGCCCATATGAAGAGGATCGATAGATCCCTCTCACCTCAGATGGTCAAGGAACATGTAGTGACGGTGACAGTGTGTCGATCGCAATCACCTTTTAATTGGTTAACACTCTTCCGCTATTGGTCAAAATTATTTGTTGCAGCTAGAATACCATAAATTCAGCCAATCACAGCAACGATTGATGGAAGTTGGACATGGTATATTATTTTCAGGGAGGTTTCTATGTAATAGTAGGTATACTTCTACAAAACCGTTTTGGCACGAGTAGTTAGAAATTTAATATAATGCATAATATTTCATGGAAATGAAACCCAATATAATTTGGATTTTGAAAGGAAAACTTTTAGAACAGGGAATTAATAACTCATCAGTTGTTAACATATGGTTGACACCCATTTGTATATTCGTGGATGTCTTAATTTGTACCTTGTTATACTGTCTATTACTAATAATTGATTTCAGTATTTGCAGCACACTTTGATACAATAAATTATTGTAATTATCATTTAGTTTTTTGATCATCGTCGACAATTTTCTTTTTATCTCAATAATATTAATCTTAATAATCATGTCATTTAATAAAATTATTAAAAAGGATTTCGAGAATTTTCATTTTTATATCGCAAGTCCTCGACGATTTAATGTTCTGTTTTAAATATATGTATTTCTCGGTTGGCATCCCTATCTGTATTTAACTCATTCCTCGTGATGAATTCCTCATATGTATGTAAATCATCCATTGTGTAACATCCGCAGGCAAGGGGATGTGGAAGTAAGCGCAATTTCGGAACCACGTGTCTGCTCGGATGTTTAAATAACAGTTCTCGTATTAAATTCTATGCAGGTGTTGCAGTGGTAGGATTCGCGATTGAACTATTGATTGTAACACTTTACTCATCTCGCCGATAGGTATTGTTGTTAGGTCTCATCTCGTCGATGATGCATTGTTGCAAAGTAGCTCAAGCGCGCTCAGTGCCATAATACATTGTGAACCGTAACATACTGCTTACAATTTAACGCATTATTATTTTTGGCAGATTTTAATCTATTATCTAGGTATATTAACCCGATAGAACCTAAGTGCCCGGTAACCTGACCTAAAAGTTCAAGAAGGGGAAGAACAAGAAAACGTAAAAACAATAAATATTTAAAAAAATTGACACTCAGAACATTGAACGGTTCACAATCTTTCGACAGTTGACAATCTCGCGAGATAGATTATAATCTAACGGTATTTACAATTTTACGGTGACATATTATAAAATTTTTAGGTTGATAGGTGCTAACTTTTTTTATTACATTTATTTTATCATATTCATTTTCCTACTTATTTTTACAAAATTTTCGTGTTATTTTTTGTCAGTGAGCTTTATGGTGTTTTCGTCGTGAGTCTTTTATCAATACAATACAGGACATGAAGTTTCTGATAGTTCGTAAATATAAAACACCGGTATTAAATGCAAAAACTTACCTGAGCTAAAATCTTCGTATAGCACGGGTGGAGTTCTGACACTGAATCGCTATATCTGTACACGTTGACAAAGTCGTTTGGGCCAAGAGTGTCGAGCAATGCGGAGACGGTGGCCTTGGCAAGGTGTCGGCTAGAGGAGCCGAGCTCGTCCGAATCGTCTAGAAGTATTACGAGGTCTTTGGGCGAGGTGGCAGCTTCGACGAACCAATTCGATGATCGAAAATCGTAGAAGTCGCGTGCGTGGTGTGAGTAGCCGTCTTCGGGGGGCCAAGACATAGCTGTTGAAAACACATAGGTGCATAATCATTCTGTTTGTATCAATAGGTAGGTGGGCATTCATTCTCATATTTCAACAATAACAATAAGTTTTTGAGCAGTTTGCTATACTCGTATGAAAAAAGGAATCCTTGATAGAGCCGTGTCACGGTGTCACTAGTGAATTGTCATCTGCTCCTAAAAATTTAGTTTTTGAAGAATCCTATTCGATTCGTAGGATTAAAGATAAGGCTTATGAGAATAATCGAGCTGTGGTTCGTGCTTTTGCAAAAAAATGGATAAATAATCGACTGTATACGCCGTCACAACTCGGTCACACCCCCCTTACCAGTTACTTACCAGGATACCGCCTCATGAAGCCGGAGGAAGAGGCGTAGTACTGCCACGAAAGGGTCGGATCGATTTCATAGTTGTTCACAAACAGTGGATCCAAGTGTTCCGACCATCCGATCTGATTTTGAACCTCTCCATCTGAGTGTATGGAACAAAGAAAAAACAAATGAATGCAACAAGGTTGACATAATATTTTTCATCCCATGCATTCGAAAAGGACGACTTGGTTCGCCTTTATGTGCGCCCAAAGGTGGTGTTTTCTATAAAGGAACTTTTAGCGGGCAGTAATGAGTTTTTAATCCTCTTTATGCTCGTAAGTGCGCCGCAATTATCTTTGCCGCGCACTTATTGAATTTGGAACATCTTAGTGTTCAGCGCCAACGCAAATTGACGACCTACGTGGCGCAGTGTTGAGCGCTGCTGTCTTAACGTGCGGAGGTCCAGGGTTCGATCCCCGGCAGGGTCAATTTAGGAATTTATAATTTCTGAATTTTAACTAACGAAAGGGCTATATGGATATATATATTTAAAAAAAAAAAATAAAAAAAATAAAAAATAAAAAAAAAAAAATTATAATTAAATAAATATTATTATAAAGGCGAAAGTTTGGATGGATGTGTAGATGTATGGTGGTATGGATGTGTGTTACTCAATTACGCCCGAACGGCTGAACGGATCTGGATAAAATTTGGCACAGAGATAGATTTAAAAAAAAAAAAAAGATTATAGTCTGGAAATAGCACATATGCTTTTTATCCCGGGAAATTAAAGAGTTCCCGCGGGAACCAAATTTTCTCATACAGGGTGATGAAAAGTAGAGTGTATCATTCGGGCGCAAATATATTTTTGGCTCGGGCGACGTACTTTGAATCCCTCGCTACGTTCAGGATTCTACTAAAGAATCCCTCGCTACGCTCAGGATTCTACTCTAGAATCCCTCACTTCGTTCTGGATTCAAAAAAGCGCCCTCGCCGTAAAAATATTATTTTGCTCCCTTATAATACAATCTACTATTTCATCATACCTATTCGAAAAACGCATATTGGCTTCAGAGGATAGCGGGAGCAAAGTGTAACTTGTAGGCCCATAGGACTTTTCATTTCTCTCTTCTGATTGGTCCGAAGTCACGTCATCAATTTGTTGATCGAATATACGACTTTGCATTTCTCTGTTCTGATTGGTCCGAAGTCACGTGATCAATTTGTTGATCGGATATACGTCTTTACATTTTATTTAAACTTTAAATATACGTCTAAATAATGTCTATACAATTACATAGAAGGTTGATAGGAGTATCTTCTGATTGGTGCTTAAACGTATAGGTAATGTCCATACATAGTAGGTTGATACTCCTAGCTTTTTCTCATACGTAATGATGAAAAATAGTGTGTGTCACTCGGGGCCAATTTTTTTGTTCTCGGGCGGCGTATATTGAATTCCTCGCTACGCTCAGGATTCTACTTTACAACCCCTCGCTACGCTCGGGATTCTACTATAGAATCCTTCACTTCGCTCTGAATTCAAAATAGCGCCCTCGGGGAACAAAAATTTTCTTTGGCCCCATGTAACACAAATAACTATTATGTAAATAATGACTATAGAGTTATGATATGTCTTTTATCATCTTTAGCTAAAAGGTAAATGTAATGACTAATTTTTATGTTTCGAAATAAAGGCTATTTTTATTTTATTTATTTTCTTATAAGATACGTCTTACATAATAACAAAGCTGCAATAGAATGTTTCTAGGTATTTATCTAACATTTCTACACGAGCGAACCCGGCATTGCAGTTAAATTATCTAATGGTTATGCTTGGTTTTTTGAGTTTTGATGGCTCAGTATCACGAGTAGATTTATAAGGGGTTCGAATACATATATACATATATACATTTTTAGAACATAGTTCTTTGTGCCCCGATGAAACGCGAGGCTGGCTTGGAAAAATCGTATAGCTCTTAGTAGCTCAGGCGGAAAAGAGCCGCGTCGTAAGCAAGATGTCGCAGGTTCGAATCTATAGCGAAAGTAACTATAATGTTGCAATGACACACGGCTTGTTTTACTTAGCTACGAGTAGGTATTTCTGTGAAGAGCAAAATTTGAAATTTCCTGTAGGTATAGAGTTTGCTCATACATTTAGACGGACTC
This sequence comes from Erebia ligea, assembly GCA_917051295.2. Lineage (NCBI taxonomy): Eukaryota > Metazoa > Arthropoda > Insecta > Lepidoptera > Nymphalidae > Erebia > Erebia ligea. The sequence goes on from OU785226.1 coordinate 4,601,500, forward strand.
GCTAACAACTAAAATTCAATGTAGGTTATTTGAGTTAAGCTGACTAAAAGCTTTGATTTCGAACTAAGTTATAGTTCTGCTGGTTGGCTTCTCTATCACTTCTATGAATAGATCTCAAATTAATTATTCGTAATGAAAACACTGCTAATGAACAGCATGAAGCTAGCAAGAGAGGTAGAAAAAGGTTAGAGAACTCTACCTCTCTGCGATTCTCAGATAGCTATTTAATTTTTCATTGATTGTTTAATTGTATAAAATACTACAAAATAAAACATCATTCGATACCTATTATATCTTAAAGGTTGCACTCGTACATAGCACTTGACTACTCGTAAAGAAAATCCTTACATGAATCTAATATTTAAACAAGAATTTTTTGAGATTTTTTTTATATATTTCAATAGGTAGAATTAATTATCTAAAACTATATAGGTACATCATTATCTCCCTAGCGTTAAGGTTGTCCTGGAAGAGATCGCTACTTAGCAATAAGACCGCCTTATTGTACTTACGTTTTAATAAGTTTTTTTGTTTGTAACATGTTTATTTTGTATATTTGTGGTCTACAATAAAGTATATACATGATGCATAGGTACAGTTGCTGAATTCACTTTTCTTATTGATTCTACGATATAACTCAGAAAAGTTTCCCCCTGCAACCAAAACTCAATGTAGGTTAATTGAGTTTAGCCGGCTAAAAGCTTTGTGCTCACTCGTGATAGCTTATAGCCGCAACCCCGAGTACCTATAATCCTGCAATATGTATTTACAAAGTTGCATCATATCATACTTAATATTATAAATGCGAAAGTGTGTTTGTTGGTTTGTCCTTCAATCACGCTGCAACGGAGCAACGGATCGACGTGATTTTTGGCATGGGTAGTTGAGGACCTGGAGAGTGGCATAGGGTACTTTTTATCACAGAACATTCACGAGTTCCGGCGGAAATAAAAAAAATCTTAAACCACGCGGACGAAGTTGCGGGCATCAGCTAGTCTACCTATAATTTGCTGTTTTTGAATATGATCGTATAATGTTGGTCAGCGTCAGCTCGTATACTGAGCACGAGTCTCCACTCAGAATGAAAAGAGTTTTGGCGTCAAACCACCACGCTTGCTGAGTGCAGATTGACAGACTTCACCTTTGAGGATATTATGAAAACCTCTCGGGCATGCAGCTTTGCTCACGATGTTTTGCTTCACCGTGAGAGTAAGTGATATTTAATTGCTTATAATAATCTACATAATCGTAATAACTTTGAAGTATGTATACGTAGGTACCCGAGGATCGAACCGCCAATCACCCGAATAAGAGGCCGACGTCTAATTCACTGGGCTATCTCCGCATTGTTGTAATATCTACTCGGGTTTAAATTATGTATAATTAGTTTATAGTTTTGTTGGTAAAGAAAATAATCTTAAAGTTTACCATCCGCTAAAGCTGCTATCAGAATATTTATGAATCGAGGGAAAGAAATACTGCACGTACCTACACATTAATCCCTTAGTGTGAACATTTATTATATAGAATAGCTGCCTAGCTTTCTACTATCAAAGTTTGGTCAGAAACTCTGCGCAGATTTGGTGTGGTGTTGCTTGATCGACAAGTTTCTCCATCCATATAACCTACTCTTCCTACTTAATCTATATCCTCCATGCTACACCAAGTAGGCGGTGATACAAGACTCGAAAATTAATTGATAACTGCAAAACCGTTATCCAATACCCTGATTTGTATGCCATACGCGTGTTACCCAATGGATAATTTAAAGGCAATATTGACACACGAAAACGCTACATTCCCAATAACCTATTTGTTTTAACAGTCATGATCGATTCAAGCGACTCATTGAGTTCACTGATTGTGTCGGTTGATTTAGTAAATGTTGCTGCGAGGCGGAACTGAAAGCAAAAATAGGCGAGTCCATTTGTTAATAAATCATGTCACCCTAAAGGCTTACGTATATTACAATTGCGGCGACGGGCGTCGCAACACATTGAATAATTTCGCCCTGGTCTTGATCCATATTAAAGATGTGTCAGTTTGGAACCTTGGTAGGTATATTATTAATAATTATTATATATGCGAATGTGTATTTGTTTGTTGGTTTGATCTATAATTATCCTTCAATCATGTCGCAACGAAGTACCTAGGTAACGGATCAGTATGATTGTTTGCGTGGGTGGGTATAGTTCAGGTCCAGGTCTGTGATAAAGGCTACTTTGATTTTTTTTTCAATCCACGCGGACGTAGTCGCATGTATTATCTACCTAGTACCTACTTCAATAACTACCCTGTAGCTGTACCTTCAATCAAAATTCATAACAAGTTTAAGCTATGAGTCTGTGGTCAACGCACAACTCGAAAATGACGCGATTTTTTTTCCACGATTTCCAACAGTTAAATCTGTCGATTGATACTACCTATGTATCTCCCAAGCTCGGTGAATGGTGGTGTGCAATGTTTAGAGATAAATTGTAATCGTAATTACTCATAAGGACATAAATATAATGAATACTAGTTACTAGCGCGGTTCTCGCGGGAACTCCTTAATTTACCGGGCTTAAAAGTAGCTGTTTGCTATTCCAGACTATAATCTATCTCTGTGCCAAATTTCATGCAGATCCGTTCAGCCGTTCTGGCGTGATTGAGTAACAAACATCCATCCATCCATCTATCCATCCAAAATTTCGCATATTTATAATATTAGTATAGATTAGTATAGATAATATATGCACTACAATGTTTTGCGATTCACCCCGCCTTTAGGTGGGTGAGCCTTTAGGCGGTGGCCGTATATACCTCTCCACCCGACCCACCCTCGCATGTCAACAATATATTACGTGTCATTATTTAAGGCGAAAGCCACTGTCACTCCGGCACAAGTTACTAAAAGCAACTGGTGTTATTAAATATTACGGATAAGCAATTACTTTTCCATTAAAATGTTTCAATCATCATCATTATCATATATTTTTATCAATATAGAGGTCGTCCTGCATTGCTTAAACTGATTTACAGTCCCACAAACTTATCTGGCCCGGTGGCTAAAATTGGAACTGATTTTTATGCCTGTTTAGTTTTTGTTTTTATTTTATTTTTAATATTGGGACTATAGCTAATTTTTGTGATAGCTATCACATTTTGACGAGTTTATGCGAGGGTTGACATAAAAAGGACAAACAACTTTTATTTTGTGCTACGAATAATTTTGTTATTCGTAGGCTTTTTGCTAGTGGACCTGTAAGGCTGTATCTAAAGTAGGTTTTTTATGCGTCTTTATATTTTCATAAACATCGTTTTTGCGCTCTGGTCAAATCGTTGGTCAAAGCAACGGAAATAAATCTTATTTTATTATGATTTCACAACAAATATGAAAAAGCTTCTATTTTCCACAGCTTCTCTAAAATATTTCTCAAGCTTTTCTGTCTCTTTAGTATCATTGAGAGTTATTCAATTAAGAGCTGATGCACTAATTTAGGTTCTATTCACTCGAGAAACCGGACGTTATTCATTTGGAGAACCCACTCGTCGCGTCTAATTATATTAGATGTCTGCTTCTTCTAAGATGGAAGAAATTCAGACATAGATTTTTAAAGTTAAACTTCTTAAAAATCGTTGTGATTTGAAAATTTGATGAAACAAAAAGCGACACCAAAAAGAGACAAACATATTCATAATAGGATTTAGCCTGCGAGAGAATGAGATAGAATACAAGTTATATTTATCTCATTCTCTCGTAGGCTACTTTTCTGAAGTTTCACTTCTGCCGTGTGTGAATTGCACACACACAATTTTTTTTTTATTTCATGACAGACTTCAAAAATTAAACTTATTGTAAATTGGTAAATACCAATAATCCTGGATTACTAGTAAGACACTAACCCATAGTGCGAAAGTGTGTCCGTCTGTCCATGCTACGCTTACACGGCTCATCTGTTCAACCGATTTTGATGAGGTACAGAGAAATGTTGCGATCCGATTCCCGGGAAAGGATACTTTTTAGTTCGGAAAATCTAAAGAGTTCCGGCGGATATCAAAAACTTAGTCCACGCGGGTGAAATCGCGGGCTTCATCTAGTCTAGTTGGTTATAAGTAGTACAAGTCGTCTTTTCAGCTATTTAATTTCCCAAGTGAACACTAAACATCTAATACAACTATGTACTTACAGAGATTATTTTAGGTAATTTATTTATGCATACCAATACAGTACAATACAAGAAACATTGTACAATTATGATGACAAACCAAATATAGACAACACATATTTCGTTATAGCTAAATAAATAAATTCCATATTTTAACATCACGATGAAACCATATATAAATATAATATAAACATTTAGAAACGCTTCTATGTATTCAGGGGAGAATTGAAACGTAGAAAGGAACGTGTTTCGTCTAGATGTTTCAAGCGAAGCGGATTGGCAGCACATGGGAATATTTAATCCGTGACATCTGGCAACATTGTGCGATTCCAGAAACGTTTTACGCGCTTATAAAATTTTAGCTTAGCGAGAGAATATCGCATACGATCTCAAATTGTCGTTAAGCTTCGAGCCTTTGGTATATAGTACACAAAATAACGTTCCAATTGTTTCTAGTAGAAACGTACGAACAATGGTTCTGTTTTGAAATAAAAACAGGGGTCTACGTCGTTTGCTACACCGTAGGCGCCTACGGCGCTACAACGAGGACCTTAAAGCCTTCTAAAAGCTTTGAAAAACTAGGACCGGACAGGTCAAAACGTCTAAACGAGTCACCGTTGGATAGGAAGAACGATCTGTCCTGTCGCGCTAATGTGTGTAGCTGACAGTTTTTTTTGCGTCCTTAAAGTATAAAGAGTGTTAGATTTATTATTTTTTATTATTCGTCCTTAGAGTCCTTATTTATTTTAGAGCTATAAAGTCTAATCGTACTATATAGATCTGGTGCAGACGTCTGTTAGGAGAAGTTAAGAATAATATGCGCTTCGGGTTGCTATTAACTACTAATAATAGGTACTATTTCTTACTCAGAAAAAGACCCATATTCTCTTTTGAGACATTTGCCTCGAAACCTTAAGTATGGAGACGAGTACTATATATTCAAAAATACTTTACCTTCAGTGTTAATCCTCGGTGGCATAAGCACCGCACTGTAGCTTGTGTTGACGGCAATGTGGTCGAAATGCCGGCTTGGTGACAGCAGGAGGCGGCGCGCTCTCGCGGCCAGCGTGCCATCATCGGCGTGGACGTTCAGCCATCGCGAGTCGTAGTAGGAGCCCGGGGAGCCGTCTATACTGCTCCTGCCTGCTGATAATGCTGCAGCTTCAGCCGAGTCCATTATGCGCTGAAAATATTGTTAGCTTTAGTTACATGAAGTCCATTATGTTAGTATTCTGTGCTAATATTATAGATTGGAAAGTAGGAAACTGTCTGTCTGTCTGTTTCCGTTGATGGCTCATCTCTTTAAATAAATAAATAATAAATAAATAAATCGTTTATTTTCAATCATTTTATGTTACATTGTGATAGATCTTGAAACTGTTTGAAGTTAACAATATTATTGTGCTTACATCAAAAAACCGGCCAAGTGCGAGTCGGACTCGCGCACCGAGGGTTCCGTACAAACCTGTAGTAAGTTTTACGATTTTTGACGTATTAAAAACAAGACGAAATGAACCGCAAAACTAACTTTGCTTGTAGAGGTTTACTGTTAATATCAAAAAAACTATGATAGTTAGAGCATTGGCTATAGTTTTCCTGTAAAATATACATAAATTCCTATTGACCATAATTATTTCAGATTTTTCGATTGGTAAACTCCGGAGATAAGGGGGGGGGGGGGTTGCTGTCACCAAGCCGGCATTTCGACCACATTGCCGTCAACACAAGCTACAGTGCGGTGCTTATGCCACCGAGGATTAACACTGAAGGTAAAGTATTTTTGAATATATAGTACTCGTCTCCATACTTAAGGTTTCGAGGCAAATGTCTCAAAAGAGAATATGGGTCTTTTTCTGAGTAAGAAATAGTACCTATTATTAGTAGTTAATAGCAACCCGAAGCGCATATTATTCTTAACTTCTCCTAACAGACGTCTGCACCAGATCTATATAGTACGATTAGACTTTATAGCTCTAAAATAAATAAGGACTCTAAGGACGAATAATAAAAAATAATAAATCTAACACTCTTTATACTTTAAGGACGCAAAAAAAACTGTCAGCTACACACATTAGCGCGACAGGACAGATCGTTCTTCCTATCCAACGGTGACTCGTTTAGACGTTTTGACCTGTCCGGTCCTAGTTTTTCAAAGCTTTTAGAAGGCTTTAAGGTCCTCGTTGTAGCGCCGTAGGCGCCTACGGTGTAGCAAACGACGTAGACCCCTGTTTTTATTTCAAAACAGAACCATTGTTCGTACGTTTCTACTAGAAACAATTGGAACGTTATTTTGTGTACTATATACCAAAGGCTCGAAGCTTAACGACAATTTGAGATCGTATGCGATATTCTCTCGCTAAGCTAAAATTTTATAAGCGCGTAAAACGTTTCTGGAATCGCACAATGTTGCCAGATGTCACGGATTAAATATTCCCATGTGCTGCCAATCCGCTTCGCTTGAAACATCTAGACGAAACACGTTCCTTTCTACGTTTCAATTCTCCCCTGAATACATAGAAGCGTTTCTAAATGTTTATATTATATTTATATATGGTTTCATCGTGATGTTAAAATATGGAATTTATTTATTTAGCTATAACGAAATATGTGTTGTCTATATTTGGTTTGTCATCAGAATAATTCGCCTCGCTAATTGCCACCGATTGTCTCCGCTTCCCTTACCCCATCTTTGTGTTCGATCCTCCTTGATCCAACATTTTATAACGAAGTATTTCCGTGAAGATTCACCCAGACTGTCCCTTAATGGGTAGAGTTATGATTTAGCAGTTTTCAGTATCACCCGCAGCTTAGGCAGTTAGGAAAATCAATATGCTCGTATCATGACCCTTTGAGGGTCAAAAACCTTATTTTAAATCAAGTCTCGCTGTGATATGACCTTTACTTGGGTGTACAAGTATGTTTTAAACAGAGAAATAAATATTACAGTATGGCTTTTGAATTTTAAATCATACTAATATTATTAATGCGAAAGTTTGTTTGTTTGTTGGTTTATTGGTTTGTTGGTTTGTCCCTGTGGTTTGTCCTTCAATCACGCCGCAACGGAGCAACGGATTGACGTGATTTTTGGCATGGGTATAGTTGAGGACATAGAGAGTGACATAGGCTACTTTTTATCCCGGAAAATTGAGTAGTTTCCGTTTGAATTAAAAAAAACTTATTCCACGCGGACTAAGTCGCGGGCATCAGCTAGTATGTAATATAACTGAAAAATGGTTTTAAAGTATCTTTTGTTGGATTTACAGGATTAAGCGTAATACATATTTTATCTACGTGCCTCCTCCTACACTTACAAACCTACGTATGTTTTTGTATCTAATACAAAAAGTAGTTGTGAAGTTTAGTCACCGTGTGTTTCTAAGCACGCAAAAGAACAAAAGAACTATATAATGTCAAACTGCTTCACAGTTCACACATTATTAAACCTAGGATTTTTATATGTTCTGCTTACTTAACATATGTATATTTATTAGACCTATGAATATATTTTTTTACCTACCTTAAATTAAATGTTGCTATTCCAGAGGTGATAGTGTGATATTCTTTGTTACTAAAAGACGATACTATAATATTTACTATGGTTAGGTATAAAATTGAAGTAATAAAGAATTAGTATGGGAAATTGGTGAATATTGCAATGTCACAGCCAAAAAAAAACTTTTAATTGCGGCCATAAAGCGGCTTAGATATTTTTATGAGCAGAAATTCCCTTCCACCCTTTCTTTATTTCGTTAATTTCGTGTCGTAATTACCAGCTCGAGATATTACGTTTAGGAAGTTCGCAGAGAGGACCTGAGAACAGTTTATAAATGAGAGTTTTTAGTTGCGAGAGCGAATAGTCCCATCGGAGGAACAAGCTCCAAGCAGAGACGAAGTAATTAAAACTTCCACCCGTCCTTATAGTGTTTGTAGACTGGACGCGCACTCACTGAGATTTATACAAAAACGCTAAGTTATCCCATCTTATTATGCCCAAGTGGTTATATTTCCAGTGCTTTTTGTAGCTGTCTAATGACTACGTATGCTTACTAAATGATAAAATTTATGTTTAATGATTTATTTTATAGTAGCATTAGTAAGTAGTTGATTTAGGAAGTAGCTGGACTATTATGGATTATACTGCATAGGGGAAGAGATAGCAATGTACAAACTTTTTATTCAAAACCAATTCGAATGTTAGCTAACAAGCTCAAAGATCTACCAGAATTTAAATCCAATAAGTCTTAGATTCAACCCAATAAAAGATTAGTAAAAGCGTTGATTCGTCCTCGTTTATGTGCTATATGAGTATTTTACACAGTGGCGGAGTACGAATAGGCGGTATCATAATAAGTTGTAAACAAGACTCGAGCCAAAGCGGCTGGAACTTGGCTTGACAATAAAGTTGAAAAATCGGGGGGATTGCCGCGGGCGTCGCCAAGAAAAAACGACACCAACATTTCGCACTTAATGAAACTGTAGCTGAAACAAAATAAAGGAATTCCGCATTTACAGAGAACTAGGTATTGTTTCAGGAATACGGAGGCTTTCATCGTGAATCTTAATGGCTGCATTAAAATACCTATTTGAGGTGGTTTTTATCCGATTTTTAATTAATATTTCAATGTGAAAGTCCTTATAACGTAAAATAAATAAAAGAATCTACTTTTGAGAATCAGATATATTCTTTGACATAAGCTAAATTAAAAAGTTACTGGGTGGATAGAAATATTCATTTTATTATTGGTTCTGGCACAAGTTACAGTGGTTTTTTTCTGTTTCTGTTTTTCATGACCGATCGGGGTCGGTTTCTTAAATTCCTTTCGGATACATAGCAACATGTGGTTACGAATTTATAAACAGAACAAACTGAAAAAATATGGTAATATTAGGGGACTCGACTACGTTTTCAACGAATTTAGGATTCGACACAATACATCTACAAACAAATTATATTTGGAAATATTTCTTGGCTCTTCTTAGAGACCCTTCGAAACTAATGGTATGTGGGTCGTTAACGGTAGCTACTTAATTCGATTCAATATAATAAACAAATCTGCTAAGCTCTTGTCACCTATCATAAAATAATTGTTCAGTCAACTGTAGCTACTCCGCAGTTCAATCGATTGTATTAAAGCACTCGAACATCTTCTATGTATCTAAAGGCATGTGCTTTTATGATATTATTATGGTGAGAAGGTAGTTTGGAACGATACAAAGTAACAGGATAATTCAAAAACCCGGAGATTCTTAAGAACTCCAACATAACGAGATTACAGGGCGTTGGCACCACGCTCTCGTCGCTGCAGACATATTGCATAAAGGTTGCTTCACATCGTCGACAGAAAGACTGCTGAAATAAGTTCGTTCTATGATAAGTTTCCTAATAACATGAAAACTATAAAATACACAAACGGAGCTTTTTAAAAAACTTTATAAAGTATCTGTCTATCATTTTAATAGTTTGTACAAAACTTGAGCGAAACAAACGTATGAATTTAACTGACAAGTTTCATGTTGTGTCTGTGTTGTTACTTGTTAAATATGAATGAGTCTTTATGCCAGCCCCCGGTACGCCTTCGTACAAAATTAAAAACTTTCAAGCAGTTCGAGTCATTCAACTAAACTTCAAACTCTTTGCTAATTTAACTAGAAGAGAAATAATACAGTTACTTTAAAAGTTCACGTTTTTTAAAATTACTTTTTATTATAGTCCATGTGGATCTACGTCTATTATTTTTGTAAGTCTGTTAATGTTGGTTTAAAATGCTTTAACAGATTTGGTTTTGCCGGTATCCATTTATTACAAAGAGCCTACAAAAGAGTTTATTAAGATGCCAAGTCATAAAATCGCCTATCTATACTAAAAGCTGTCATAAATTGAATTTGAGTTTTAATTTTCAGGATTTTAAATCGGACGGCCAAATATGTTTTTAAAATTGTCATGTCTAAATGAACCTATTGAATTGTTTTTTCATTGAATGTGATTTCATTACCTATTTAGTAATACACATACAAAAACTTCATGTTTACTCAGAAACATAATGCACAGGTTTAATAATTATAATAAGTATGTTATCCGTATCAAAGGCTTTACATACTAAAGCGTGCTTTAAATTCCTTAGCGTAAGTAGCGTACGTGAACAAAATTCAGGTGAAATTACGAAGCTATTGCCAGCGTCGGCGGCAGTCACCGATTGAGCAATAAATCATCTATACTTATAATAAAACTGTAACAGGTCCAATTCTGTACATTGAAGATATTTTGAAAATTTTTTTTGGAGGGCACTCATTATTCGATACTGAAGCCAAATCTGTAATTTTTTTCATTTTTGTCTGTCTGTCTGTCTGTCTGTCTGTCTGTCTGTCTGTCTGTCTGTCTGTATCTTGGCCGCGCATCACGCCGAAACTACTGAATGAATTCAAACGAAACTTGGCACGATTTGAGCCTATACTACGAGGTAGGACATAGGATACTTTTTATCCCGAAATTCTACCCCCGAAGGGGTTAAATAGGGGTTGAAAGTTTGTATGAAAGTCCTTAATTTCTCAAGTTATAGCCATGAAACTTGATATATGAGCTGCGGGTTGAAAATGGAGACATACGTGTTTCACAGTTTTTGAAAATTCGACCCCCAAAAGGGTGAAATAGGGGATGAAAGTTGGTATGAAAGTCCTTCGTTTCTCAAGATGTTTTACAAGTTATATCAACGAAACTTTTTATTTTGGCTTACGGTATAAAATAAAGAAGTACGTGTGTCACAGTTTTTCAAAATTCCACCCCTAAGGGGGTGAAATAGGGGGTGAAAGTTTGTATGAAAGTCCGTCATTTCTCAAGTTATATCGATTAAACTTGGTATACAAGCTACTGATTGAAAATGAAGAAATAAATGTTTCACAGTTTTTGTAAATTTTACCCCCGAAGGGGTGAAATAGGGGTTGAAAGTTTGTATGAAAGTCCTTCATTTCTCAAGTTATAGCCATGAAACTTGGTATATGAGCTGCGGGTTAAAAATGAAGACATACGTGTTTCACAGTTTTTCAAAATTTCACCCTCAAAGGGGTGAAATAGGGGTTGAAAGTTTGTATGAAAGTCCTTCATTTCTCAAGTTATATCGATGAAACTTGGTATACAACCTACCGGTTAAAAATGAAGAAATACATGTTTCACAGTTTTTGCAAATTTTACCCCCGAAGGGGTGAAATAGGGGTTGAAAGTTTGTATGAAAGTCCTTCATTTCTCAAGTTATATCCATGAAACTTGGTATATGAGCAGCGGGTTAGAAATGAAAACATACGTGTTTCACAATTTTTCAAAATTCCACCCCCAAAGGGGTGAAATAGAGGTTGAGAGTTTGTATAAAAGTCCGTCATTTCTCAAGTTATTTCGATGAAACTTGGTATATCCACGCGGACGAAGTCGCGGGCATCAGCTAGTATCATTATAATAGCCTAGCTATAATGTAAACAGGCCACCCTCTACCCGGTCTTCCCGCCCTCTATCCAAATAAAGCTTCATTTAACGAGAAAAAAAATGACAAGCAACGTTGACAAATTAAAAGTCATATTAAATCACATTCGTATTTAAGCATTTCTATTTCAATGTATTTATGCTAATATGCATACAATGATATACATGTATATCATAATTAATAGAATTTATTTGTAGTTAGGTATATCCTTTATTATTCTCATCATAAATGTAATTCGAAATATTATGATAAAATATTTTGATGGCATACAAAACTAGATACATATCATGCGTGATACGACACAGTTGACCCAATTCCAAAATATGAATGTGAAACTTATAATGTTAATTGCAATTCGAGCGTAAAGCTTAATTTTATCACAAACACGAAGTGCGCAAATAATATACTCTTCGGAGCCCTAAAAATATTCAGTTAGTACTAAAAGTAAATTAATTGTTTTACAACCACCAATTTATAACTGCTAATTTTAAATGCGTTGAAACGATTTCAATTAATTTACAAAATCGGTAACTAGGTAATGTGATAAATGTGCGTGAAATTCTATCCAATACTAGAGCATTCAACCGGTACGCGTAATACAAAACAGGCTTAGTTTCAAATATACGCTAATCACTGAGTACAGCCTACAGGCAGGTAATAATCCTATCGACCTAGTACGCGTATAATAGAAGTTTAGTATAACTTTAATCTATTTTATAATAAACCTTGTACTCAAGTCCTCATTACTCGACGTGCAAGCTCTATAAAATAGGACATAGCAATACTCAATAGATTACAACATATAGTTCACAATCGTATTTGGAACCCTTTTACTTGCTGCATTCCCAGCCGATACATTTATGTAACTTCAGCTGTGTTTCACTGAATTCTTAGCATTTATCATAGGTACCTTTAATGGATTTGATTTAATAGTTTATGGCTGTGAAGCTTATAGATGTAACCGCATTTTACCTCCAAAAGGCAAACAATGAAGCATCCTTTGACGCCATTTTATGAGCGCAGGCAAGCTCGGATCGCGATATACGACTTGTACCTAGGTATTTCCGTTGCAAGGCGTACCGCCAAATTCTTGAGGCATGCCACTGGGTGTAGGGTGCAAGAAATAGGGTGGCGCAAGGGGCGGAGAGAAGGGGGGAGGTCCCTGCAAGTAGTGCATTCCCCGACCTTAATGTCGCCATCAGCAAATTGCGAACACCATCTGCTGGCGACAAGAAATCTGTGACATAATTCCTATACCATCGGTTTGCGGACGCGAGCGGCAACCGCGAACGACATTTATTCTGTTCATGGCATTATTACCTATACCTGTGTTGTGCTCCGCTAGCTGGCCTCTTTGCTTCGCACCGGCCAGTGCATACGTCTGCGAGCTATGTACTGAAGTTCGAATATCGAATCGCTGATTGGCAGAAAGCAACGTCGAACGGCCGGTGAATTATTCACTCGAGAGACGCGAACAAGCGTGGCCGTCTAGCAGCGCTGCTAGGCCCACCTTTCTTTTACCATATATCTATACAGTGTTATTTTACAATATGTCGTTATTATTATAATATACTATCGTGTTAGTCATTATCGAGTGTATCATTTCAACGCCTACACTTAGGAAGTGAATCCTAACTAGGTAGTTGTTTGTAGCAGGCGAGGAAGTCCATAACGCCCTACACCTGTACTATTGCTTATTCTGTCGTATTACATAGAAAAGTGCATTCTGGCACATGACACATTCATTTTGTTGAGCTATTATATTATTAGTGCTAACATACAATTCGGATCCATTGTATTAGTGGTATTAGAACCTATTACTTGTATAATTATGAAATTATGTATAAGTAAAAGAACGTGGCACTTAGTACTTGAAATATCTTTATTGTAAAATTTTGTATCTCGCGTGACGTAGGCGTTTGAGCCAAAGCCTTCCTTTGGCACAAACGAAGTAATTTAAAATTAAGTTCTCAAGTAATGTCAAATCAAAGTCAAGTGTCAAGTTGATCAAAGTGTCTGCCGGCTAAGCACTTCACACTTCGATTGGTCGTTTTCGTAGTCAGGGGCTCGCGGATTCGATTTTCGACCATTGCGGATTTAGGGCTAAAACACTAGACAAATAAATTTCGTCTGGCCACGTTTCGTGGTCCACTATGGAGGGCGTGCACTAGGCGACATTTTATGATTTTATCATGTCCTGTTTTCAAGAATGTGTTGTGTTTTGTGAAGCATGCATCGTCCGCAGACTATACTGTTACAATGTTACATTCCAATTCTGCAGCACCACAGAATACTATTACGACGACAGCACGACAACATGTCTCAGCATAAAACTAGACTTCTGTTTCAATTTGCAGCATACCACAATGTCGCATGTAAGTGCTCCAACGTAAATTAATCATCGCGAAGAGCTATGGAATAAATAACAAGCATATTTTAGTTCAAAAAAGATTAAACCGATTTCAATTTAAAATACTGTAGCAAATCTGAAACAATTTGTGAATACAATACGGGTCCGTTGGTTCGCAACGCTCATATTAAACAGCAAATAATTATCAGGTTCAAGCTAATTGAAATAATTAAAACGCTCGTCCTAGGCAATGACGTCATACTCACAAGTGCACTTTGTGAAATTGAAATTGCATGAAGAATTCTGGAAATTTTCAGACAAGCATACTTGAACATAATTATCTGTGTATACATATCTATGTAGGTATCAGGTTTACGTGGTCTAACGACGTGATCTTTAGAAACTGAGTTACATACCTACCTTTAAGCTACGACAAAATATATTCATACTTTTATAATACGATCATGTTTCCACCAAACGATGATATTTTAAGGGTAGATATGTATAAATTTTATGATCCGTTTTCCGCTATAACATTACATTGAATTTCAATACGGTGGGTAATAGCTATCGGATTCCATTCGGAAGCTTATGACGGGACACTTTACCATTCAGAGAGCTTGAATTACTCGTGTAAACGTTGGACAGATCCAGCAATGGGTGTGTAGCTGTCACGAGCCGAGTTATTAAATAGCACTGAGTTATAGACCCTAGAGTTACAGACCTTTTACATCGGACATAAAAGCACATCGAATTTAACAAAGATAGAACTACGATAACCTCAAGGCACAAAACCATGTCAAGTATTGGACGTTTATGTATTTAATATTAACGTTTATTAAGTTATTTTAGTAGTAGTTATAGTTATTGAGTTTGTATTTAATGATGATGGGCTAGATGAAGCTCGCGACTTCGTCCACGTGGATTAATGTTTAAAATATTTTCCGGGATAAAAAGTAGCCCTTCCTTCTCTCTTGTGTGAATGTCCTCGAACGGGACTACCTTTATCTGTACCTGTGTCAAAATCGGTTGAACAGATAGGCCGTGAAAGCCTGGCGACAGATAGATGAACAGACTGACACACATTCACATTTATAATATTAAGTATGGATTTATGTCCTTTACTCTTGTTACAATACAAGTGTAAATTAAAAATTAAAAATAAGCTCCGACATATTGAAGTAAAGGGATAACAATTTCGATTCGACCTGTGGAAGTTGCTCACATCTCTTCATCTACTAGAAAAGAGCTGATGATCTTCAAACGACTGAACGGATTTTTTGAATCATAGCTAAGAACCCTCTTGATCAAGTCACCTTTCAAACAAAAAAAAAACTAAATCGAAATCGGTTAATCCTCTCGAGAGCTACGATGCCACAGACAGAGATACAGATACACAGGCACCCCTCTTTTTGCGTCGGGGATTAAAAAATAATAATTTGCGTCTTATTAAAGTTAACGATATATTGGCAGACCAAGTAAATGCAGGAAAACTGCGCCTATATGTGGTGAATACAATGATGTTCTATAAAAGGTGCACAACACAATTGGATCTCTTGTTCACCAGGTTGTTTTATGGGACATCACCACCTCTAGTTTATGACACCTCTGTGTTAAATACCATCCCGCGGGAGTGCACCGTGACCCATATCTAGTGCACCACCCGACTTATACGAGTGGACTTTATTGATTCGCAGTCTTGAGACGGTGTTTCGTCTCCCTCGCTCCTTGTGCAAGTCCCGCAGGCTACTTACTCAATATTCCGAAGGCGATGCCTGCAGTAGCTTAAGTACGCATTGTATTGAATGAGGTTTTCACGCGCATTGTGAATTGTTGTACACCTCAGACTGTACATGAGACAAAATGTTCTTCTATCTAACGCGACACTGGTAAGCGCAATTAGGTTTGATGTAAATAGATTCTTTGAAGTTTTTATATGATTTTGTTTATCTAATCACGCAAAATCACTAGATCAATAATTTATAAGAAAACTTTCACAATTCGAGTCATATTTCTCAACGGTTCTTCATACGAGTAATGTATTTTGTTGGTTTGTCCTTGATTTATCCTTCAATCACGCCGCAACACAGCAAAGGATCGACGTGAATTTTAGCATGGGTAGGTACTAGGTATAGTTGAGGACGGAGAGAGATAGGCTACTTTTTATCCCGGAAAATTACGGAGTTCCCTCAGGAATTGAAAAAACTTATTTCACGCGCACGAAGTCGCGGCCATCAGCTAGTGTAATATAGCATTACCTTATTATGAAACAGATACTCTATACAGTAAAAACATAACATACATTTAAGCTGATATTTTTGTAAAACATGGATTATCAGAGCATATTAAAAGTAAATAACACGTTTTATGTTTTTTGTCTGCTATACAAAAGGCAAAAAGGTTTGAGCTCGAAGGAGCAGAATTTATGCAGCTGCTTTAAAACGTAAAGACTGATTTTAAAAATGAGGCGCTATTTCCTTTATACATCCCGAACAGTGTACATCCCGAAATACATTTTTGACTTTATTAAATTATCTAATTCGTTGAAATGAAATGAAATGCAATGATTTATTTCATGTAGGACAACTTGTGCCACTTATGATAAGTCGTAAAAATCTACCACCAGTTCGGAAAGGTGATTCTACGGAGAAGAACCGAGACTCACGTTCACGAGAATGTAGGTTTTAAAAAATCCGTAGGAGCTATTTGATTTTCCTATTCGCCTAGATACCCTCAAAGAAATTAACCAACCTTTGCCCAAGCTCGGGATGCAATCTATATCTTTACAAAAATTTGTTTATTATCTCATCACATCTATTTTCGTCGGGCGTACATCGAACTTCTAGTTTAAATTTAACTATTCAGTGCTTATTTACCAATATTATTCAATCGAAGCGGAGAGTGGGACTTATTATATTTTACTACCTTTTACTCGATAATAAAGTATACAAAATAAGCCTACGCTACTGAGGAAAGCCCTACGTAGCGTAGCGCGTAGGCGGCGGTACTGCTACGTCGTGAGCAAAGGGCAGAGGTCAACAACCTGTTGTAACACGCATTTTTTCTAGTACTTTCATCATTTCATAAAGTACTAATTTACTGGTACTCATTAGTTCATTGAGTAGGTAGTCATATGATGAGCAATATACATAAATCTATAGTTACAACTAGACGATTCCTGTATATTTAAAACTATTTTGAAAAATTTAATAATATCTACCCAAATCTTTTGTTTTTTAATTTTTCCAAAATTATAATATGAAAATTACAAACGCACTAGCTGATGCCCGCGACTTCGTCCGCGTGGATAAAGGTATTTTTGGTTCCCGCGGGAGCTCTTTAATTTTCCGGGATAAAAAGTAGCCTATATGTTATTCCAGGCTATAATCTATCTCTGTGCCAAATTTCATCCAAATCCGTTCTGGCGTGATTGACAAACATCCATCCATCCATCCAAACTTTCGCATTTATAATATTAAGTACAGATACCTATAGGTATATGTCATACGTTAAATAGATATATTTTTCCTATACCGCTTCAGATGATGTGAAACGCTGTGAGGGTAACATTGCAAAATATTACGAGGCCCATTATTTGGACAACCCTTGACCCTTAGCCATTCTATTCATTCCACCTTTATCTTTTAGTTTAGGCCGTTATCCCAAAGTATTTTGAAGCACTTCTATAGGAGTAGTTATAGTAGGTATCTTAACCTTCTTCGCCTACTTATGTATTAACTAGCTTTTGTACGTGGCTTCACTCACTTTTGATTGGTAAGTTTTAGCTGCAAAGGTTAAAAAAGATTCAAACTTCTTAACTGACAGACTTTCATATAAATTCCTACCCCTTATTTTAACTCCTTAAGTGTCGAATTTTCAGTAATCCATATTGAGCGGATAATCTAGCAAATCACTAATATACTCAATCTGTTTCCTCTAATAAAGTTTAATAAATCTTAATTAAAAACACAATAATAAAACTTAAAGCTAAGCCTAACAACTATCCTGTTATATATTAGGTAAATGTAATTTTATATATATCTTCTACTATGTACTTAGCTACTAGCTACTAAACTTGAGTAGGTACATAAAAATTAAGCTACAGGCAATATTTTTAAACGCCTTTTTCTGTTATTAGGTTCTTTTGTTTTATGTCCTATAGATATTAGTGTTGTAACGCGACGTATTATAAAAACTAGCTGATGCCCGCGACTTCGTCCGCGTAGATTGAGGTTTTTTTGATAAAAAGAAGCATATGTGCTATTCCAGACTATAATCTATCCAAATTTCATCCAGATACGTTCAGCCGTTAGAGCGTGATTGAGTAACAAACATCCATACATCCATACATCCATACATACATCCAAACTTTTGCATTTATAATATTTATTTTATGCAAGGGTGCTCGAACAGTTTGAAGACAACAGTCTTTGTCAATATCTTTTAACTGGAATGGAACCTTTGTATAACTCTTTCGTGTGAATAAAATCTATTCCAAGTGTTTATATATGTCACGCCTGGCGTAAACCTCACCGGCTCTCCCTATACAGGAGAACGAGCTTTATAGTCGGGGCTATTATACAATTGACGAATTTCTTAATGACAAAGTTGTATGGAAGCAACCGACTTTGGGTTCAGCTCCCCACAGGATAGTATAAAAACTTACACGATTATATTTAATTTATATACTTACCTACGTAATGTAATATATTGTTTAAAAAAAACCGGCAAAGTGCGAGTCGGACTCGCGCACCGAGGGTTCCGTAGGTACAAACCTGTAGCAAGTTTTACGATTAATGAATTTAATGAACCGCAAAACTAACTTTGTTTGTAGAGGTTTTCTGTTAATATCAAAAAAACTATGCTAGTTAGAGCATTGGCTATAGTTTTCCTGTAAAATATACATAAATTCCTATTGACCATAATTATTTCAGATTTTTCGATTGGTAAACTCCGGAGATAAGGGGGGGGGAACGGTATTTTTTTTGACTTTTTCCCCGATAAATCAAAAACTATCATGACTAAAAATAATTAAAAATCTGTTTTAGAATGTACAAAGTAAACCCTTTCATATGATACCCCACACAGTACAGTTATCTCACTTTTAAATTTCAACCCTCCGATTTTCCCCCCTTTTTAAATAAGAACAAAAATAATTTCCAATTTTTTTTAATTCCAGTGTCTTTGGGCCACTAATATACACAACTATTCCAAATTTCATGTCGATAGCTTCGGTAGTTACTGAAATAATCGAGTGTGACGGACGGACAGACAGACAGACAGACAGACAGACGGAGAAAGTCGCACCATAAGGGTTCCATTTTTACCATTTTGGTACGGAACCCTAAAAAGAGCATCTGCTGAATTTCTTGCGGCTCTTCTCAGTAGAATCTGTTTTCCGAACCGGTGGTAGAGTCAAAACATGCCGTAACATAAGACACACCTGTATGTCCTACATGTTTTAAATAAATAAATTGAAACTGAAAATATAGTGTTAGCTTTTCGTATAACGGAATTGGCACTGATGAACTGTTCGTTGCGAAACGGTGGAATTCACAAAATATACGCAACAGTGAACCCACGGCAATCTTTGGCACCATTCCACTTATATTATTAATTCGATTACATGCTACTACAGGATGTCTATTTGATACTAATTTGAAAATATGTTGACATAAATAACGATATTTGATATTAATTAAACAATAATTAGTATACGTTAATTAGTTACTAGATGATGCCCGCGACTTCGACCGCGTGGATCAAGGTTTTTTGATTCTCGCGGGAACTCCTTAATTTGCCGGGTAGCCTATGTCCTTCCCCGGGATATAACCTACCTCTATACCAAATTTCAGCAAATTCGGTTGAAAAGATGGGCCGGGAAATCGTAGCAGACAGACAGACTTTCGCATTTATAATATTAGTATGGAAGTATGGATTGTTAAGTTAGGTACACAATTTGATTCTTCCTTTGACTCGAGTTCATACACTAAAGGCGGTGATTTTTAGGGTTCCCTAGACAACAAGATATCTTAACTGATACTATAAAATGAAAAATCGTGACTCACTCACTCACTGGCTCATCAACGCCCATGTCAAACCCCTTGGATTTAGAAAGCTGTAGGTATTGTATGGAGGTCCTTTTTTGATAAGTCAAATTCTTCCGTTTGCTAGCAGGTGTTATTTAAAAATATCTTGTAAATATTTAAATCAAAATACAAACATGACAACCGCATGCAATAACTATTAAATATTTTTTTTAACTAATAATAATTTGACGTTAAGAACTCAATCATACTTACAGTTTGCGCGCGAGTTAAATGCTAAGTAAATGTATGTGTTACCATACATTTACTCTGCATTCAACTCGCGCGCGAACTATACCTCGATTTGCATTATCGGATCACCACTGGACTGCAATCTCACTGCAGGTGAGATCTATGGCTCGGGAGGTTGAAATAAAAGTTCAGACTTTGTAACGTATTCTTATATACTATCATCAAAATAGATCCACTGAATAAGGAACAAAAATTTGGTCTTAATTAAGTTTTTATTTTTTGTTACCGTTTTGTTTTCACAGAATAAACGCCCAAAACATGTACACCTACCGAATTTGTAATCCCACTATTGTAATTCCACTGTACAATAGTAGCCGTCAGAGTGCACAAAATTCACGCAACAGTGAATCCATGGCAATCGCTGGCACCATTCCACTAATATGATTCCTTTTACAAACTGGCACGGACAGATATTGTAGTTCATTTTCTAGAAGGACTTTTTATTTCAAAGTTGTTTTCGTAGGACAGATTGCAGTAGAATTACTATATAGACGTAGATATATACATTAAACATCATGTTTAATCATTGTATTTGAAATAAGGTCCAAAATACATTGGGCAATACATTAAAAATGTAAAATTAAAAGCCCAAAAAAAAAAGAATGCATTTTGAAACTTGCTTCAAAATAGCTGATATCCGCGACTTCGTCCGCGTGGATTAAGGTTTTTTGTTTTCCGCGGGAACCCTTTAACTTTCCGGTATAAAAAATTGCCTATGTGTTATTCTAGACTATAATCTAACTCTGTGCCAAATTTTATCCAGAAGCGTTCAACCGTTCTGGCGTGATTGAGTAACAAACATCCATCCATCCATCCAAACTTTAGCATTTATAATATTAGTAATAGAAATAGATTTATTTTTCCAATAGCGTATCGGAAATAATATTACTTTCAATGTTTGCATGAGCAAGGTAACAAAGTTGTAAAATTTGAAATAGCGTGGCTCTGTTCTTGCGTGACACGGTGAGCTCTAAAACTATTTTTACTGTGTTGGAAATGCTAAAATTGGATTTTTTGAATGGGCTGATTCGTAATATTTTGTAGTAGGTTTCACGTAGTATAACCTCGACGTTGCAGTGGTGCAGACGACTAGTCAACTTTAATTCCAATTATTTTATTACTAGATGATACATCTGTTTAGAAATTTTAGTTTTAAATCTCGCGGGAAATCTTTAAGTTACCGGAAATAACGTGTGCGTCTCCGTTATCCAAGCTATCTCTGTACCAAATTACGTCGAAATCGTTTGAACGGATAGGTTGTCAAAAGGAAGAATACTGACAGACGGACAGCCAGACCGTGGCCAGACACTCTTTCGCATTTATAATATTAGTAGTGATTGAAATCAGGTTTAATAGGATTCGCGTAAAATCATACTATTACTGTTATGTCTTGTCATCCCCATTTTTTCACAGAAACCCAGTTCATAATTAAAACAAAAAATAAAATTAAAGGTAGTCAATTGGTACTTATGTACTGGTCCCTTTTGTTTGTATTAATAAAAATGTACGCGCGCCGATGGAAATTCGTCCCAGGGGACAAATCACGAAACATTCCAATCTCGTCGGTTAATTGAATGCTGTAGGCCTTCATTACGTTAGGAGGGGATGAATTGACAAAAAAGGAACTTTTACAGAATGACGATGGCGGAGTTGGAAACAAAAACCGCAAATAGCATTCGGGGGGTAGCGCGGTTCGTATAATTACGCCTTGATAGCTCAACGGTGGATGTTTACAACCAAAATAATTAGGGATTCAAAATTCGAGCTCGTCTTCCTAATTGTCATATATATACGAGTAGCTCTACTCATATACTTATTATATTTACTACCGGTCATTGAGCTCTACTAACTTTTTAGTTCAAAATCAAAACGCTTTCCGCCACAAGTCTTCAGCGTATCCTTAGCTACTTCGGCCATCTCTCACGATGTGGGAATGAAAGTATAGAAAAGTTAAAAACCGGCCAAGTGCGAGTCGGACTCGCGCACCGAGGGTTCCGTACAAACCTGTAGTAAGTTTTACGATTTATGACGTATTAAAAATAAAAATTACGTTTGTTGTATGGGAGCCCCCCTTTAATATTTACTTTATTGATATTTAATTATTTATTTTGAAAGGTAATATACAAGTTAATATTCTGTGAAAATTTGAACCGTCTACCTGTTACCGTTTTTAATATTGAGCAAAAAAATACGAAAAAAACACGTTTATTGTATGGGGACCCCCCTTAATATATATATTTTTTTAATTTTTAGTATTTGTTGTTATAGCGGCAACGGAAATACATCATTTGTGAAAATTTCAGCTTTCTAGCTATCACGGTTTATGAGATACAGCCTGGAGACAGACAGACAGACAGACAGACAGACAGACAGCGGAGTCTTAGTAATAGGGTCCCGTTTTTACCCTTTGGGTACGGAACCCTAAAAATTGTGGAAAACGTAGAAGGTAGATTGCCATGAGGCAGATCTCCAACCGGATGGTCTGACTAAATTAAGAAGCCAATTCCCCAAATTTCTATGACGCTCTCCGTGTGGCCAGCGATAGAACTCGGTGGAGATAAACAATTCACCATAAGCTTACTCTACGTGATCACCAACGTCGGATAGAGATCAGATTGTGAGAGAGATGGTTTTAGTTGTACCTACTTCTCAAGAACCTACATATTTTTCAATGGGTAAAAAATAGGTATTTTCGACATGACTCACAGACATTTTCTCACAAACATTCACGATCTCTCCATTTCATAAATCTTATCTTTCTCAGGGTAATAAATTATTTACTACCAGAGCACTTAAGTAGGTAAGTTCTTAACGAAATTTTAGAAGTCTGAAATGTTTTGAAGCACTTGCTGATTATTGTTAGTGATGCTTTATGTCAAACATTTTAATCTTAGGAAGCTAGAGCCACAAGATTTTTACAGTCTGACTACTAAGACTTTTTCGGCAATCACTTTCAGAAAAAGTCCTAAACCTGAGAGATCGAAAATCTAAACTAGAGATACTTTAGTGCAAGACGGGAAGAAGCTACAAAAAAGTTTTTAAGCACTAAAAAACGTAGGGAGAGAACGTACGAACGTAGAGAAACCTACATTTTGAAATCGGCAAAGATAAAACATTGCAATGGGAAGGATCAAGGTAAACATCGGGGAAGGTAAACTACGCGAGGAGTTTGTGCAAAATCGTCAACTTTGCATCAAATTGAAAGTTCAAGCGGGAAACGGCCGCAGTCGGATTAGTTCGAGATTCAGAAGAATTCCAATATCAGGGGTGCGGGCTTACGATAGGGGTACTGGAGGGGTGAATAGGGGCGCAAAGACAGCGAGCGTCGGTATTCAGCCCTACTGGAATATGTTAATGAAGTCGACGTCTGCCCTAGGCAATTATCGACGCTGGACGTCACTACTTATTTCACTACATGGTCACGTAGAAACTAGAAGGTCATCACCTAGTTATAGCCATATATTTTCTTTGTTTATTTAGGCTGTGTGGCAGCTGGTACTTGAAATCCAGTGTTTGGTAATCTATTATGACTCCGAATGCATATTATGACGCTGATTAATAGCCTAAAAGAAGTAAGTATTTGGTGATTTTAATTGATTATCATGTAGGTAGTGCTAATTTTTTTACTGTCTAGTTTAACTTTTATACGAAATCAAAAAAGCAACATAAACATTGTCATGTAAAAATAAATATTTACTCTATAAAAGGAATTGGAAGCTCAGAATACGAGGCATTTCATTGTAAAGATAACAATTCTCTAACTGTAGGTTCTACAAGCAAAGCGATTTGTTTCATTAAAACAAAAACAAAGACTCCTTGAAAGGCAATTTTTTTTCAAGCGGATGCGGAACGAAGAATGCGTTTTATTCCTTACATAAATTGTACTATCTTTCAATTAAAAGAAATAAAAAACAAGGTATAATTAGCATTCTGTGAAATAAAAATTTTAGAGGTAGGTATAGGTACCTACAGCTTTAAACAGCAAAATAAGTCTTAGTTATATGGCTTCTGTTAAACGATACTTATTAGTATTAGAGTAAGTCGATTAGGGACGACTGAAGACCTAAAAAAAGTAAACATAATGTTACAAAAAGTACCCGTGATCATGACGTATGATATCTGGTAATTTTCCTTTTGACGTGCTAAGTTGTGACTTCGTCCAAGCTGAATAGCAACTTTCTAGTAGGACTAAGTTTCATGGATAAAACAAATCCTTGATCATGACTACTCAATTTGCAATCCTCTAATCCCATCCCTTCAAAATCGGTTCAGCCTTGTCGAAGTTCAGGTAGGTCAAGCACGAAACAACGTCCTTCTAGACTAAGATAGCTGCACTTCTGGTAACTATCGCCAGGAAGGCTGATTCCTTGGAATAGCAAGGAAATATTTAAATACTACACACAAATACTAACATATATATTATATTAATATTATAAATGCGAAAGTTTGGATGGATGTATGGATGGATGTTTGTTACTCAATCACGCTCCAACGGCTGAACGGATCTGGATGAAATTTGGCACAGAGATATATTATAGTCTGGAATAGCACATAGGATACTTTTTATCCCGGAAAATTAAAGAGTTCCCGCGGGAACCGAAAAACCTCAATCCACGCGGACGAAGTCGCGGGCATCAGCTAGTACTAACATAAAATAGGAAAACTAAATTTGGCATAAGCCAAAGTTTTCCTATTTTAAACAAGTTTAATTAATTATTTAAACAAGTGTAATAAGAATAAGGCAGCAATTAATTTTACGCCTTCGTAATATTTATTAGCAATCAACGTGACGACTCGTCATAATATTATGTACGATCTAATAATTTCTAATAATTATTTATAGTTTGTAAGTTTATAACGTCTTTGAGAGGTGAACGGCCCGATGAATAGCGTCAGTTTTTATACTGTTTACATAGGTACTGCGCATACTTTAATACTGTACAAGAATCAGCCTTCCTAGTTATGGTTCATTTTTGGTAAACATAATAAATACGTCTTCGAGCGGCCATATCTAGTGAAAGGCCCATCCGCATGCGGGCGGACTGGGAGATTTCCCACCAGTGGTGAGCCTAGGACCCACCATATACTAAATCAGCCTTTCTAGCGAAAGTTACCAAAAGTGCAGCTATCTCCAATACTATTCGGTCGTCCAACGTCTATAATCTATATCAGTGCCAAATTTCATCCAGATCCCTTCTGTCGTTCTGGCGTGATTGAGTAACAAACATCCATCCATCCATCTAATCTTTCGTATTTATAATATAAGTATAGATTGTATCTACTTACCATAACAGCGTTGATCTTGAAATCCATATGGTTTTTGACTTCGGCAGCAAGTTCGCGAACAAGCAGCAATCCGTCTTTGCGCACCACCTCCACGTTGTATTCATGGTATTTCTGTATTAGAAAGATTGCGTATTAATTTTTATTTTTAATGATATTTTCGATCCATATACTGCTAAAACTATCACTATAAATGTGAAAATTCTGATGTTTTTGTGTTGGTAAATGTATCTTTTTCCCGATTTGACTGAAAATTGGAATGGAGATAGTAAGCTAAATTGGATTTGAAAAACGGATTTGAAGAGTTCACGCGGGAGTCAAAAATCTTAATATAGGCGGATTAAGTTTTTTTGATATGTATTAAATCTTATGAGGTAGGTAGGTATTTCTTGTTTATAGCGCGTTGTTTAGTTTATTAATTAATTATTTGTACAGATTTCGAAACTTTTATGATACAATCATATAGGCGTCTGAGTCCAGGCTTCTGCGTTCGTATCGGAAGAATAAACCACAGTATGGAAATCCTAGCCAACAAACGACTTATATTATTATGTATGGTTTTGCGCCTTTCTTATCTGCAACAGACGTAATAAAACCATCACAATATCAATAGATTTATAGGCAAAGAAATTGGATTCATAGCCGACAAATAATTAACCCAATATACATTAGCCTGTGCCTTAATTACATGTTCAATTTGGGGTTCAATGACCCGGTGTAACAATAGTAAATCGGGACGGTATTTAAACAAATAGAGCAGCACTATAATATCAGCGCCGAGCAGGCTTGTAATTTAATGTTTTCATGAGGGCAGATAAACATCGGCAGGAGTGTATCGCATTTGCGAAAATTTCAACGAGGTCCCGAATCGTACCTCAGTTGTGCTAGTTACTAGAATACTGTACCTAACCACGTTCTACAACGATCTATTTGTACTCGAACTTCATATATTTAATTGTTGTGTCTCTATTGATAATTCTTGTTTTGACTCTTCCACTGGTTTGGAATGAAGATACGAAGAGCCGGCAGTGCACATTTATTAGAAATTTTATTTGATAAAATTAATGTTCAAATAAAAACACTACATATTATAACCAAATAATACATATTATTCGATGACCTCAACGCGCTGATCGAGTTAGATATTATAAAAAGCAGTAAATTGGGGGCTTTAATTCATGCCACATTATAAGCGTTAAATTATAGGAGTCGAAGACCTGTCAAATTTAAAAATGGAACGAACACGTCCGGAATTTCGCGGATGCTGGCTGCCAAATTATTGTTATTCGGCAAAGGCGCCCGCCCCGCGAGCGATGTTATTGAATTTTGGATTGTACCCGATGTCGCTTTTGTTGTGCTATCAAATGTAATGAGATATATTTCTCCGGCTTTTTGTATGATATATTCTATTTCGTTACTTACTAAAAAATTGAAAAGACGAGAGATATTAAACCAATTTATTATAAATAATTTCGTTTCATATAAGTATTATGATCTTACAAGGATAAGGTATACTTTAACAGTAAGATTGAATGACAAGATACAAGGTTAATTTAAACAAATATTGATCCTGAAGGATTTTATTTCTAACATGAACACTTAATGTTTGAAAGTAGTAGGTACCTACTGAACGAAGCTAGGAAGCAGTTAAATTGTATCTTAAAGCTAATAATTGTATAATATGGAACAAATCTTAAATAACTTAATGAAAGGAATTTTATCCGAAATATAGTAGTTAAATCAATATAGAGGTTAACCGTATAAAGATAAAGGAAAATTGAAAATTAAATGGCATCCTGTATAGGTATTGTACAGTGGCACTAAACCTTTTTACTGCAAAACAGTCACCCAATAAAGTTCGCTTTAAGTACCCTGTGAAGAATCTGAACGTATAGGAGAAAAGAGGGGACAGTGCAGACCTGAGTTGTCAGTCGTCACATTACTATTTACTAAAGCAGAAATATCTTGAACAAGTTTACAAGTGAAGCTATATGATAAGTAGAGTGTAGTACATAGGCATGCCATTTACAAAAAAACTTTGACGGTCATTTATTTTGTAAACAGTAGTTTTTCCTTAGAGTTTTTCTCCAAAAACTCTCTAAGAAACCTCATAATGATTTTAAAATACTTAGGTAAGTACGAGTACCTACCTATTCAACAAGGTGTCACTCGAGAGGCTAAACCGATTTTTTATGGTTACGTATTTCAATAATATAACCCAGTGTTCGTATAGACTTGCCCGGGAATCGAACTCGCATTCCCGATTTGAGACCGACGTCACCCCACCGCTATCTAAAGCTATCACCACTCAATCGTTACTGGGTACGATGGAAATTACCTACAGTTCGCGCGCGAGTTGAATGCAGAGTAAATGTATGTGTCACCATACATTTGCTCTGCATTCAACTCGTGCGTGAACTATAGTAACATAATATAAATATCATTGCTACTGGGTATCAAAACCGGGGTCACTTGACTACCACTACCACCACCACTACAGCCCATTATCGTCACACTGCTGGGCACTGGCCTCCACTCTCATGAGAGAGAGGGAATTAGAGCATAGACCCACCACGCTGCTCCAATGCGGGTTGGCGGCCTTAACGACTATTATCATGTTAGTGATAATTACCGGGACTGACGGCTTAACGTGCTCTCCGAGGCACGGAGATGAAACAACCAACTTCCTAACTCCGGGCTAGTACTGAGATTTTCTAGTCAGAAAAACCCAATACTTAATTATACCCGGGACTCGAACCCGGGGCTTCGTCGGCCGTAGTCGAACATGCTAACTAGACCAACGAGCCACTTGACTACACTTATCACCAATGCGCTAGTTACGAGTAGTTTAACAAATTAAATTTCACTCGAGAACATGAATTTCGTTTTATTCATGGAGATGAGGTTATTCCGCGCTGCGCAAAATATTTCATATTCTAATGAGCAGCTTCACCGTATCTACTTCTGTAGACAGATGGGTCAAGTGTATTTTAATTTGTATACATTATTTTTTTCATTTTCGACTCCAACGACGTAAATATAAAACTGGTGCACGATTAAAGGCATCCTTCTGTCGGAGAAAATCATTAAATCTACATCTATATCTATACTTCTATACTAATATTATAAATGCGACAGTGTGTCTGTCTGTCTGTCTGTCCGTCTGTCTGTCTGCTACGCTTTCACGGCGAATCTGCTCAATCAATTTTGATCAAATTTAGTACAGGGGTAGATTGTATCCCGGGGAAGGACATAGGCTACTTTTTATCCCGGAAAATTAAAGAGTTCCCGCGAGAATCAAAAAATCTTAATCCATGCGGACGAAGTCGCGGGAATCATCTAATTTTAAATAATCCAACCCATAGGAAAAGGCGTACCACCTTTTTAGAAAGCGGAAAACAAGCCACCAGGGGTCACTGGTTCAAATCCTAGACATCTCCAAGTTGGTGGATAAAATATTATAACTCTTTTTCAAAATTCAATGATAAAGAAACATTTAATACTAATGATGGCTGATGGATGGGTGGTTTCAAAGTTCAATAGAGATCGAAGAAGTGTCACAGTAACAGAAAGGAGCAGGCGAAACTACAAATATTTATTTCAATCAAATCTTTCTAAGTAAATAGGGACCTACCACTTTTGAGTGTTCAAACGTACTACATCTGTGGTTCAAACTAGTACGTTTCTTATCCCATAATAATGCTGGAAGCCTACTGCATTATTATTCTTAAAAAGACTAGTAAAAACCATATGGTTTTATAAGTATACACTGGTTGATCAATGGAAGGAACGGCCCTTAGTTGATGAGAACTATGACAAAGAAATAGAGTCGTAATTAGAAGGAAGTTATAACGATACTCGACTCTACGGTTTTTCTTTCCACTTCAAGTTAGCTCTTGACTGCGATCTCACCTACTGGATTGCCTGATGGTACTTAAGTGATGATGCAGTCTAAGATGGTAGCGGGCTTACCTGTTAGGGGTATGGCATTAATATTAAGCCAAATCATTACCGACCATTAGTCGGTTTCGACAGCATCGTATCGGAACGCTAAATCGCTTGGCGGTACGTTTTTGCCGGTAGGGTGGTAACTAGCCACGGCCGAAGCCTTCCACCAGGCCAGACCAGAGAAAATTTAGAAATTATAAGTTCCCAAATATTGAACCTGCCGGGGATCGAACCAGGGCCTCCTTACGTTAAGACAATAGCGCTCACCACTGCGCCAGGGAGGTCTTCAAAAAGATTTATTCTTAAATCAACTATGAAAATCTTTACTGTTATAAGGGTTATTTCATGAAGTGGCTATTGCATTACGGAGCGATCGCCACCCTCAGGGACACATTGGCCGACAAGGAAGCGAAATTCAATTAAGGCAGTTAATTTAAACGGCTCTCTAGTACCCACCCTCCTTGCGAACCATGATTGGGTGTTGTTCGAACGATAACTAAACATCAAACTTTCACAACGCAAACATAATAAATTATAATTATTAACCATGTCAATCGCGTCCTGGATTGCTTACAACTATTTGGGTACGTATAAGTTTTAATAGAAATTACATTAAACGTCATGCTAAAGGTAAGGTAAATACCCAATTTAGATTACTTATCTGTTTTTAGCATCTGTTTTTTGTATTTTGCTCTTACACCAAATATAAAAAAAAACAGTCGATTATAATTTGGGATGCTCGTATCTATCGAAAAACTCGTAAATGTCTCAATTTTTATCGACGATTATTTTATCGATTATCGATTATTTATTTCATACTATGACGTTTAATCGGCACTTTTCATTTCTCTACTACAATATTGACATAGGTACTCGTATTATGGCTTTATCTAGAGCATAGACATTATAATATATTCTATTGCTCTATTGGACTCAAGGACAAGGGAATAATTAAAATCAATAATATAGATACTTGCTATAGATACAGGCTGATGGATGGGTGGATGGATACATAATATACCATATCCCTTACCCTTCATAGCCATAGAAACTTTGCTGGAACAGATTTTTCAGCTTCATAGAAAAAGATTTTACTAACCCATCCAGTAGGATTAAAATCTGGGATTTAAGGTACCTATATGATTTTTTTAAATATTTATAACAGTATGTATAATAAAGTATTTAGTGTGGCTGAGCCTTTAGCGTAAATGTTTCGCTCAGTCTACATTATATAATATCGTTGCATAACCCATTTCGACCTCCACGGTCTACCTATTGTTAGACATTGGAAATGCCGCAATGTAACACTAAGCTAGGTCATACTTGCCGATCTAGATTTGTTTGGTAAAGGTTTTTCCACGCATTATGATGAAAAATGAGATACCTACCAGTAATGTGAGTACTATTTATTTAATAAATGCCCCGAACTATACTAATTACTAATACATTAATATTATAACGAGTAAATGGATACTTAGGTACATATCTATCGATAACGGCCATATTATAATAATCACTTAAGGTTAACCATTACTTAACCAATTTATTAGCATTTAGCACAAAATAATTGTATATTAAGTTCAAATTGATAACGATCTCCGTACAATTATAAATAAGCTTTATTAGTTTAATCTAACTAAAACGCATTTTATCGAGTAGGACGCACCTAAGATGATATATATTTTGTTGATACAAAAATTTTAGCGAAATAGTTTAAAATAGGTAGGTAGGACCTATTTACAGGACAGGATTCTATGTAGTAAATAGTATGTAGGTACCAAATGTTGAGTCGTATCCTAACGTGAAGTTATCGTACGTCCCAAAACAAGTGAATATAACTCAAAGAATTAAAAAATACGACTGCCATAGTTAAATGATATTTTTTTGTGAATCTCTGGATATTGATATAATATAGTCTTATATATTTTTGGAATCTACTCATCATCATACTATCGTTTTCTTGATGATGACAATATAGTTAATCTCATTTTGGGAAAAAAATTCAATTTTAGTCTTTGATGCGGGAGCATGGTCACCCTATCAATTTTTTTTAAAATTTTACTAGCCTATGTCACCCGGAATAAGCTAAGGATGCTAACGATACCTCATTCATCAAAATCCGTTCAGGCGTATAGAAGTTATGGTGGAATATACAAACTCACATACATACATACATACATGAACCCTGAAAACAATATACTCCTTTTTTCAGGTAGTCGTATAAAAATATCTGACACCCATGTGAAAAATAAAACTGTTTCATGATATCAACGGTCGCGGTAATTAAAATAACCCACCAGACCCACCATATACCACTTAGGACGGGATACCACCATGACCACAAATGATTTTACTCGGTTTACATACGACCATAAATATGACCCAACGCACTCTCGTCCCGTCTCGTTTCGTGTCAGAAATAAAAGACGAATACGCTTAGTCACGACCCGCGGACCCGCCGCGCCGTCCCGCCGCTCCTACCCTGGACAAAACTTTCCACTCCCGGGCGCATTTATACCGTACGATTCACAAGAGAAGTCCATTTAGCCGCAAAACATTTGTGTGGAAAGGTTAGGCCGTCCCGCCTTGCTAGATAGCACCGTTAAAAGTATATCTATTTCTCTTCTAGGAATTTGTGGTTCGTATCAATTTAATTACATTATATGGACTGTGGTACATAGATACCTATATGCGGTCAACCAAGATATTAGACATTTTGTGGTTTCTGTATAGCCAGCCGCATTTGATTCGACCCATATACATATAGCAATTGGTTAACCTAATTAAAAAATTAACTACTTAAATATTTCGAAATTCCTGAATTGAAAAATGGTGTTCCCACAGCCATAATATTTTAGAACGACCTATCCAATTTCTTCCCATAGTCTGGGATAAACGAGAAATCACCCCCACTTTACATGTAATAATATATAGGTATATGTTTTTTAA
This sequence comes from Erebia ligea, assembly GCA_917051295.2. NCBI lineage: Eukaryota > Metazoa > Arthropoda > Insecta > Lepidoptera > Nymphalidae > Erebia > Erebia ligea. Next base: position 4,633,985 of record OU785226.1, read on the forward strand.
TTTTATTTTACCACTTTGTCGGCGTGATTTATGTGTATATTATGCTAAATTATAGACTTCTAATACCCACTAACAGCCTCTGAGCCGAACTAAGCCGCGGACGGACAGACGGACGGATATGGCGAAACTATAAGGGTTCCTTGTTGATTACGGAGCCCTAAGAAGACAAAAGTCAAAATCAGTCACAAAATATAGATCCGTTTTCGTATGTTACTATCATAGCAATATTATAGTGGCAATTGCCTACTGGAGTTCAAACACTTGGATGACAATAACTAACACAATGTACAACTGTACATAAGTGATTCTACATAATAACGCTAAGTTAGACTGGCTATTTATATCCATAGGAGCAGGTAGGTAGGTAGGTACGAGTGTTTTACCTTTGATCTAACGCCACGGCCGGCAAACTTTCCTCCACAAACATTTATTATAACTAACATAATATATTATACAAAGCCTTAAGATACATAACTATGTATTCTGTGTGAAATATAGGCCGATTTTAATGAAGTAATAAAATAATTTTAGACTTCATACATAAATATAAAAATAGATTTTCAGAAGTGCAATAGAATATATGAAGGGGAAACACATTACGGACTATTTTTTATCTGTTGAGTGGCGATGACTACCGCGACAGGACAAAATGTGTTTCCCCTACGACGCAGCAGATTTCGCAATGGACCTTACAACACATTTCACCTTATAACACGAAACGAGTGAATTGTGTCAAAATTTGCTCAGCTACCTAATACTTCATCAGTTAATAACAGTGAGTTAATAGAATGCGCATGCTACTTATAAAATACAAGATTCCCGCGACTTGGTCCGCGTAGATTTAGATTTGTGAACCCCTATAAGAATTCATTGATTCTCCGGGATAAAAAGAAAAGCCGACAGCCTTCCCGGAGATGTAACCAATTTCTAGTCAAAGTCGGTTGAACAGATGGGCCTTAAAAGTGTAGAAGACAGACAGACACACTTTCCCATTTATAATATTAGCATGAATGCATATTTTGCCGTTTTCTTTTAATATACCACGTCAAAGATACCATAATGGCATTCAGCACAAAAATAACTTGAATCTTGAAAGTGCAAACTTCTATTTTAACTTGGGTATAGTTAGATATCCTTCAAGAAGTTTCTCGCAAGCTTCACTTTGAGTTGAGTATCGACGCTACTCTCCACCTTGTTCTACTTTTAACGCAGACAGTGACCTAAACCACTATAGGGGTATTTCATAAAATGTCGGCGAAATTAGGTTAAACTCCGTCCACACTGAGCCACGGGAACATCCGACAAACGGACAAAACACCTTTGCAACAGATTATATATGAAACAAGGAGTGAGTGATCGAGGTGAAACGGACCCTATTGCCATTTTAAATATTAAATAACTTGGCTAGCCGCAGGCGGTTGAACGACTCACATTCGGCATCATCGATTTTAAACCGTTTCAATTCGAATAAGTTAAAATTTTAATTTTTAAATATTCTTCTGATGATAATATGAAGATGTAAGAAATTCTGAAAAAATTTGAATCGGTAAATCGGTTAGAGACTGTAATAGTTTTAAAAAAATCTGCAGTAAATTTTTACAAACTTAACACAAACTTTTTTGCGGATCCAAATAGTTGCTGCTGTTTATTTTTGTTTTTTTTAGGACGGTATGTTATCTATTTATATATGCTTGTATCCATGCTTGTTTGACTCTACTTCCCGCGATGATGATGACTGGATCGCAGTATCATCATCGCGGAATCATCCGCTAAAAAAGTAAATTATGAATTGGATTGGACATTTTGTCCTATCCGGTGTTGTGTGTAGTGTGTTTTTGCCTAAAATATATTCATAAACTCGGCAATGATATCAGCAACATAGAGTTCGTTGGTCATAATGTCTATCGAGTAGATATTAAATGAAACCACATTTCCGGATCGGAATCAGTGAAATATTTCATTACCATGTCCGCTCCTGTGATAAAACAATCAAAATTCTCCCGAGATCGCACTGAAAGTAATATAATGTTTCGAAAGGAAACTTTTCCATCGGAACTTATTCAATATAAGCGGCGCCAGGAGTCAACTACCTACGCCATATCACTGCGATAAATCATTAATATTTACTTACTCTCATTTACTAGCTCGCTTCTTGATTTTCTTTCTTAGTTAATTGCCATTTGTTAGATGGAATTTTGTTTATTCAGTAGGTACATTTATAAAATGTTTTTTATTTATTAAAGCCATTTGCTTCGACACTACAGCCTTTTACTACGCAAATAGGTACGATCAGAATAATACATTTCACATGTTTTAGGAACGTGGGTTTTATCACAAAAATGTTGATAATAAAGGCCATGGTGGACACACAACACAGTAGTTGCCAGATGTACATAGGTATATTATGTTTACCATCATCATTATCATCAACCCATCGTCATAGCACAGTATAGGAAGGATTTAGCCCATTTTCCACCACGCTAGAACAACTAAAGCTAAGCCAATGATTTGAGATAAGAACTGATTTTACTGGGAATTAAAATTGGAAGGAAATAATAGGGAAGAGATTCAGTTAAGTAAATACTTATACCTCAGTTAGTCAGTCACGTAATATAAGTAAGTAATGTAGTAAACCTAAGTACTTATGAGTCTGCGCCAATACCACTAAACCTTGACTCTTGAGAAACCTTATTTCCGTGGATACCTGGTACGACCTACTTAAGGCATTACCCATACATTAAGTACTTAATTAGTATTCAGATGCGGCAAAAGAAGTTTAAATTCTGCGATCTAATGCAGCTGTGGAGTAGGGCCACAGATAAAAAGTTACTTTCATTCATAAATAGGCTACTGAGTCCTGCTAAGATGATGCTACTAGATGATATTAGGTACCTATTATTATAATTTCCCTGAACTTTTATTTGTGATTTGATCTAGCTTGTTCAATCGAGTCGTACCTATCCTTACGAATATTTATACATGCACGAAGACCTAACAATCCAGTCTTAACGTTTGAAGGAGTCTCACGCGTTGACTCGCAACGCAATCGAAGGCCACCGTTAATTATCGCAGTAGTAAGTGTACTTGTGAGTACGGCGAGTGTATACCAGTATCCGATATCCCCCTTCTCGTAACTGGGTCGCGAGGAGGTCCGCGGGAGAGCACTAGGAAGGGGGCCAGGGGTGCGAACTCTCTCGTTGCGTTTTTGTAGCGGCGCGTCCGACCGATCGGCCCACTGTTGCCCCTCGCTTCGCATCACTTCTAAAAGTACCACACACTTCTCACGAATGCCGCCGTAAAAATGCGTTTACTCACGTTTTGTATTTGATTCATTTTTGTAAAGTGCCGCCCGAACTCCCAGAGGTCGACGCCAAACTTTAGCGCCCAATTTTTGACTCTGTAACAAAAAAGAACGTTATACGTACAATCCACACGTGAATTCGTACATCTTATCATGTGTCGTTTGTCACAGGCGTTTAATTAAGTGTGTGGGTGGATATATGTGCTCCTGCTCCATTTAGACGTAAAAAGCTTGTCGGAATATTTCAAGAAAGCTCGAAGGATTACTTGTTTTCTACGTAATATAACTTGTATAAAGGAACAAAGATTCATTTCTCGGTCTACCCGTATTTTTTCTACTTAGTACATATTTCAATCTGGGTCAGGGATTTTCCTTTATGCTAACATTTCATCATGGTTTTTTCAGGACTTTAAAAACACTGATTAATTACCGGTTACCATCTACAAAGGATAATACCAACCCGTTATTTTGTAACGAATAACTGCTGAGATTAAATCACATAAAGCTAGTAGCTAATGTTTCTTTTGCGTGATTACTTAGGTCTCTCATTTCGTGTCTTCAAAAATAATATGAATAGTTTTTATTACTAGATAAGATATTTTTAAGGCTTTATTTGTAGCCTTAACTAATTCTTGAAAAATAAGAGGGAGATTTTAGGTATCTAAAATCTCCCCCTATCTCTCATTTTTACATCACAGCACATAATATTATTAAAAAAACACCTGAGCATTTAACCGAAAATAATTACTCTAAACAGCTCTCTGACTATAATTTATTAAAAGATTCCAAAAAAATAATTGCACAGAAACAAAAGGTCCAATGTATTTTATATCTGACGTAATAATGTATAAACACAGTTTCTTCTTCGGTCTCTTCATCACAACGCCTTTCACCTGTCACGCCTAGAAGGTGGCGGACATCCAGTTAACCTGGCTCCAACTAATACCAATCTTTACCAACGATCTACCAATGAGATACCACTTTATCAAGATTGGCTATTTGATCACATTTGATTCTAACAAAAAGCCAGTGAACGTACAAAAGCCCTTTATTTTAATAATTGCTCGATCTAACGAAAATTACAATTATATCCCCAAAACGTGTATTAAAATTGGGAATGATTCGACGGAAATGTGATTGGGAAAAAGCGAGTTAAGCATTTTTTCCAATCGGTCGGGCACCCCTTAGTTAAAGCATTAAGTAACTGCGTCTTGTGAGGTAATATCCACATTTATTTGATCGCAATATAAGATGCGAGCAGCCGTTAGAAGGGAAAGGCCAATTTGATTTTTATGGTTCCTAATATTTTGAGAATATTGCATTACCTACCAGCCCCCCTAGCATGGGCCGAGACAATTTTCTCCCCGAGGAAAGGATAAAAGATTTATTCCTAAATAAATAAATAAAAACGCTAAATAACGGTGGATAAATAGTCCCCCGAGTCCCCGTGAAATGTCAAACGGGGATAAACTTCTCGTCTCCCCTGTTGCCGTGCTCTGAGAAGAGGATAAGTTAATTTTATCTCTTGTCAGTGGATAAAATCGGGGGATAAATTTTTTATCTCCGGCCCATGCAAGCCCTCCAGAGGGGTAAGGGAGTGCACCTCCATCTAGCGCTCCAACAACCAACCTCACTTGCCCGCGGTACCCCCTGATGGTCTACAAACGAGGCTCTGGCGACCGACAAATGGCGGTATATCCATTCAAATATGGCTAGACTGTTTAAATGACTCAGGCTGGTGTCGGGCAGCAGCGACATCAGTGGAAACAGTCTAGCCCTGCGATGGCCAACACGCCTACCCAGCACGGTCATTATGGACAAAACCTTGCATGGACACATGAACGTTGGGGTCCCAAAGTGCTGGAGTGGCGACCCCGCACTGAAAAGCGCAGCGTTGGCAGACCCCCTTTCGGTGGACGGACGACATCAGACGAGTCGTAGGGAGCCGCTGGATCCAGGCGGCGCGGCAAGATCGCGGCGTGTGGAAGTCCATGCAGGAGACCTATGTCCAGCAGTGGGCGTCTATCGGTTGATGATGATGATTGCATTACCTGTAGGTACCTATATAATATATACAAGTTAAATTAATAAAATTTAAATAAACCTCAATAAAGTTGTTCGAAAGAAATGTTTCTATGTGATCATAGACCTATTTTACTGTTATAATTTAGTTACTGTGAGAATGGTTTCCGGAAGGAAACTCTAAAGCTAAGCAACTTCACTAGAAATAAAACTTGCACAACTAATTAGGTATTAAGCTGTCATTTGTCATGTTAATTTCAGTTGCTATAAAAAATTGACTTGCTCAGTGTAAAGTACGTTTATTACACACGTTACGATTTAACTGAACAGTCCAACTGAGCAGTTAAAACTGTACTTAACATGGCGCAAGAGATGTGCCAGATCTGACTTCAGCAAGGTCATCACTTTCGTAGCAACTATGTTATTTCTGATCTTTTTCATATCAACGATGCGTAAACAAAGCAATTATTTGGATTTGATTAATATAATTTCCAACGAAATTAGGCCACAGCTCCACCCAAGGACCAATTTAATTAACGTGTGTAACGAGCCTTGCGTAGCAGGTACAACGGATTGCCGGCTCCATTGAAAATGTTTTCCTTCTTTCTACGCAAAATATATTTTTTAATAATATTAAGTTATAACAACGAGTGGTCTATAATTATAAATTACTTTACATATTTTTTGACTTACAAAATTTTAACCTGATAAGTAAACCTGTGCAACTGAACTAATCCTACTGAGAACATTTAAATTTTAATTAAAGAGCTTGGCGGTTTGTAAGAAAGTTTAATCAGGTAAAAATGTCTGAGTCCCACGGTAAAACAAAATTTCGCGTCTCGAGCTACCGATTAAGTAGGTAGTGGGTAATTGAAAGTTACAACAAGATTTTAACAAAACAAAAAAAGTGATTCAAATCACTATTCAAAACAAGATATTTTCAGAGATTTACGAACACCCACGAATTATACGCGTACGTACTCCTACAACGTATCATCAACAAACTATAATAATTAACTAACAAAATTAAAAAATACGAGAGCTCTGCCAAAATGCAGATCTACCACCAGTGGCGTCGATCCACTGTGACGTTAATATTATGATAATAGTACGCTGTGATATTATTTGTATGAATTTACTATACATACTGAAACAGCTGATCCCACGGGAAACACATTTAAAAATGTGAACAAAGGAAACGCTGCTAGCTCTATCGGATGAAATGATCCATGACATTAAGACGTCAGACACGAAACTAGCGACGGCCGAGCGACGGCGACAGCGGGGCGATGGGATCCGAGAGCTGGCGAGGAATTTTGGGAAGGTCCTTTAGGCAAGCTGAAATTGTGGAAAAATATAATATCGTTCATTGGCGAATCTAGTTCTGTCAGTCTGGTAGAACGTTTGCGGTCATTACGCTACTGCGCAGCATATAACATTTGCAAAAAAAATCCGAAAAACATTTTTTTGGCAACTTGATTTTTTTATCGTTAAATTTTACACTTATAGAATTCAATAAAATAAAAATCCCAGACGTTTTTGTCGGTTTTTAAAGCATTACCAGAGCTCTTTCAAATTGTTCCCGAAATTCGTCGCCAGCTCTCCGACTAATCGCATCGCCCCGCTACCGCCGTCGCCCCGCTACCGCTAATTTCGTGCCCGTACACTAAATGTTGACCTACCCACAAATAGCTAGTTCTTACATTACACATACATTACGCCAGAATTATTCATATTACAATTCGATGCGTTAAAAAGGTTTGTTTTAGCTTATTTTTATTCATATTACACTTTTATAAGTCTTTTAGTCCTCTTCTGTCTTTAAATGCGCAATCATGTATCTCTACAGACATTTTTTATTCTATATCTTTATCCATAATATCTTATTCTTAAAAGAATTTAAAATAGTTTCATTTAGTATTCAAAGCTCCTTTGTAACGTCAAAAGAATGCTGTGAGATATTCGTTCAACATAAATATTGACTGCAGTCAAGTGGAGAGATATTAAAATTTATAGAATTTTAAATTTACCGTGTCGAATTTCAAAGCTCCTTTTGAAATAGTGTTTAACATGCAATCCACAGGACTCTACTTTGCAACATTGTGTCTTATACTTATTACACAGAATAAACCCAACCTCAAGCTCAACTTAAGCCTGAACACAGATTACGATCAGGCAAAACGTCTGCCTCGGAGGGAAACACGTTTTATCCTGTCACGCTAGTGATATAAAAAAGGTTGCTAGAACTTTTTGCCCATCAGATGATGCAGTCTAAGATGGTAGCGGGCTAACTTGTTAGGGGTATAGCAGTTACATTCAACCCAAACGCCCAATCGGTTTCTACACGGCGTCGTACCGAAACGCTAAATCGCTTGGCGGCACGTCTTTGCCGGTAGGGTGGTAACTAGCCACGGCCGAAGCCTCTCACCAGACCAGACCAGGGAAAATTTAGAAATTATTATTTCACAAATTGACCCTGCCGGGTATCGAACCCGGGACCTCTACGTTTACGTTACGTTACGTAACAGCGCTCACGCCAGGAAAGTCATCAAAAACCTTTCAAAACCCACTAAAGATCTATTCAGAATAGTTGAGTGGCATATTGGAGTTGGAAGTCACGTGAAAATAAAATTAAGGTTCTTCCGCAGCCACGGATATCGTAATATTACGAGTATATTCCGCAGCTCAAACAACTATATTATAAGAACAAAAGTAACTGACCCATTGACAAATAACCCACCCATTATTCTCTTTGGAGTGCTGTCCGTTTTTTAATAAGTTTCAGTTGTTTATTATTTCTGTCAGTTAGATTTGGCAAAATATTCTCATTAGAAATCAGGAATGTTCTCGTCCATTGTTTTCACAAGTTGGGCCGGCGGCGTCATCAGTTGGGAATTATTTAAAACGCTCCCCCGACACGGCTCGGCTCTCAACGTGCTCGAAAACATTTTAAAGATCCCTTTTTAAATACAATCTCCATGGTCATATTTTTCCTTAAAATCAGTTTCGATGTTTTAAAATAAAAGTTTCGGTTATTTTCATGTTTGAGGTGCCGTACCAAATTGGTAATTTAGTTTTGTCCAGCTGATTGGGTTAGGAATTTATGTTCGTGGCAATTTTTATTACAGTTATTAATGCTCTCGATGGCGTTAATATTTAAAAATAATAATGGCATGACATTCGTTCAGAATTATTCAAAATGATCTGCAGCTACAAACAAGACGTGCCGCCAAGCGATTTAGCGTTCCGGTATGAAGTATTGTAGAAACCGAATAGAGGTATGGGTTTAATATAACTGCCATGCCCCTAACAGGTTAGCCCGCTACTATCTTAGACTGCATCATCACTTACTATCAGGTGAGATCGCAGTCAACGGCTGACTTGTAGTGGAATAAAAAAAAAAGGTTTTTTAAATAGTTTATATAGCGAGAAAACAAGCTGGCGCGTCACCTGATGTTAAGTGATTACCGTCGCCCATAAACATTTGCTGCACCAGAGGAACCGCCAATGCGCTGCCGGCGGTTCAAAAAGTAAAAAATAAAAAATAGTCCAACCTAAAACATGCATCCATCCATCCATGGGTGTACATGCATGATTCTGTAAAGTGTTTTAGATTTGCAAGGCCACAACAAAAACTCTAGTAGCTCGCCGGCCAGCAGTCGCAAAGAAAACTCGATTGCGTTGAAAAACAAAGAATAACGGATTAGCAGCGAAGAGATCCGCTCTTGTTACTGTAATCGGTTTAACCCGGCTCGGGAGTCTCTAAGCGAATAACCCGAATTGACTCTCACCTGATTTACGGCTACGTAGATTGATAGCGTTAGCCTCCGATATTCAATTTTATTTCGGATCATGACAGCGCCAAGTCTAAAGACTAGGATCATAATTATATTTGTGACTAGCTGATGCCCGCGACTTCGTTCGCGTGGATCGAAGTTTTTCGGTTCCCGCGGGAACTCCTTAATTTTCCAGGATAAAAACTAGCCTATGTGTTATTCCAGACTATAATCTATCTCTGTGCCAAATTTTATCCAGATCCGTTCAGCCGTTGGGGCGTGATTGAGTAACAAACATCCACACATCCATACATCCATACATCCATCCATCCAAACTTTGGCATTTATAATATTTATGTGATATTTGATTTTCAACATACGAGTAGGTACGAGATTCTACTAATACGCAATATATCCTATAGTTTGTTGAAATTATTTGAGGGATCACACAGATATCATCCCATAGAATGAACTTAACCCACTTTTAATCCCGGAAAATCAAGGAGTTCCCACGACATTTAAAAAAATCTGAATTCACGTGGGTGAAGTCAAGGTCTTTATTTATGTAGTTAATTATAGTAAACAATGTTATTTTAAATTGCGACCAGTTCATCCACCGGTATCACCCAACAGCGACTGCAAGGGAAATCCCTGTTCAATCCCGTGAACCCTCTTATTGGACGAACAGTTAGTTTTACAGGATAAATTATGCAATACTTAGGCCGACTTGCACGACCCTGCCTAAACTGATTTATAATTAGGGTTCCGTACCAAAATGGTAAAAATGGAACCCTTATGGTGCGACTTTCTCCGTCCGTCTGTCCGTCCGTCACAGTCGATTATTTCAGTAACTATTAAAGCTATCGACATGAAATTTGGAATAGTTGTGTATAATAGTGGCCCAACATCATTAAAATAAAAAAAAATCGAAAATTATTTTTAGGTTAATTAAAAAAGGGGAAAAATCGGGGGTTTGAAATTTCAAAGTATGATAACTATACTGAGTGGGATATCATATGAAAGGGCTATACTTCTACATTCTAAAGCAGTTTTTTATTTATTTTTATGCATAATAGTTTTTGATTTATCGGGCAAAATGTCGAAAAAAATACCGTTCCCCCCCTTATCTCCGAAGTTTACCAATTGAAAAATCTGAAATAATTATGGTCAATAGAAGCTTATGTATATTTTACAGGAAAAATAAAACCAACGCTCTAACTAGCATAGTTTTTTTGATATTAACAATAAACCTCTACAAACAAAGTCAGTTTTGCGGTTCATTTCGTCTTGTTTTTAATACGTCATAAATCGTAAAACTTACTACAGGTTTGTACGGAACCCTCGGTGCGCGAGTCCGACTCGCACTTGGTCGGTTTATTTTTTGATGCTGTCACTTTTTGATAAGGTTATTCTAGGGTTGAAATGAAAAGGTAAAGGTCTTATTACCATGTAAAGGATTTAAACGACAAGGAAGCTTGGCAATAATTTGCTCTAGTGGCTCTGATAGTTCCTTAGTTAAGATGATTTGTGAGATGGTGATAATAAAAAAAACCCCGGCTGAGTTTGTTGTGGGCTCTTCTCACACCAGGGCGCGTTTGGAGCCCTCGTAGTTTAGTTTTAAGATACCGCAACTGATTATCACCATCATGTTTTATAAGTAAGTAATTGTTAACGTCAATAAGTGTACCTACAGTGTACCTATATTGAATAAAAATAAATGAATTGAATCTTGAATCTTGAAAAGGACAAATATGGAAACTTTAACTTAAAACATATTTAACGGCCTTGTGCAAGTGGGCCTTAATTACAATAGTTCTATTACCGGACACTCGAAGACCAGACGTGCTTGAACTTAGTTCATTAAAACGATGATATCTGTTTGCAGCCGATAGTTTTATTAATCAGCGTCGAGCAGACGGGGTGTCAGACGCGCTCTTACGTAAGCCTGCCTCCGTAGTACGCCCGCACCGGGTCCCCGCCCGCCCCCTCTCTAGATCAATACCCGAGCCTTTGACATGTGCCCCGCGTGCCGCTCCGCAAATATTTACGTTGTGGATACTGATCATAACTAGTTTCATTTGCCTGTTTGTACGCTTGATAGGAAGATTTTAATTGGCAGGCTTATTGCTTCATCGATCCAGACACGATAAGGACAGGCAAAGTTTTATTAGCGAATGTCGTGTCTGTTGGCAGTTAAATTTGATTGTATTCGTATTGCTATTTACCATTTATAGATATAAATAGATTTTGCATTTTTTTCATTTTATTCGATGTTTAGTGATCAGGCTTGACAACGAAAGTTAACCTAGAAAAGCAACATAATACATGTGTTATTAAAATCGAAATTATACCCCTAATCGGTTTCAACACGACATAATATTGGGCAAAGCTATTACTTGGCAGAACCTTATATAATGGGGTGGTAACAAACCGCGGTCCAAGCCAAGCTCACGATAAATTGAGCCAATTGAAAGCCTTAAACTTAGGAATAGAATCCAAAACCGCTTGTGAGGCGATTAATTGCACCGCTGCGCTATCGAGATCATATAAATTTGTATCCCAGGGCAGATCATTATTCTATCCCTTTAAAATTTCAATTAATGTAATAATTGTATTTATGTAATTTTATATCAAAAAAATAATAAATACTTACATATTAACTTAAAAGTGATTAGATCAAAACAATGAAATAAAACTATGTGAAGATTTCATAAAATGACTCGGAAAGAGTTTTTGTAAACAAAATTATTATGTCCACGGGGCAAAAAGAGACAAATTAGATATCATTGAAAAGGTCCTGGCTCGGGGTTGCGGTTTTGGAGGTAATTTTTTTCTTTCCCGCCTCAACTTCCGACTCGGATGTCAACAATAATTCTCCCTGGAAGATTCCTGAATGTAATATATTAATAGGTGAATCGAAATAAACTGGTTAATAATGTGGACTTCAAATACTAAATAATGTTTTTATACGATGTTATAACTCGGTCATTGATGTATTTTCATTAGTATAGTTCAATATTTTGGACATAATTTAATACAAAAAGATTAAATCCTTTGCCAGTGACCATCTGCTGATTTACTTCCGTGGTAATTTTAAAATATCCCATTTATATTGGGCCTGCCCTCTAAACTACTGTGAAACTCTCTGCGAAATTTCTGCTTTCTACTTATGTCCCAGGGTTTGGCCTGGGCGTCCGTCGTTGAGTCGATCAGTAAGTGATGAGACAGGATTATTATTGTTTGGATCAAATTTTAAACCGATCCGAATCGTAACATGAGCAGATGATTAAGTAAATACGCAGTAAAGTAAAAAGAAAAATCAAACTGACATAAGAAAATCCAGGATATATAATATACATAAATAAAACTGAAAAAATAGGTGCGTATAGTAAAATCAATTATTACTATGACTAATGTAGGTTGTGGTAGAAATTACTATAGTGGAATGAATCGCGGTACGATTTATTGGAAGTAATGAAATGGAAACGCGTAGCCTGCGAGTTACGCCGCTACGATGCTACGAATACCATCAAAATGGTTAAGGGCGCAAACGCACTAGGGATCGGACAGGCCAAAATGTCCGCGTTTGAGTCGGCAAGGAATCACGTTTTATCGTGTCGTGCAAGTCTGTGCAGCTCAATATAATGTGTTTTCTCTAAGTATCAAAATATATCAGTAACTATTAGGGCCGGCAGACGTTTTCCTGCCCTCAACCTAGAACCCGATTGCAAAAAAATCTAGGACTAAACAGGAAAAATTGTATTAGTGATATCAGAGGGTTTAACAGGTGTTTTATACGTATTTTGAAAGTCTTTCTCTATTATTTGACGTCGGAGTCTTATATCGTGAGGTGTGTAGGCGTATTCGGCAACTTGCTCTACCACGCAACTACGCTCTGCTGATTTTCAAACCATAGTGCAAAGGTCAAACATTTCACTCCATTCACCTATTTTATCATTAAACGCCCCCATGTAGCAAACGAAAAAGCCTTTAGATATTTATAGTTTCATTCGAAATTTACGTAATTTAACCTGATATAAGTAGGTATTTAATTTCAGCGTCAGTGCTTTCTATTTTAAGGACAATTTACTTCATATTATAATGTCATAATTAAATTACTGCTTTTATGAAAAGCGGCGGTAGGTATCGTATTAACTCAGGCTTCTAAATTATGGTAACTTTTCATTTGGTAAAGGATATAAGAAAATTAGTAGTACATTTAAAATGGAAACCGTTAAATCCACAATCGAGATGATACATCATCAATCATGTAGTCGTTTGTCACAAAATAATTTCTCTGCAAACTTTAGTAAACTTTTTCTCTAGAAGCCCGTGATTCAAGCTGTCACTGCCACAATACATGTTAATTCGATTGTACCTATGATGGTACCTAGCAATTCATGGCAGAGGTACGGATTAACCATCTTACGCGTTGTCCTACGTGAGTGAAAAACGCGAAAACGCGACTGCATACGAACACAGAAAAGGTAATAAGTGATTCGACCCAGAAGCTGACCCTTGACGTGGGCTTCGTGGTCGCGTAGACAAGTTTGTCATTTTCTATAGCGTGGTATGGCGTCGCGTCGGTTCTAGGGCATTCTCAAAAGTCTATTTTGATCAAATCGTCAAAAACTCGAAATAAAACTGGGTCGCAACTCGCAATATTAGTGATTCGTGTGCAACAGATAGGTTTTTAATTAAACCCTTCATAAACATTACTGTTGTCACTCATTTAGTTCCTGTTATGGATTCTTATCGAAAAAATACGGCAATTATAGTTCGCGCGCGAGTTTAATGCAAAGCTTATGTATGTGTAACCATACATAAGCTCTGAATTCAACTCGCGCGCGTGCTATAGATACTCAAGTACATTTTCTTGACGTCGAATTATTTTATATGGCTTAATTTTCATTTCATAGAAAAATTACAAAAATCGCGTCAGAACTAATAAAATTAGGTAACAATATCGCTAGAACTAAAATAAAGCCGTATTAAGACTTGAAATCTTTAGCAAATCGAAAACAAACACGAAGTGTTATGTCTTTCTCCAAGTATTGCACCAGGATATGATTAGATCCATTAAATCAGTTGTCATTGCAAACATCCTTCAAAGTTCGTTTACATTTCCGAAAATAATCCATCACCTTTCCAACAGTAATTTAAAACTTTTTCGTTTTTGATATCGCTGCGTTATTATCGAACTCTCACTAAACCCATCGATCCAGGGGATAAGGCAATGAATCAACCACAAAGAACATAATTCTATAACGACTTCTATAGATACTTGAACATTTCAACAATTTTTTATGCCAATCGCCATGTCCTGGATTCAGATGGGCGTTAATTTAATCCATACTAATATATGATCAATTAATTGTATTGCAAATTTAAGTAGGGAATGGTTATTATTCTAAATTATTATATAGCGTCCGGCCAAATTTCACCTTACGGCATGCAATATTTTTAACTAAATAAAATGAATAACTAAAATCAGATAAAATTAAATAAAAAAATGAATAATCGGAATAATAGTGATTAAAAAGCTTCAATACACGCAGACTAAGTCGCGGGCATCATTTATTAAAGACATAAATTCGCTATTCTTAAGCCTTCTATTATGCTTTTTTCGTAGTTTATCTTTGCAAAATGTTCTATTCGTTGGCAATAATTTTCAATGGCAAATCGAACAGACATAATTATAGTAACCGCATAAGCTGTAAGTATGGAGGCGAAAGGTAGTTATTGTACGCCCACTACAGTTTACGCTTTTATTGTTTGACTAATGGAGAGTAAAATCGCTTTAACCCTTATTACGTAGGTGGAACTACTTAATTGATTTCTTGATTACATGATACTAAGTACGGGTATTATAGTCTACGCTGTCTAAGGACCGTTAAATCGCATGGCGGTACGTCTTTGCCGATAGGGTGGTAACTACCTTCTTTGACTGCGATCTGACCTGATGGTAAATGAAGATGGTAACGGGCTAACCTGTTAGGGGCATGGTAGTTATATTACACCCATACTCCTATTAGGTTTCTACATGGCATCGTACTGGAACGCTAAATCGCTTGGCGGCACGTCTTTGCCGTTAGGGTGGTAACTAGCCACGGCCGAAACCTCCCGCCCCCCCCAGACCAGAGAAAATACAGAAATTATAAATTACTGAAATTCCCCTAACAAACCCGGGACCTCAAACTTATAAGACCACAGCGCCCACCACTGCGCCATGGAGGTCAAATAAAATACCACCTGTTCACTAGTTCAAAATATTGAAACTATTTTATTTTAGTTTCACGTAGCTAGAAAGACAAATAGTCTATGAGCCGGTGCCTTAATTGCCTGTCAATAATACCCTTCGTTGAAAATGGCGAAGTCTATGCAAATACCGTTCTGGGGCCATAGTAGCTACACTATCAGATAAGACTTCAGGCTTAGTTGTGCCGAAGTTACCTTTTAAATAATTTTAAATAACCACTACCACTCCACACAGGCCTCCACTCTCATAGGAGAGAGGGAATTAGAGCTCAAACCAGCACGCTCCTCCAATGCGGGTTGGCGGGCTTTGACGACTATTATCATGTTAGTGGATAAAAAATATAATTTTTTGTACACAAAAAAATATATTCTTTAATATTATAATAACGGCAAAAACTTGGGTTATGAGTCTTCGTAGTATAAGTGCTACGGCGTAGCAAGTAGCAATACGTTTGAACTTAGAACAGCTTTTTCAATTACACTAAGCATATAAAGTCCAGATCTACGAATAATATACTGATACATAATATAAGTACACAAGATGTGTATGGTGTGTTAGATGTATCTAAGCGTTGGTAGTCTAGTGGTTTAGACTCCCGGCTTCTTATTCAGGTGGTCAGGGTTTCGATCCCCGGGCACGCACTTTTAACTTTTCCAAGTTATATGCGTTTTAAGCAGTTAAATATTACTTGCTTTAACATAGAAGTAAAACTTCTTGAGAAAATATATGACCGAGAGTTCTTCATAATGTTCTTAAGGGTGTGTGAAGTCTATCTACCAATACGGACTTGTCCAGCGCGGTGGACTATGGCCAAATCCCTCTCAGTCTGAAAGGAGATTCATGCTCAGTACTGAGCCGGCAACATGGAATACATATTATAGGGTTGAAGTGACTAATTCTTAGGTCCTATAGTTTCTATACGGTGTTCTATAGTGTATAAACCAGCGCTCACTTGGGAATATGTTTGGCAAAACGCCGCGCCTGTTAAACAACGTGTGTCCTGCAAAATATTATACCGGATGCATATGCTAGGTGCTGCTGGATTTATGCCACTATGCACACAAAGTGTAAGTACCTATAGTAATAAAGTCTTTAATAAAGTTTCTACCAACACCTCAAGAAGCATTCGCTTGTTTGTTAGATTAAGGGTCGGATACAGAAGGCGGTTATCCTTGAGACGGCGCGTATTGTGAGGAGGTTCTTCTCTCTGGAGCCCTGACTACCGGCTGCTTGGGTCCTTAAGGCCCCGCAACGAGTGGAAGTTGTGTAGGATTATTTTTAAATATGTTTTGTGTAGTATTTTCGTATATTATATTTATGTAAATCGTGTTTAGAAATAATTTTCTAAAAATCAGTATACAAATAAATGGGAGAATATAATAGTCTTAGTGTAAAAAACTTCTTACGAGATATTTCACCATCGGTTGTTGCCTTATCAGTTGACGGAAAGGTTGGCTATTCAGCGCAGAAATGTTCAGGCATTCTTGCCACCACTTATATATTAATTAAGTTTTATTGTAACGTTAAAAGAAAATTCTTGTAGAATTTAAGAAGCCCTGTTATGCTTCCAAGATAACTGTATCGTTGCATTCTTATATATTTATAACGCCGTGTGCTCACCAATAAGAATTTGCTTTGTGCATTGAGGCGGCGTAATTATTTTAGCTGCATATTCGAATCGTTTAACTCTAAAAAACGTCCCAATGAAGGAAAGGTGCTACGACGCAATAATTTTCCTTAATTTTTCCTTAATTGACTTAAAAGATAAACATATCTCAGAAAAAATATCAGAGAAACTCGTAAACGACCCGGAGTTTACCCGATGCTTTAGAGTCTTTAGTTTTACTGGTTTCTGAAGTTTTACTGGTTTTACTATACTCGTACCTATCGCAGCTTTAACTGTCATACATAATCTATTCATACATAATATATTAATCTTTTGAACTGTCCTTATAACGAGTATCACTTTTGCAGTATTGCAAAAAGCGACTTGTTTATCTTAAAAATCAACCAAGGAAAAATAGATTATTCATAGTTTAGGGCGAAAACCGACGGAACTACGGAAGGTCAACCAAAGGAAAACACCTGCGTATAAGAAACACGTTTCACCATGTTGCGGCAGTCCGTGCAGCTCCATATAAAGCTTACTAGACATTATTACATAGACAAGGAACTATTGTCCTCGTAGCACAGGTCTTTTTTCTATCTTTTACTACGGTTTTTCCCCGTATTGATAGTCCATTCTTACTGCACACAGTGCGGAAAAAATCTGTAGTCCGTCGTCTGCGCAGGCCTAAAAGTGCCTCAAAGTGCGCGAGCAGACTTTATGTCTGCCAAACTATTTTGTTTTCTGTGTAGTGCTTTCACCCTTGAAGTGCCCAAGTCTGTTTCGCAGGTATACACAACTACCCATTCAGTAGCGCGGGCGCGATCTTATTACAATATTATGTTGAATAAATTATCAGACCAACTCTTGAACCTGCCGCTCCTATCTGTAATGCTTTTGATGATATACATAATACTACCCACCACCACCACCACTACAGCTCATTAACGTCCCACTGCTGGGCACAGGCCTACACTCTCATAGAGTGGGAATTAGAGCTTAGGCCCACCACGCTGCTCCAAAGCGGGTTGGCGGGCTTTAACGACTATTATCATGTTAGTGTTAATAACCGGGACCGACGGCTTAACGTGCTCTCCGAGGCACGGGGGTGAAACACCACCAACTTCCTAACTCCGAGCTAGTACTGAGAATTTCTAGACAGAAAAACCCAGCCAGCCAAACCCAAAAGCAGTCATAATATTGCGCTGGTAATTATTACTAAAACTAGTTATTTTCCACAGTCGGATATAGATAATAATGAGTGCGATATCATTATTGTCATTAGATGTAAAGTTACGTAACCTCATCACGATTCCATGTATAATCGCTACCCATTTTTTAATAATTATAAATGCGAAAGTGTGTTATTTCGTTAGTCCTTTAATCACGCTGCAATGGAGTAACTGATCGAAGTCTTTTTTGGCATAGTTACAAGGCATTGGGTATATAGTTAAAAATCTGTAGTACTTTTATCCTGGATAATCAAAGAGCTGCCACGGGATATTTTTTAAATCTTAATCCACGCGGACGAGGTCGCGCCCTTCATCTAGTTAATGATAAAGCGTGCAAAATAAGTAGTGATATTCAAGGCCCTTACTTAAGCTAATTCTCGAGACCTTTATCCGAGTAGACACTGTAAAATGTGTCTCCCCTTCCCTATTTTCATTTCAATTAGGTAAAACATAATGTTACCGCTGAAAATTTAGGTATTTTCCATGATTTAGTTTGAAGGTTCCCTGAAAGTATGAATCCAATACAATTTATTACAATTCAGGAACCATTTTCAGTAGGTATGTAAGTAAAGTTATTTATTAGATACTATATAATATTATAATGATCTGATATAGCCTATAGGAATAATCCTACAAAAAGCTTTTGATAAGAAAGCTTAGAAATAGGGATAAAGGAGCCTCTACAAAAAACAATAGCGTCAAATGGTATAACTTACTCATTGTGGGGGATATCCTCGAGCTGGTTGGCAAGCGCGGCTGCCAGCAAGGCGAGCAGAAGCAGCGGACGCCGAGTCATGGTGCCTAACGCCATCGCACTCCCCACATGACAAGAGAAACAACACACCACTGACTCCCCTACATGGAAGCACTCCACCGTTCGCACTGCACTGCTATGCTACCAGGACTGAGTCATCGGGTCATGCGGGAGACAGGACGTGGGGCGGGCGCGTCGCGGTTCAACAGAGTGTCGCGCGGGAAGCCTCCGCGCGCAACGCGTCCCGTGCCCCGCACCCCGCCCAGCCGCAGTGACGCTGCGCGCGAATCATACGCCCAATAACGCAGCCTTATTATTGAGATTTATTTGATCATACATGGGGTTGATGATCAGTGACGGTCCTTCCTTTTATTGCGTTTTAATCGACTAAACAACACCTAAGCTTATCATGCTCTGTACTGGAATATAATTTCCGTTCATCCAGATTTAGTCGGGACTGGGTCGTGTTGAGAGTGTCGTCAAAGGACCACGAAGCGAAGGGAGTTGAAGACGCGATGGTCGAGGTTGAGGGTTTCGACCGCCACGCACATGCGTGGGCACGCCGCCAGGAAATCCTTTATTGATTCCCGCGCTCCCGCTTTCTAAGGAATGTCGCAGGCGTTGTTGCCGCCGAAATTCCGCCCGCCCCTATTATAATTTGGACTAAGGATCACCATACGCGACGCAGATTGCTTTAATTTAATGGAGCAATAACAGATAACCTAGTCGTTACGAAATCAATGTTGGATACGTGTATGTTGTTTGTTTTGTTTCAAATAATTGATACTACTTATATTATATTGATATTGATACTTATATTGATATTGATACTACTTATATTATATTGATATTGATACTTTATAATATGTTTAAACGGATCAAATCTATTAGTTACGATTTAAGCCAAGTAATTTTGATAAGTAAGAAGGTTTAATAGATCTTTCAATTCATTACAATCCTAACCAGAATGAAACAATTATTGTAAGGAAAGACTAGATAGATAATTTACTGCAATGAAACCAGAAACATAATAGTACCTGTCGAGAGACAAACGATGATTCAGACAATACATCAATTCAATCTCTTTATTCAAATTTGATGCACTGGTACACTTTTTGTATGTCAATAAAATAAAAAATGAGGTGATAATTAATAACGGTATCTTAAAACTAAACCTACGAGGGTTCCAAACGCGCCCTGCTTTGAGAAGAGCCCACAAAAACTCAGCCAGGTTTTTTTCTCCAAAAATAACCTTCAATCTCATCATAGTGTAGAGTGTAGACCACATTATCTGTGGTGTAGACCATTGAAGTAACTACGTCAGCACTAAGTTCTAAGTAGTACCTACTCAAAAAGGATTAATGAAAGTCAAATTGTGCGTAGGAAGATTTGTTAGGTACGTCAGGTTGGATGCGGTTTCTAAGTGAAACCAGTCATATTGCTCAGGTAGTCAACTTACATATTACTAGTGGTTCGCCCCGAACTGAGACCTCGCGGTTTCACAGAGCGCCATCTATTGACATCAGTGTGAAGTTCTGTTAAAAATATCATCATCATTAAAAATTAAATAATTTCGTTTCCTTATAATATTTATCTAATTTTAGTATTTGTTGTTCAAGTACAGGATATAATTCAAATAATTGATCAAGTTTCAGGCTTGAGAGTTCAGAAAATTGAGAGTTCTGAGGTCAACTTTGGACGTTAGAAAATCGCTACTTTGAAAGCCTCCCATTTCGTCAATTTTAGGGGAAAAATTCAAAAAAAAATATTTTTGGACTCTATTCTTAATTATCTTTAAAATGATATACAGCAACCCTATGTAACGCTATAAAAAATATTTTACTTCGCATTCACTTCTATGAGAGCCCCCCTGAAATAAAGATTTTTAAAACTTTTTAAGCCATATTCGGCGGGAGGCCATCGATTTACATATTATATTTAAATTTGAAGTAATTACGTTCAGCAATTCAGAAGTTATAAGGCTCTGACAGACGGACAGACGGACGGACGGACGGACAAGTGCCAATTCACCCAAGTAGACTCAGAGACCTTCGCTTCGCTCGGTCAATTATCTGTTCCATATGAATGGCTTCAAACTGAAATTTTTACTCATATTCCATGAAAAATACCTAGTAATAGGTAGGCGCATAGCTTAAGAGACCGGCGAACACCGCTCGCAACTTCTACTCGAACCGCAAATATAAATTTGCCGGTATATTGCTATCCCTATTTGGCTGATGACACATGATCGCGTGCAAGCGCGATAGCAATATGAGCGTACAGAATTTGTTATACATTTAGTCTTGTTCCGTGAATACCAAAAATGATGAATGAAAAATTGTTGTGTTTTTAACTTCGTGTTGTTAATCTGTAACTTGACAATATAGGCTATGTTCCTGATCAATTAGTACGTGAGATATCGTTGGTTTTAATATGAAACAAATAAGGAGAAAACATGTCGTTTATGTCGTAAAAACATGCAAAACGCAATGTGCTTACATTTAATTTTGGGAAAGTATTTTGAAAGAATAATTATCCAGGGACCTAGATAAATACAAGTACAATCTTAATAATCGCATAATATGGAGGAAATATGCTCGAATTACAAATTATTTTGGTATTACGTTTGTATGAGCAATTCACCCTCCGCTGGCGCCTTAAGTATTTAAAAGACTAGGTACAGAAGATCGTGGCATAGGTACAAAAGTTTAGATCCTGGCTTTCTTTTCAGCAGTTAACACGTTCTGGTGTTGAATATTTTATATTAATTTTATCTTTAGCAATAATCAGAATCTTTCACATTATAATAAGTGGAAAATGAAAACAACAGCATACATGAAAATATTTAATTTTTATACAGGATAATGTGAAGAACGTTTCCAAAACGATTCTTAATTTCATTCATTTACAATCGAGTAAACATATTCGTTTTATCCATATTTTCTGTAAAAACATCAGAATATTCTAAATTTTTTAAAATTTATATGTTTTACGACATTACGTCCGTTTAAATTGTACCTACAAAAAATACATAAGATAAAAAAGTTAATATACTTTTGTCAATTGTGCGTTGGCTTTGCATTATACTCTAGGACTGACTATCGCTATATTTACATAACATTAAATTACATAAGCATAAATTAATACAAACTAATAAGTACTCTGCACAAAATGTCACAACACTAATCACTAATTTCATTTTACTGAGGTCAGTTTTTTCTTAACTCAGATATCTACATTACAGGGGTAATTATAAACATTTATGTAACCAGTTTTTAACTCACATGAATATCAATAACGATATTTTAAACGCTAAAATTACAAATGTCCGTTGGTACTCAAAGTTAAAATATTTATTCAAACTGGGTAACATTGTATCCTGTTTAAACATGGTCCCCTACTTTAATCGTGGATATATTAGGTCTATGACTTTAATTTGATGATTTTAACGCGCTGTTAAAATAAATTGCCATACCGTAGCTGCCTAAATTAGTTGCCGTAACTAAAATAACTACAAATGAACATCTGAGATATCCCATACCGGCGCACTGTACGGTTTGGTACGCTAAGAGTTCGAGTTTTGATCGCTTAATGCAGTCTTCTCCGTAAACATAGTGACTTTAAACAAAGATCACAACAATACAATTAGGTGTATAAAATTCTAAGTAATCTCATAAATAAATGCCTTACCTAATATGCAATCTACTTAAATAATTTGTACAATAATGTGAGTGTTTTCACAGACTCCTTTCTCTGTTGAAATTAATAATTATATTTATTTATAGACACAAAATAAATAATAATATGATAAATTAATTATTAATAATATTCGGCCACAGTCTTTAGACTTGAAAATTGTAACAAAATATATGCGGACGAAATAGAAGAATGTCAAAATAGGAACCCGAAAACTAAACGTATATCAACGATAACTTTTTTGTATTTGGTCTATACAATTAAAATTGAGGATAATTTTTGTTTTTCTTTTTACACTGCGACGTCTAACTAAATTAATGAAATGTTGATGTTGATGGTCTCCGAAATATCAACCTTCATAAGGATCCAACCACCAAAGACAGACGTCTACGTAAACAGCCTATGATCTTTATGATGAATCACAAAATAGAAGCACTATGGAATGATTTCAGTATCGTTTCTTACTAACACAAAACAGTTCCGATACTAGCACTTCTGAACGCACTTGCGCACTGACCAATTTGTCGGTCCGTCTTCCATGCTTTGTCCGAATCGACTCGTTCATAATTATGTTGAATCCGTCGATCGAGTCAGCCACATGCATTTAATCCCATTGAGAATGTAGCCTCCACTAAAACCATAATTAAACGATATATCTTAAATTTACGTTTCAAGTAATACTGTCTTAAGTCGTTAACGTAGCGCGATATTTCGAACCTTAAAACATATTGACGCGCTAATTTCAAACTAAGTACACAGGAACATTTCACATAATTCATGTTTGAAAGTGAATAAAACCTTACATACTTATTCAACGGAAAAGCAACTTGATTCGCAATTTATAACGCTATGTGCTATCGTCCCGGCAAGTTCAATTCACTTTCCTCAATGTCGGGATGAATCGCTTTCATGTCCTGAATCGCGGCAGTTTTCTCGCGGCGACGCGCGATGGTCTCTCTCGTCTCTGTGCCTGTCCCTTCGGTCACGCTCTCTCGATCTCTCTCCATCTCTCTCCCTGTCCCTCTCGCGATCTCTGTCCCGATCCCTATCTCTATCGCGATCTCTGTCCCGATCCCTATCTCTATCGCGGTCTTTTTCTCTTTCCCTGTCATCATCGCGATCCCTTCGGTGGTCGTAGTAACGATAAGAGCGCCGAGATTTCCGATCACTTGGCGTTACTACCTCCACTTTTATGTTCGCTGTTGCAGTCACCTGTAAAGACAATATCTTTTGTAATCATAGAGTATTCAATTCTTAAAATCACTACATACGAGGTGAATTGGTTTCTCAGTAATCCAAAGTATTTTACAAACATTGTCCATATTAGAATCGTAAATATCCATGCGAAAATCGTAAATGCGAAAGTGTATCTTTCTGCCTGCCTGCTACGTATTCACGGCCCATCTATTGAACTAATTGTGACGATATTCGTTACAGAGATATGTTTTATCCTGAAGATAGACCTTTACATACTTTACTTACTTACATAATATATTTTTTATTTGAAATTTCAAAGAGTTCCCGCAGTATTTTCAAAAAACCTACATTCACGCTGAAAAAGATGCGGGAATCATCTAGTCAATGAATAAAAAACACTTACCTTAGTGGTAATGGCTCCAGTATGTGATTTCGAAGTCGGCGTTGACCTGCCGGACGTAGAATCGCTTCCATTGTACGTAGTCGTCTCAACCACTACCTCGGGTTGAACGACTATGGACTGCATCGATGATTGCACTGAGTGGTTCGAGCTGTGCCAACTCGAAGGTTCTTCGGTTATGGTAGTTAGTGACGGTCCGGAAGGCCGTGGAGCCGATTTGCTGGTTCGACTGGACTTGTCGCCTCCGTTTGAACCTGAACTTGACTTCCGAGGATGCACGGGAGAACTTCTCGGCGACGGTGTCGATAGACGTTCGGGATGCTCCAAGGGTTGCACCTGTAGAAGTTGAAACATGTCTTGTATATACGACACACATAATCATATTGGTTTTACACTTTTGTGTATTGAATTGAAGCATCGTCATTTATTTTCATCCTACCAAGCTTATACTTAATGGATTCTGTGGCATAAATTAACGACAATATTAACGTGTGATTAAATTAAAGCGAAATCATAAAAGACTAGTAAAGAATTCTGAAATGGGTGGAATGAAGTTAAAATGTTACTAACCTCAGCAGCCGGTCCCAATATCGAGAGTATAATGGGGAAGAACAGCAATCCGTCAACTAGGCCCAGTACCACAAGCGCTAACAGCAGTCTTAGGAACAGTCGCGCGACAAAGCCGAACTCGCTGGCCGCTAGCATGGAGGCTGCCAGCGCGGCTGCCAGAGCGCCGTGCACCACTGGCGCTAGCACTGACTCTAGCGCCAGCGACGCTCGGCGACGCTTGCAGCCTATCGATGTTACGAAACCCTGCAGAAAACAATAAACATTTTAATACGGTACTAAAAGGTTGTTTTTTATTTTAATCAGGTGTCTATTTCATAAATTACTAGCGTATACCCGGCGTGGGCTGCTACCCAAAAAATACCATCTTCATATTATTGCCTTTCTAATGGTTTGGGGCACATCAGTTGGATGGTTTCAAAGTCGGACATAGTTTGTAAATATTTTTTGTGTAAATATACAGATTTCAATTTTGTAACAAGAACATTTTGACGCGAAGAAAAAAGTTCTGCGTATTATCTCGGATAATAATTATTATGTACCACAATTTAAAACAAAAATCTAGCTCAGCAGCATGTCTACTTCACAAATTCTAAATTCTTTGTTAATGTGGAAATTTGATACAGTAAGTTTATTTGACATTTGAAAATCTGCCAGGTATCCCAGATATTATCTGATAATTATATAATTATTTAGAATAGAATTTGGAACAAAAAAAACCGGCCAAGTGCGAGTCGGACTCACCCACAGAGGGTTGCGTACCTTGGAAGGATTTGGTTTAAATTAGACCTCTAAATAACGAAGACGGTGCTACAAAATTACTAATTGTAAGTTGTTATTTATGAAGTTAAAAAAAATACTTTATAGTACTATGTTACGGTTTGTCCGCCAATTTAAAAAAAAAACTTTCCTAGCTAAAGTCAGCATACAATTAAATATTGAATAACTAAATTGAAAAAACATCCTACTCACCAAACATAAATGAACGGTGAAATGTACGCCGCGGCCGACAGCCAGCACCAGCAGCACCGCCGGCATGGCGGACAGCTTGACGCCCAGCGCAGCCATTATCCCCAGCAGTTGTAACACCAGAGTGGCTAGTGACAGAGTCACCAACACTGCCGCCCACGCATTCAATAGCAGCACCATTACAGCCTAAAAATATTATGTATTTTAGGAACGTGTGAATTTCACCACATTTACATTTTTTTCAATGAAAGTATCTCTCTTTCTCTGCGTTGATTCCCCATTGCTGAGGGCCGTGACCCCTTTCCATTAATCACAATATGGCAATGGTTTTCTTGGTATACTAATTCGGTGGGTTCCCAGGTCCTTGAGCATACGACTCGACTAAGACTATTTCCATTCTTAGGTTTCTAACGATTATTACCAGATGTAAGTAATAGTAACCGGGGCCGACGGGTTAACGTGCTGTCCGAGGCACGGAGGAAACGAAAAGGCCAAATTCGGACTACCAAATCGGTCACCGATCCACTAACCGACTTGGGTCAACGTTGCTCAACAATCGTAAGCGACTGATATATGCGTTGTCGCAACTAGGCCACTCGTCCTTCAAATTTACGAAATTAGTTATATACTTACAATGAAAACTGCAGCCAAAGCGCACGCCAGAGCCAGTAGCAACGATGTCCTCAAGTATAAATACTGCTCCCAAAACAGAAACGGTATACCAGAAGGAAAGTTCGGGAGTCCTTTAGCTTCATACTTCAAACATAGCTCTCGTACAGATCTTATCAGCGTCTTAATACTATCAGTATCACTTAGTCCCGATAAATAGAAGGGTAATTGTGTGTAGATTAGCGGTGATGACTTTTTAATCTCTAAATGGACATCTTCGGGGGAGTGAATCCATCTTTGTGGCTGCGGTTTCAGATTTCCTTGCGATGCTCCATAAGCTAATGCGTCATTCGTCGCCCAAGCTGAAAGATAGTTATAAAATGCCTTTGGATTTATAATCCCGTCTTTATCGACTAATCTGTGACCGGAATTGATGAGAGATTTGTCAATTGGATTGTCTACATGACCAGTCTGGACCATAAGCTTATAAGCTAGTATTCCTTCGTCGCTCGCATTCTTGCACCAGTATTCTTGAGTAATACAACCGCTCGCTACTTCTTTGTCAAACGCATCTTGTAAATCTAGTAACCAATCGCGGAATAGCCCCAACCAGAATTTGGTGAGACCTCCATTATCGTTCTTAATAATATTCGGTATTCTAACAAACTGGTCGTGATATTCGTATAGCAGTTTCTGATTCGTGGGGTATTCAAAATCACCCTGAGTAACAGCGTACATGTTGTAGAAACCAAAATATTTCTCTTGGCGCGTTAGGAATTCATGTTCATCAGTATGTTCTGGCACAATATCTGTGAGGTCCAGTCCATCTTTGACTTTCGTCGCTCCCCAAACGCTGGCCAAAATTACTGCTATTAACGCTAACATTGACGTGACCTGTAAACGAAAACAGGAACATTGGATTTTGTTACTTCCATGAGTACCTAGCGAAAATAATTAATATACTAATACTTAAACAAGATATTAGACTCGAATATATTATGTATGTAGATTACTTTTATTTAGATATGAATGTACCTTAACAGCGGGGCGCATGATGAAGGGCGCATACTGGTTCTTGGCCCACTTGGTGAGCGATAGACTGAGACAACACGCTTTCGCCTGGTCGCCCGACACATCCGGATCTAAAGGTTGCCTCGTAGTATCTAGCCTAGTATTCTGCAAAAAAGTAATGGACTAATTATTTATTCTAAGCTAACAAGAAGGTGAGTTATATCATTGTTTGATGATTTTTGTATGGAATGGATATTTTAACATTTAGCAGTCGAGTAGCGGCCGCGTCGCGCGAACAGGCTCATGAATAAGGGCCCCGAACGGGTTCGAAACTAGTCGGGCATTTTTCCGACAGAACACGTGAGTTTATCCGGATATTATGTATAGTTATAAGGAATGGATATTTTGTATGGATGGAATTGTCAAGTCACTACTAATTTAGTATAGTCCCACAAACTTATCTGACCCGGTGACAACGTCGCTAGTATATACTCGTATTAAAAAGAAAAGAAAAACAAAAATAAACTGGCAAAAAAAATTGTTCATATTTTGGCCACCGGGCCAGATAAGTTTGTGGGACTGTATAATATGGTTGATTTATACAGATGAACAAATTAGTGAGAACATCAATCACAAAAACTTTGTTTAAGTAGGTACTCTATGCTGTGAATGACTACTAAACATACTACTGACGTTGGTATCTACGGTATCTGAGGACAATATGAGTTTTCAAAGACTATAATACCTTGTCATTTTTCCCACTCCTCGATTTCGCTCGCTCTGAAATCTTTTTCTTGGGCAACGGACTTTCGGGCATCAAACAGCACAGGAGATCGGCCCTCGCAGACGATCTGCGCCGCAGGTCCAGAGAAATCATCGCGGGGAACACCAGCAACATTGAGCCCAGGTTGAACAGAAGGAGAATGGCCGCCTATAATTTAGAAAATGACTTTAAGATTTAGGATATAATATAATGTGTTTAATGTACCTATGGTTGGATGGAAGTTAAAGAGTTCCCGCGGGAACAAAAAAAACCTCAATCCACGCGGACGAAGTCGCGGGCATCAGCTAGTCATACATATTTGTCTTTATCATTAAAAAAAATAAGTCCTAAGCTAGCGTTCCAAGGCAATAAGGTCTAAAGTAGAACAATTATCATAATTTAAACAAATAGTCATTGAAGAAGTGTGTGAATTTTCTATTCTTACAATCATCTCACTACAATTTCCTCTGCATGCAATGACATTTTGTATCAGATGCGAGCGTTATGTCTCTTGGTCACCTGAGCTAGCTTTTTATTACTAAATGTATGAATCTGACGAATTATTTATTTACCTGTAAACAGAATACCCGAAATGCTGGTATAGGTAATAGAGCTGCAGCTAAGAACGCCATAACATTGCACAAGGAGGCCAATAGAACGCTCAATCCACTTTTCTTTAACACGAGGCCAGTCCTTTCTTCTCTCGGCACATCTCCCGCTTGTTCCACGTACGTGTGAGTGAGAAGAAACATATCCTGAACACCTAGTCCGAGAGCTAGGAATGGCACTATTTGAGTACTTGATGCATTAAATGGTATGCCTGAAAATATTTTGGAAACATTAATTTTTATGTAAAGAAATGGGACTTTAAAATGAACATCTATGGTAGGTACATATAAAGAGTTTTACGAAGTCATAAATATAATAAAAGAATGCTAAAGTAAGAAAACCAGAAAAGCGATATAAAGATGAAGTAAAGCAAAATAATCACCTAACAATGCACAAAATCCTAGGCCCGCGGCGACTGTGATTGATAGGAGCAGTACTCCAGCTATACCCACTCCAGCTTGTGAACGAATCGGATCTCGCCATTGTATCAATGTAACAGCAACATAAATTAACTGAAAATAACGTAAAACATGATAAAAACAAAAGAAATGAAGAAAAGAAAATACTGTGTAGTTAATGTGCGCTACTTAAAAATGTTTATATAGAAAATCAAATAAGTAGATGAAGTTGCAAAATTACGAAAACACAATACGCGTTACTTATGTTTGTCATACGTTCACGTCGAAGACGCTATTAAACAGTAGAAGTTAAATTGATAAGATAAAATATAAACCGATGAACCTACCATAAACATGTATCCTAAAATAATGTTCTTTAGTGACACTTCCGAGAATTTGCCAAGTATGTCATTCAAAGTTGACGTTGAAAACGGATAGAAGCTGTACGCTGCCGATACCGAACTTGAGCTGGTCAACTTTTTTACCTCCTGCAATAAAAGGGTTATTTTAAATAAGTAAGAAAGTACCAGCATTAAATTCGATAATAAATGAGACACATGCTCATTAAAGTAGCATTAGTGGAGAAAGTAAAAAGAAGCCTTACAGCAGCGAACTTTCTCTGCCAAGCGTCCAGTACGGCGGCAGCTTTTTCTTGATTCCAACCAATTTGGTGTACTCTGTAATGGTCGGCCCAGTATTCGTACATTTCTCGCTCGCCCATTAACTGCACTACAGTCTGCAAAGCGCGCGCACTTCGCAGGGCTGACGTCGAGTTCCTGGTTGCTCCTCCCACGATTAACTGTTCCGGCCAGTGCATGTACGCAGCCGCGAAACCGTAACACCCGTGAGACAGCTCGGCTGCTACATCTGGAACCTAAGAACGTAAACATTAACAAAGTCGTCACTTGTAGCAGGTGTCCAAACGGTTACATCTCAATTCCGACAACTTCTGGACAAAGCGCAACACAAATTTTACGATTACGTGGAATTCTCCGTTTGCACGAGAATTATTGATATAATAGTGTCATTGTGACGGATGGTGCCGGCAAACGAGGTCTATTGAAGCGTGTATAATGCGCCCGTATAATACGCAGGTCCGACCGCGCGGGCGCTGGAACAATGCGCGCCCGTTCCTTGCCGCGGTCCTTCGCCGAACGTGGGTGGCACCGCCTCACCTCGTGCACAAAAACGCACCCTACCCACTCGACCGACCGTTCAATGCGCTATTTGTTTAACACAATGATCGAAATGCTTCAATACAGAGAGAGCAAACAAAAATTTACATCCCGGTTTATATATTACAAGTAACCCCTTTGTATTTTATCTTCTGAATAAATTCCCAATTTGTTATTTGTTTATCCGTAATTCAAATTGATATAATATTTAAAGTGATTGAACAGAGATTGAACTTTCTAGAAGGCGCAAAACAATTCGGCCGGGGCAGGTAGCCGCAACATCTGCCGGGCGCGCGGCGATCGCTTTCATCCCGTCCCTTATATTACCGTTTCCAAAAAATATTTTATTATAATGGAAAGTATTTAAAGTTAATGCCGTCGCCTCGATAGAGTTATTTTATTTTCCTTGATGCTATACGATTTATTTATGAGCCAGTAAAACCGCCGTAAATTGAACTCTTCATAAACGACACGGGAGTCGTAGTAATGTGGCCCTAATGTGGGTCTCGCGCGGCCGTAACAAATGAATCGTACATCTCAATCATTATTTTGGGCACAAAAAGCGTCAGTAATTTATGACTTTAACTCTAATGGCAAAGCAGGCATTTTAAATTACACGCTCCGAAATAAGTGTGTTATTGAATAATACTTTTTCATTATTTAATTTATTCGTCTCAATTTACCCCTTTTAATGACAGTAATCCGAAAATACTGATTTTCAACATAAGTACTGACTTATGTTCAATTTTCTTGCATCCAAACGAACATTCCGAGAGTTCTTTAAACTAGAGAAATAAATGAATGTATGATATTTGGAATCCGTTTAATTAACTACCGTACAGCTTTCATTTTCTTATCCATAAATTGGGCTAGAATATTTTCAAGCTCGAATTTTTCATAGACAAAACAATACAGAAATCTCACTTACATGTCCGGATTTTTTGTTCGGCGCCGTGTCTGGACAATGGGGGTCGGTGGGGTCTAAGCACGGCTTCTTCATGTAGGCGGAAGTGATACCGGCCCTCTTCATGTAAGCCTCCATTGTGCTCAGAGGGAACTGGAACTTTAGCTTCTTCACTTCTTCCAATACTTCTAGCGGGTTCAAATGTGTCCATTGTAGTTTGTGTTTGAGATGACTGAAATAAATTCCACATGTTAATTTGTATTCTTCTTACACGTTTTATATGCATGCACAGCACTGCAATTTCTAATTTGGATAGTTTGAGAAGTTGCCTATGTCAAAATAAAATTATTTGTTAGTGATTATTCGATTGATATACGATGCCGCACCGAAAACGAGAAGGGGTATTCAGAGTTAAAAACTGCCATACTTTCCGGTTAGCCCGGTTTCATCTTAGACTGCATCGCAATTTACCATTTCATGATAGAGCTAACTTGTTATCGAATAAAAAATATACTCACGGTACAAATATGGGGTATTCAGGACCAAGCAGCTTGGATCCCTCCCAGAAGCAGTCGAGCGGCGTGATGATAGCACACGGGATGACGTTGTCGATGATCGACTCGATGTGGTGGTAGCCCTCGAAGTCCGGGATACTGGGACTGTAGCAGAGATCCTTCAACCGCCACTCGATGTCGTACATATGAATCGTTACACGAGTCGCGGCGCTCACAACCTATAAAAACAAATTTCAGGAAAAAAATTAATCACGTTTTTATATTGTCGTCTTACCCGAGGGAGGTCCACGGCTGAGTGTTGAGCTTTTCGGTGTAAAGTCTCCAGTTCGGCAGCTTGGGAACACAATCCTGATTTGATCGCGTAGAGATACTCTGAGCCCTAGCTCTCTCAATCGCCCGCTTTTTGACTCACATTTTACAGAAATTTTATACAAGAAGACGCGTTCAGAAATCTTAAGAAAATGATCTGTATAAAAAGCAAAAAGAACCCAGAACGAGTCATCAGACCTTGTATTGATCAGACTCTGGGACTCAGACTCTGACTCATACATTAAAAGTTTATTTATTAACTGAAAACATAGGCAAAAGGTAAATTTTTTAGGGTAAAGGCAAAGCAGATCAAATGATCTGGTAATCTAAAAAAAATCTAACCACTATTTTGTATTATGAGCAAAAAGGATTACGATATATAGGTACAGAGAAATTTTAGATTGTCATCGGACTAACTTGAATTTATACTATCAAATAAATATTATAAATGCGAAAGTTTGGATGGATGGATGTATGTATGGATGTATGTTTGTTACTCAATCACGCTCCAACGGATGAACAGATCTGGATGAAATTTGGCACAGAGATAGATTATAGTCTGGAATAGCACATAGGCTACTTTTTATCCCGGAAAATTAAAGAGTTCCCGCGGGAACCTAAAAACCTCAATCCACGCGGACGAAGTCGCGGGCATCAGCTAGTGTATGTATATGTAGTAGGTATGTAGTGATGAATTCTTACCTTTAAGTGCTCTAAAAGTGCACCCGCGTGTAGCAAAGAGACGTCTGGATCTTTGGCAGTCTGTATCACGAGCTGGTGCGTCGAGGAGTCGGCTTCACCCAACGCCTGGGCCGTATACTTCAGCTCAGCTTCCAATCTTCCTCCCTCTGCAACGAAAGATAATTTTAAACAAACGCCTCTAAACATTATAAGAGTTTTTATCCGACTGTTATATTATATTTTATTTTATATAAGTATACATATAGGTATTTAACGAGCATGAAAGCTTTATATAGTGACTAGCGACAAGCTTTCCCCGCCACTGGAGAATGCTATGTTTTTGGGTTTATATTAATACCTGTATCTATCTGGTTTCTTAATTTTACTTAGATACGAAATTTAGAATTCTCAAATATATACCTATTGCAAGTTGCAACATATATTTTTACAATCAGAGGGAATCAAATAATCAAATAAATATTATAAATGCGAAAGTTTGGATGGATGTATGGATGTATGGATGGATGTTTGTTACTCAATCACGGCGGAACGGTTGAACGGATATGGATGAAATATGGCAAAGAGATAGATTATAGTCTGGAATAGCACATAGGCTACTTTTTATCCCGGAAAATTAAAGAGTTCCCACGGGAACCAAAAACCTCAATCCACGCGTACGAAGTCGCGAGAATCAGCTAGTTTAAATTAAAAATAATAATAATATGTTACTGAAGCTCTGAAATCGTAACATACGAGTACGAGTAATGACATTGTGCAACGTTTTTTTAAATCGTCATCGTCCACGGTGATAGCGATTCCTAACGGTTTAGAACTTTGAACGGTTTCTCAGAGTGTGATATTTACGTACTACCTACCTCATTTGTTTTAAAAAATGTAGAGCTTCCAAGTTTTACAAATAATAATAAAATCAGATGATGTCCGCTTTTAAGTCCACGTGAATGAATTGAGGATAATAATGAATAACAAAACTCGCGTGGGTATCTTTTCCGGGATAAAGATATTAATCTTCCTCCTTCCTCCCGGGATGCTAAAGTCTGTCTTTGAAACAAATTTCGTAAAAATGAGTTCAACAGACGGGCCGTGAAAGCGTAGCAGACAGACAGACACTCGTATTTTTAATATAATATACCTAGTATTGATAAGAGAGTATTCCTAACGAAAAATTACTATTTACTAGGTACAACCACATTACACAATTATACATTGTTTAAATAACAAATACCTACTTTGAAGAAAAAGCTTCGTTACACCGGTTACGGTAGAACATGCAGACCTTACCTACTATGTTTCTATTGTAACATCTGTAATATGTAGGTAACTATATTATTATGTACCATGTTCTGGACAATAAATGAATTATGAATTACGATTTAAGCAAATAGGTAATTTGATAACAACCTATGTATAATGTAATAATGTTCCTTTAAAATATATATCATCCAAGATTCTAAAGTGTTTGGAACAATTTATTGGTATATTGAAGGTACCTTTCAGTGGGTGGTCTGTTTTAATTAAAAACTTAAAAATTTGTTTGCAATGCGTAAAAGCGATACATATTGACATTTATTTTTTAATGTTAATGCGGTGAAGTTGGTATTAAATAAGTTTGTGTTTATCGCCCGGATGGCCATCATCCGCCTTCGTCATTAAAATAAATCGTCGGTTAATACGATTGTCGCTACACTCGGACATCTTAATTTACTTTCATGCTTCTTATACTAGTGCGCGTATCAGATAGTGCCCATCGGTGCCTTTCATTTACATAAACTTGAACTGGAGTCTTGGACTTTGTTTACGTCTGACCTCAATAGGAAATAGAAATACAAGAAATAACTAAAAAACTACTTTATGAAATTACTTAAATGACTTTATAAGAACTACTAGCTGATGCCCGCGACTTAGTCTGCGTGGTTTAAGTTTTTTTTTATTCCCTCCCGGGGGAAATCTTAAATTTAGGCTCCTTAATAGTCTATGTCACTCTCCAGGTCTTCGACTATACCCATGCCAAAAATCACGTCAATCCGTTGCTCCGTTGCGCCGTGATTGAATGACAAACCAACAAACCAATAAACCAACAAACCAACAAACCAACAAACAAACACACTTTCGCATTTATAATATTAGTATGATTCTCCCTAGAAATTAGCTCATAAGAGTTCAGACACAGCAGTGGTATATATAGGTATGATAGATGTAAAAGACGGTTGCTAATTGACACATTTTGTTGGATTTAAATCACGTAAAAAAGCTGCTCTAAGCTCGTATTTCAAGGCAGTGAGATGTCACAATACTAGAGCGTGCAATGTCCTGCAAAATAATCTCAGCTCATAATGATTAGTGAACAGGGTGTTGTTTTTGTCAATTGGTTTGGCGCTGAACAATCTAGGCAAGCGTAACCACATAGCCTATGTCCGTCCTTTAGGATGCAAGTTCGCTCTACCAAATTTCGTCAAAACTGTTTTAACGAACACTTTCGCGTTCATAATATTAGTATGGAAATATGACGCTACTGTTACTAGGTGTACAAAAGTGCAATTTACTCAACTCCACGTCTGTACACGCATTGGTCTTTACGGCTAACTTAACTCTTAATTTAACACAAGTCACGAATATGGGTTAGTGCACGTTTATGAGTTACAATACTTACAAGACTGTATTCGTTCGAAAGATGCGCATTTTTACGTCTTATGGCATCTCACTAATCCTAGGTGATAATTTATTATCTGAAAACTATTTTCCAATTCCGACCACGAAAACTGTCTCTACAAAAAAAGATTTCTAATTTCATCCTATCCCATCAACGCAAGTAACTTATTGGAGTGTCGACACATTTGTTTTAGGGGCGGAGTAGACGTGATAGTTAACTCAACAGAGCTGATTTATAGATAACGTGACAGCTTTATACGCCCAACTAAGCTTTACATAATTAAAAAATATTTTTAGCACTTTTAAAATATCAACACGCGTTACGTGGCACGTAAATGGAATAGCTTCATTAAAAAAAATAATTAGGTAAGTTTACTTACTTACTGGAATAATTA
This sequence comes from Erebia ligea, assembly GCA_917051295.2. Classification (NCBI taxonomy): domain Eukaryota; kingdom Metazoa; phylum Arthropoda; class Insecta; order Lepidoptera; family Nymphalidae; genus Erebia; species Erebia ligea. The sequence continues at coordinate 4,669,800 of OU785226.1, forward strand.
TATCTACTTAAGTGTACTTCGGAAACAAGTGACTTGTACAGTGTACTAAAGAGGCGTTAATGTATTTTTGCCCTTTAAAACCATTAAGTGCGAAGGGACTTTCGCGCGTTATCATAACTGTTAAAGTACATCCGATCACATTAAATAACTAAATATGTTTCCGTTGCAAACTGACATTAATTTCCAGTTCCATTAGATCATTTTGTGGCTCTACAACTTCATTTATATTTTGTGGTTCAGTGTGCATTATCCGAAAATGTCACGAGAATTCGTTCCAATTAACACCCGGCTTCGTGATTTATAGCTTGGTGGGTTGCATTTTTTACACCAATCTGCCTTAGAAGCGCAAGGTGTTAGTTAGAGAAAAAATATGGAAGCATACATTTGGCAAAATGTTGAAACGTAAAGGACATGTTGCACGAACTAAATTATTGGAACATTTTTTACAATAATTACATTTAAACTATACTACCCCTTTGTGGACAATCTGGAACAGCTCAATTATAGTTAAGTGTAGTTTAGCATGAAGTACTTAATGAATTTGTTTTAAGTTTTATAAAATCAATCTAGCACGGCAATTACACACTTTGGACATTGTTTGGATTAACGGAAATACCTAAAGTTAAATCGTCTTTAAATAGCATAAATACAATTTTTTCGATCGATATCTCAATAACGATGAACGATAGGTGAAAAATGTAAAGGACCTTAATTGTAAATCGTAAAAAAACCAAAAAAGAAAGTATTGAATATAAATTTTCGTATCTCAACGGAGAACCGAGTTATTGTGAAAAAACTGAATTTAACCCCTTTTTCAAGATGGCGGAAAATGCACATAGGAAATCTTGGTCGACAATTTGAAGTTTTAACTTTTCTAGGCCCCCTCAACGTGATATCCAAAATGTATCCTTCTCGGTTCACATGCATTTCCAAATGTATATAATGACTGGACTACAAATCCTCCCCTTAAGAAGTTGTAGACAGGATTCGTTTCCCTTATGATGTTGAAAAATGTCTCTTCCAGGAAGTGGCATTTGTATTTTGTAAGCATTCGTGAGAGACACGCATCCTAAGCTGTCGTGAAAGTCCTGACGTGTGAGCATGCAGTAGTTAACACCTCGTCACCACGCGAGGAACGCTTTTACTATTTTTGGTCGCGAATTTATTGCTACCTACAATCTACTAGATGTCATTAACCTCCAAGGCTGATAGAGGCAATTCCACGGATAGCTTTTCTAATACTTTACTATGATAGCTTTCAAAGTTGATTAAAGGTTTTTATCAGAAATAGTAATCGCTAGTAGCCAATCTTGTAAAATAATCTCATTGATAATCTATTGAAAAATAATGATTGACCACTTTGAAATTAATTTCAATAATTAGTTATTGAAATTAATTTCAAAGTGGTCAATCATTATTTTTCAGTCAATTGAAACTAACAAATCTAAACGAAATGGAACCCCATTTTTGGAATAATCAATGATTATTAGGTAAGCCGATTCGCTATTTGCATCATCGAATAAAGCTTCCGAAACTTGGGAACTACAGAAGTTTCTTGTATATGTCGACATTTATTATCTTTACAAAATATATTCTTAAGCATAGTAAGTACATGACATACCTAAAGCTTATTATGGCCTTTACAAACTAAACTGTTACCCTTTAAATATAGGCTACCTAATTAGTATTTCTGTTATCAAGTTCATATGGTAAGCTTTCGAAGCCAGTATTTCTCGGAACACTTTGTATGTAAATTAACTAAAAGCACAAAAGGTAAACAAAAAGGTGATTGACGCTTCACAACTTTTTGCGGGAACACCTTGCAAATAAAAGTAAGACCATTTTGGCACCTTTATCATGATACTAGGGCTTAGGCTGCAAGTTTTACTTATACCTTTTGCTTAGAAAGATTGAAATATGTATGTGTTTATCTGATCGGCGCCGGTACTGCATGATAAACTACTATTTTAGTAAAATTAGAACGGTTTCGCCCACTACAGTAGTAGCGATGAAAACTACTTAAAAACTTTTCTCAATGAAGATCGTTTATTTTCATATCGGTTATAAAATGAGCAAAAATTAATGTTTCATGTGAACGCAATTTAATCAGAGGTAGGTACTATACTCAATGGTTGTTTTGTTGTCTAAGATTGATTTTAAATGAAACAGTAATTTTTCCTATCCCGTTTGTATGCTCTTCTCCTGTCTCCAAAGGTTGTCTGGAAGAGATCGCCTTAGGCGATGAGACCGCCTTTGCATGCTGTATAGTCATTTACGGAGTTTTAATGTCTTCTTTATTTCCGTGTACTTGTGTGCAATAAAGATTTAAATAATAATAATAATAAATTATCTCAAACAGAAAATCTAATGTAAGAGTATGCTCAAAACCGACTATTTATTATTAGTTGAATTATTATAAAATCTACAGAACCATATTTTGATGGGTTCAGTCAAGTCTAACCCTTCAGAGTCGTCGGAGCTAAAGATAGCTGACCCCACTGTTGCCGGATATTAGGGATTATCATAAAGCAAGTGGATCGGAATCGAGCGTGGTGAGACCGCCCAGAGCGCCTCTATTTTAACACCTAGGGAGACGTGGGCGCGATTTACGACACGCATCATGCTCAAAAACACACTCACAGCAGTAATATGTACTTTTGAAGGGGCTCTTGACATTGCCAGGCATAAGTCCATAGTGAACCATCTACCTGATGCGCCGTAATCTGATATATCGACAGCATACTCTTATCATAATAGGCGTATTTGCGTCAAATGCCTTTTTGAGGGCACACCGTCGTCCATTACACATACGGTCTGTGGCATAATACCTATTATTTATCAATTCGGGCAAATGGTTTATTGAATTTGATTCAAATCATCCTTCGAAAACAAATGACGCCACTACTGGCCATTCCCCTTAGGAATATGACTTCCCATTAAATAACACCGAAAAAAACCGATTGAAAATGAGCGAATAAGATGAATTAGTTAAAATTACAGTTTTAATAATAGTAAAACGAAATAATTTATTCTTATGTAGCTATTCCTGTGCAAAATCTCGATCTACATATGTGACATGTCGAAATGTATCGCTTTCCCTTATAAATCCCCCTCGCGGAAAGGGATACTTTTAGAGCTACTTTAGCTTAGTTTAGAGATTGTGTACAACAGAAATAGCCACAAGTGTAGCTACTGAATGTGAATCTATACTAATATCATAAATGCGAAAGTTTGAATGGATGAATGGATGGATGTTTGTTACTTAATCACGCCAGAACGGCTGAACGGATCTGCATGAAATTTGGCTCAGAGATAGATGTCTAGTCTGGAATAGCACATAGGCTAAATATTAAGGAAAATTAAGGAGTTCCCGCGGGAACAAAAAAACCTCAATCCACGCGTACAAATTCGCGGCCATCAGCTACTTAGTATAATATATTTTTAAAGCTTTAAAAAAATTATGGGCATGCCATTGACATGAATAAATTAAAAGGTTAAAAAATGAATATATTCAAATTGCTGGACAGTAGGTATACAGTTTCGATGCTATCTGTTAAAATACCATGCTGTGCAATAGCCACGGGCAAAATACACGGCAATACGGCAAGGTCACCGCAGGTTATCGCCGCAGTTGGCGCGACGAGCTTTCACACTTGCCGCCTTCGAGCTTAAGCGCGGGCTCTTTATTGACAACTTTCGCATCTAAACAAGCTACTTTTTTCGATAGAGGCCCGATGTCTAAGAAAATCGTAATATTTGAGAGGTAACGTGTTACTTACTTCCTTGAAATGGAGTTCATACAATCCGTATCCATACTAATATTATAAATGCGAAAGTGTCTGCCTGTCTGTCTGTTGCGCTTTCACGGCCCAACTACTTACTTTACAACCGATTTTGATAAAATTTAGTATGGAGATAGATTACATCTCGGGGAAGGACATAGGCTACTTTTTATCCCGGAAAATTGAAGAGTTCTCGCGGGAATCAAAAACATCAATCCACGCGGAGGAAGTCGCGGGCATCATCTATTATTATAATACTAGCTAATGCCCGCGACTTCGTCCGCGTGGATTGAGGTTTTTCGGTTCCCGCGGGAACTCTTTACAAAGGGGACTACAAATCTACAAATCTATCTCTGTGCCAAATTTCATCCAGATCCGTTCAGCCGTTAGAGCGTGATTGAGTAACAAACATCCATACATCCATCCAAACTTTCGCATTTATAATATTTATTTGATATGGTCTGCGATTTGAAATGATACCTTTGGGCTCCTTTTACCTATAGTTGGAAATACTTATGGAAATACCTAGTCGTTTCACGTTTGACAATAGTAATTCGTAACGGATTACAATATTTTCCGTGCGATTTTCTTTCTTTTTTTTCTTTTTTAAATATTTTTTTTGGGTTTTATTCTCCAGAGCATGTCAACCCCATCGTAACATTATTTTAAATACCTACTAAAAAGGATTAGATTTAATAAATCTGTCGGCATTTGTAAATTCACTGATATTATTTAGATTCGCGGTCTGAGTTTAATTTATAGGTTAATTCATTTAAGTAAAAACATGTAGACGAAAAAAACCATGACTTTTCAAAAATCGAAATTAGGACTTGAGTCTTGACTTGTACTCAAAGAAAGCGTTAAGTAGGTACTCCTTTTCAAGAGGTCCTTCGTCTGGAAATCGTTAATTTAATACCGCCATACGTGTTGAATTGAATATTATATTACTCTTGCAACAATGTTTGCCTGCGGAACACAATGTGCGGGAACATGGTGAATTGGTGATTCTCGGAACGATAACTGAATCTCATCAATGCTTTCTGGCAACAGTCAATGCGAATGTCAAGTCTTTCATTACATTCTCAACGCGTGCGCGCCGGTAATGACAACATTTCTACTCGATGCGGTAGCGGACGATCAGCGCGCTCGATCGCAATGAATGACGTACCGGCGGGGTGCGGGGCGAGCGGCGCGGGGTGCGGGGTGCGGGGCCGGTACGTGCGCGCGCGCATGTGGTGGTGCCCACCCGCACGGAGCCCGTGTGGTCCTCCTCCGTCCCGCGCGGCCCTCCGACCGCTCTATGCAAATTAGCCCGCGTAGACAACAGATGGATGGCGGAATAAACAAACCGTGTCCTTTGCAGCCGATGCACTAGCACGACAACAACTATCTACCTAGGCAGAACTCTATCCTGTTGCATTTTTCCGACGCGTTTCATTCTCTGGTTAAAAACCAGAACCTAGGTTTTAGATGGCGGAATAAACAAACCGTGACCTTTGCAGCCGATGCACTAGCACGACAACAACAATGTAGGTAGAACTCTATCATGTTGCATTTTTCCGACGTGTTCCATTCTTTAATTAAATACCAGAACCTAGGTTTTATTTCTAACCTATTGACGGACTACATATTATAATATTGTCACAGTTTTTTCAACTTTAACTCATACGGTCTGTGCGAATGAGACCAAATGCATCGATTATTCGGTTGCTTTGCCCCACGCACTACAGTTTTACAGACTGTCAATGTTGATACCGGTGCCGCAGATGATATCTTTAAAATTGAAAAAAGGTTCTGTAAGGTTAAAACTGAATTTACTAGGATATACCAGTTACCACCAATCAATCAAGCAAGCATATTTTAACAACAGCTTATGAACTGGTTTCACTCTCTCTTTTGTTCTAAGTAATCCTATCAAAATCCGTAACCAATGCAACAATCTCTGCAAGCGAAAGTTTTAACATTTTATTAGGAAATAGAAGTAAAGATTGTAAAATTCCGGTCACGGTCGGTCGCTAACCAAGAATCCAGTTTGTAGATAAAATGGGTGTGTGTGTAGTGTAGTACCTATTTCGATTTTACTCCAAGCTAGAAAATTTTATTACGCGTAGAATTTTATCTCTCTCTCTTTGCAGTCGTTCCTTCATTGCTGAAGATCGTGGTCCTGGGGATTTTGATTTGATTTTGATAGAATTTTATAGGCATTCACAAATTCAACATACGATTTTATACCTACTATACTAGCTAATGCCTGCGACTTTGTCCTCATAAAATAAGTTTTTCCACGGGAACTCCATAATTTTTCGGGTTAATAGGTATATAGCCTAGGTATGACACTCACAAATAATGTGGCTTTCTAGTGGTAACATAATTTTCAAAGTCGGTTCAGTAGATCCAGATATTACCCCCTACAACCTCACAAACTTTACTTATATATAGTATAGATTACTTTGTTCGCAAAAATCAATAGAGCCATATTTTTAAATAAATTCCTAAAAACTATCGACAAAAAATTGTTAACAGGCTCAACAGTTCAGTCCACTCCCCAAATGATGTTATAATGGTTTTTGTTCGTGGCTGCAACGGTTCAAATGTAAAAGATCCAGCCAGCTCAGGGTGAGCCCTGTCATGGCTTATATTCGTCTGGACAGAGAAGACGTCTCAATCTCGCAGGGGCTCAAGAAAATTACTGCGAGCGATGTAGCGGCGAAGCTCAGCACGACGTCCCTACACAAAAGCGAACCGGACAATCAAACCCGAGTTTTTTGTGACCCGATAGATGTGTTATACATTTTTTGTTTTATTGGTCGTAATTTCACGTGGGGATATTTATGAGCGGCCGCGGACCACCTAATTAAGTTGTTAGGTGACTTCAGGACGTTTCGTATTGTTTAACAGAGGCGGCTTTTGTACCCCGATAAGGCTTTTAGGCCGTTAGCTGTGAATGTTTGTATTATTTGGACAGTAGCCGGTAATATCAGAGATGGGTTTTTCAATTGTTTATTTGTGAGAAACGTTTTGAATAGAATTTTTATTTGTGTGGCCCAGTTTTATCGGTTCAGATGGAGTAGGAACTATATACTGAGGAAGAAACGTTTTCAAGAACCTCTGAAGTCTGATTCAAGTGTGAGAAGCATTTGGCTACCTACTTATCTTGTTTTATAAAAGGCTATAAAATTCGTAAAGATACCTAACTAAAAGATAATAAAGAACAGTATCTTAATCATTGATAAAATTCAACATAAAAGTAAAGAACATAATATTGTAGAGGCAGGTATAGGACCTGCATAATATGAATTGAGATATAAATTTCAAAAGAGCCGAGACACAAACTGAGGGCAAATGGACAGACGACAGGTGCATCAATAATTCGCCTACTTCCAATCCGTATAATACCTACGTAGTTAATGGTATAGTAGGTATGCACGTTTTTCGCAAAATTATAATTGGAGCTATGTTTTCAAGGAAATCAAGGCAAGATAAGTAACAATGTTACAATGTAACGCAGGTAAGAAACTCATTCATTTGATCAACTAAAATGGTTTTTTTGCTGTTATTTACTTTGTTGTTGGTGAATAACAATTTAACCACATAACTACATAATAAAAAGACAAATTGTTGTTTGCGAAGATAAATGTAGTATGTGGTCACTGGTCAGGCTCACTATGACATCGTGTTGTATTTTATCCTTTCAGCATTTTTCGGATTAGTATATTTTGCGGAAAATCTAATGTTATTTTTAATGAAAACGGTAGGATACTTGTAGCATTTGCACCATTAATGGTGCAAAAGCAACCATCCTGAATCTCGATCTAGCTAGGAATTGGGATCCTTACGCATCGATTAGTTAGTAGTTACCTACTTTCCAATCAATTCAAAACAATATTTTTCTATACCTTTTACCTTTAACTATGCATAGGTACCTAGTTTGCTTCCGTAAAATGAGTGATATTTTGGTATACCTACCTATGTACTATTTATATGAATATTACTTATACGTTTTAAGTTAAAGTAACTTAATTAGGATTGGAATGCAAGAACTCTTGATAAAACCATCTAATCTGACCACCAAGCTATTTATCACGGCCGTAGTCAAAGGATTCAATTAATAAGCAGAACATGGTTCAATAACAGGAATGGTCAGGTCAAAGAAGAATATAAACCTCGTCTACCAAATAAGTAGACAACATTTTTACGACAGTAATAAATTATAAATGCCAGTTCCTCCATCAAATCACTAATAAGGATTGCCTAAATCTTAGGGGCAAATGTTAATTGTTTTTATTAGTCGACATTGCATATCAATCAAGGATGCCCTTGTATGGACTACAATGGTCAAGTTACCTAGCGAATAAAATTTTACAACATTATTATACCTATCGGAGACGATCAAGTCCATACTATTTATATTATAATTGCGAAAATGTTAAAGTGAAAGTCTTGAGAAGAGATGTTGACTTGACACTCGTTTTTTTAGTGAGTTATATTTTATCTTAATTAAGTTACATATTTTATTTTATTCATTATTTAAAAATTTAAGAATATTCAATATACTTAGGTAGGTACTAGGTAGCTCTGTACTTAAAATACGTCAATCATTTAGTTATCGATTTAAATTATTTTAGCTATCATAATATTTAAACAAGTACCTACCTATAATACCTACTAACTCTGCGATGACATGTGAAGCTGTGAGCCTGCCCTACAAGTTATTAACCGAACTGCAACTGTACAAGTGTGACGTCACACCCGCATAGGAAGTGCATCCTCTGCCAGAGACTAAAGTTCCGGGTGTCCCCACTATAGTTAGTAGGTAATAACTATTCCTGGGCACTTCCGGTTCAAGTCCTCCCTAACGATAAATCTAATAGGTATTAAAAAGAAAATTTCTGGCCCCATTCCTCATTTTCACGTAAGTAATGCACCTAATTTCATCATGTTCCATCTTATGAGTCAGGTAATTTCATTTTCTATTTTATAACGCAAGAAAAATGTTTACGTAAGAGATCCCGCTCCCGCGAATAGACATCTACTTACTTACAGTATCAATTACTTTCGATATTACCAAAGTCTTGAAAACTGGTAAGACAACACAAATACATACTAAGTAAAGCCACGGATACCTGTCCAAACTATTTATGAGATAGAATTTTACGAGTGGACAGCCGACCACCCATTGCACCTAATAAACAACGCGCAGCCAGCAATAAATTGCCAATAAAACGTTAGAAAGGCACAATAAAACCATTTTGCAAACGCTACGAAAATATGTATTATCTATCTAAAGACAATCAATGGTAAAAGAGAAAAGAGATATAAAAAATCTAGCCAGCTAGCTGTCTGTGTAGCTTTCTAAACAAATAGCTAGCTAGCTAGATTTTTTTTAAAGGGTTTTGTTTGATAAATAGGTACTCAGTTAACTACATGATGTTGTCAGATAAATATTAATATTCACATTTAACTTTTTAGTTTACCCCTGTTCAAAGATTAGCATAATTATAAACAACTTTATGCGACAAAGGTGTTTTTATGCGACGTCTAACGTTCTAAACTTCTAACTTATTGTAATCGATCTATAACATTATAATTTAAACGTCCGAACATCCTGCGCGCCGTGCATCAAAGACATAGCGTCTGGACGTCCGTGCACGTATCGCCCATAAAATTGTTGCCGGCTACAATTATCCATTTGGCCGAACTTAACTCGGTTCAATAGACATTAAATCAAAATACGACAACGACACTCAAATGAACCGGACACATGTATGTATTAAAAAGATGTTTGGAGAATTTAAATTCGCCATGTTTATCGTACAAGGGGCCTAATGTGCCGCGGTGCGCTTGTAGTCGAGGTCCGATGCAAGACACGTCTCGGCAGACGGAAGCGGCTAAGCTCTTAGCTCAGATATGCCTGCCCGCTGCCCTTCCCCCCGCTGCATTGGTATTCAACGAGAAGCGCAATGTGCCACAATGTGTTTATCTGATATACTTTTACGGGTTTAAGATTGTATACAATCGATAGACGGGCTTATTCGGTCAAAAGCTGAATAATTTTAAACCACATAAAACGTACCTTGAACCCAGAGTTGGTCGACTCTCGTATGTATTTGAGCGGATTTGAGACCGACACAAAACGTGGATAGGACGAGGATGGCCACAAAGAGAACTTTGCCGGCGTCCCCCTGGAGGAAGCAGCCCAAAATAAACAGCTGTTCCTGGAGCCACGCCCGGATCCACAGTGACGTCCTTCCACCTTCGATGTTACCCTGTAACAGGAAAAAACATTATTTAAAAGACTCACACTTATGATATAACTAGCTGATGCCCGCGACTTCGTCCGCGTGGATATACCAAGTTTCATCGAAATAACTTGAGAAATGACGGACTTTTATACAAACTTTCAACCTCTATTTCACCCCTTTGCGGGTGCAATTTTGAAAAATTGTGAAACACGTATGTTTTCATTTCTAACCCGCTGCTCATATACCAAGTTTCATGGATATAACTTGAGAAATGAAGGACTTTCATACAAACTTTCAACCTCTATTTCACCCCTTCGGGGGTAAAATTTTCGAAAACTGTGAAACACGTATTTCTTCATTTTTAACCGGTAGGTTGTATACCAAGTTTCATCGATATAACTTGAGAAATGAAGGACTTTCATACAAACTCTCAACCCCTATTTCACCCCTTTGAGGGTAAAATTTTGAAAAACTGTGAAACACGTATGTCTTCATTTTTAACCCGCAGCTCATATACCAAGTTTCATGGCTATAACTTGAGAAATGAAGGACTTTCATACAAACTTTCAACCCCTATTTCACCCCTTCGGGGGTAGAATTTCGGGATAAAAAGTATCCTATGTCCTACCTCGTAGTATAGGCTCAAATCGTGCCAAGTTTCGTTTGAATTCATTCAGTAGTTTCGGCGTGATGCGCGGCCAAGATACAGACAGACAGACAGACAGACAGACAGACAGACAAAAATGAAAAAAATTACAGATTTGGCTTCAGTATCGAATAATGAGTGCCCTCCAAAAAAAATTTTCAAAATATCTTCAATGTACAGAATTGGACCTGTTACAGTTTTATTATAAGTATAGATATTATATCCTAACTGTAAGCAGGCCTGGCTCACTTGTCACGTGACCTGAGATATTTAACTACTGCTGCGTGGACGCTCGACGGCACTCGTATCAGTCGAGTGTTGCGCGCGGACCGTAGTTATACGTTTGACTTTTACTCGAGTTCTCGTTATGGATAAACAAAGAAAGATCAGTAAACGATATCGTATCACATTAGGTCGTTTAAACTCTAATTATTAAGACCTAACTTATCGCTCTTTGCACTTCCTAAGGACCCTGAAAGGTACGTTTGTATTATTTGCCTATCTAGGTACATAGTACATACGTACCTACTTAGAGTTCTAAACAAAACTAATATTAATACATAATGTGGGTAGTTTTATTTTTATATCCACACAAGATACAGTTTTAAACAAAAGTAAATATAAACCATAGGTAGTATCCAATATTATAGTGATAGCCTAATGGGTAGACTTCAGCCTCCAAGTCTGGGGTTCGATCCTGGGAACGCACCTCCAACTTAATTAATTAAAATATATCATTTACGGTGAACAAAAATCGTGTGTAAAGCTGAAAACATGCCTGAAGTTCTATAATCATTATAAAAAACTCTAATATGTCTGCCAACAAGAAATTGGCCAGTGTGGAGGAATATATGGCTTAAACCCTTCTCATTCTGAGAAGAGCCTCGTGAGTCGTGCTTAGTAGTGGGACTGGTGGGCCGCCGATGAGTCGATGATGATTAATCCATAATGTGGGTATATTATTTTGTCTCGTAAACTCTGGCATGGGCCCCCTTCCACCCCATATAAGTGTAAAATATTCATTGATATTTCACTACTTGTGGAATATATAACGACTTTTTTTTATCCACTACAAGTTAGCCCTTGACTGCAATCTCACCTGATGGTAAGTGATGATGCAGTGTAAGATGGTAGCGGGCTAACCAGTTAGGGGCATGGCAGCATGTTAAACCCATATCCCTATTTGGTTTCTACAAAATCTATGAATAATAATAATATATCTTTTATCTATTTTTAAAGTAATTGTCGTCATCATTGCAACCGATTACCGACCCATAGTAATGATACCGATAGTAAGAATTTAGAAGTAGTCAACCCTAAGGCTACACGCGCCGCGTCTGAAGGGATAAGAGTTACGCGATAGAAAGAGATATATAGAGGTAGGTATTTAATTATTTTCACTCGCAGCGCTGTGCGAGCTGAATTGCACTTTATTACGACGTAACCTGAGTCGCTGATGGTTAAAAGGTCTTCGCGGAGTAACTCTTCTGTTACTACTATTACCTATTCTGTGCTGTAAGTTGATATTTTTCTAAACTGTAACTTGATGTAGTTCCGTTTAAGACATAAAGTAACAACTAACAAACAAAACAACGTACTTAGGTTATGTAGCACAAATCACAATTCATAAATTAAAAAAAAGGACCTTCTCATACATCCCATAGATTTGATTAAAGGAAGTAGGGACGTACCGCTAGATTTACATAAAATATATCAAAGTTTTATGCGTGTATAATAATTAATCAGTGAACAGTAGCGTCTATTTTATCGCGGGATCTACATTCCTGGTCCACAAAGCCGAGCTTTGGCGGAAGATGTAATATTATAGCGAACTTTTAAACGTCGAAATAATTTCTGAGTTGATTGTGATTAATGAGAGATGCGGGCGGGCCGAGCGTGGCGCCATGGAATAGCCGCCGACCACGCCGGCCAAGACGGACTAAGGGCCAACGCACACACAAGAGTTTTGTCATCAGCGATAGGCGACCCGACCCCCGACTTTGTAAGAAAATCGTAATCAGATACATTTGTCAAACGGATAACTCGAACTGTTTAAGGAGTTCATGCCTGCATTTTATGAACTCTACATTTTACGAAAAGCATGTAGGATCTCCATAAACAGATCGAGTAAAAAGTTTTTGACAATCAGGCCTCTCATCCAGAAGTTTTATTCACCGAGGAAACCATTTGAATGTCAGTTCTATTATCTATAGCATCTCTCATTGAGATATACTACGCTCAGACACTGAACTTGCTACAAGTAGTGAAAACGCTCTGAGTGAGTGAAAACGCGATGCAGTATGATCAAGAATGCTGTCGTTTGACTCTTAAGTAATTCTGATTATAATGCATTAGATCCTAAATAGCGTGCAACAGTCACACATTATGCCGCACAACAAAATTATATTTTAAATATTTAATCTATTAAAGTATCCTTACAATATATTTTTCGTAATACATACCAGGCAGACATAGTATGGGCATGGTAAATAATAATTTTAAGTTTCTACACCATAATATATATTTTTCAGATTGAAATGCGAGTGGTAGTAGCCAATTTTATTAAAATTCAACTTGAGTCTAATTAACCGGATAAAGTTAGACGTTTATAGTAAAAACCTATTAACTACATGAGCTTAGGAGATTAAGTTTATAATATAAAAGAACCCATCAAGGTAGACAGTCCGATTGTAACAAGATAAACCATAACATGATAATAAAACGTATGGAGACTTTCCCCACACGGTTCTATAATCGTGAAGTTAGAATGATTAATTATTATCTATCAGGTATCTTCTAATTTTGTCGGTTATGTCTCGTGTGCAAATACCTTTATGTAAAGCAAACTCGAGCCGTCTCGATTATGTAACATGCGGCAGCCGGCAGGACATGAACGATTATCGATTTGCGAACGCAATGCATTCCATAAAATACTTCAACTGTAATCAAGGTATTAACTACTCGGTATCATTTAAAATTTAAATGGAATAAACTGTCCGTCTGGTGAAATATTAAGCGTTATTTCACTCAAAATCTTTGATTCAAATAATATTTTCAGTGTTGGAAAGCTAGTTATTTTGTCTTACGAACTAAGTAAACCAAGAAAACAAAAACAAATATGTATGTACTAATAAAAAAACCATAGTTTACATTACTGGCTTCAAGCCACTTTTGCGCTGACGGCGTAAATGTTTATAGCATAATTATATATCTTGTCGTACTTAAACCTATAGAAAATAAAACAAAAAACAAAGTATTGAAGCGTAAATATCTTCATAACACGTCTCCTCAAGTCGTCAAAGTTATTATTCTGAGCAAAATTACATGGTTGATGCAAATATGCTTACCGCGTTTGGGTATCCTTATTTTATTTTAGCTATAAATTAAGCAATTAAGTAGGTTAGTGTAAATTTATGTAGGCATGTTGTTTGCCAGGTAACTGATGGAAAAAAAGATAAAAGTCGCCCGACCGCCCGTTGAAACGTGCGTAAAATAATTATACCTGCATAATAATAAGTAGATAATAATATATAGTTAGGTACGTTCACAGGTAGTAGTTGGCGCAGAGGTGTTTTTAAAACGCATTTGGTCGAGAAAGCAAGATTTTTTTTTTATCCACTACAATCGACTGCAATCTCACCTGATGGTAAGTGATGATACAGTCTAAGATGGTAGGTAGCCCAAGATGGTGGTAAGAAGTCAAAAATAAAAGATCATTGGTCAAAACGAAATCGATTCTAATAAAAGATTCTAAATATGCATGCTCCAATGTTACTCTGATGGAGGAATTCTATGTATAATATAGTTAGGTTGCAAGCAAAAGTTATCCAGCATTTTTTAGGTCAAAGAGTAAGCTGCCATCTTTGACAGCAATGCCACTAAGTTCAGGCCAAGACCTTAAGTTAGTCATCGTAAAAACAAATACTGTAACTACTTTTGAGAGTTTAGTAAATTAGGTAAATCCTATATATGTACCTATATTACATAAAAACAAAATAACTTGGAGACCCTGTATGATTATTCTTTTACCAACAACAAAGTAGGTATTAGTACAGTTTAAGTGAACGGTATAAGTTATAACCGCGTATAACATAATGTCTGAAGCTAATGATGGTCATTAGACGTCGTCTGGCTGGTGTAATTCCAGAGAACTCCATAGGCATGATGTTAACCTCGAGCTATTCGGTTCCGGAGTCCGGACAGAACTTAGACATGCTATGATCAGCGTGAGTTTGCAGATACGCAAAAAAACTATAAAAGTCAAAATGAATGAGAAATAGTTATTTGTTATACAAGAGTGAAAAGTTGTTTTTTAACCGCGTGCTCAATTTTGATGACCGAGCAAGCGAAGGATTCTAAAATTGAATCACGAGCGCAGCGAGTGATTTAAAAATTAGAATCCTGAGCGTTAGCGAGGGAATCAAAAGAGCACGAGGTGAAAAATCTTTTCACTCGAGTGCAACACGTAACTTTTCATCCCACCTCAGCGAGGAAATGAGGTTACGAGTGTGAGTTTTTAACAAATTAAAAACGGTTGTATGGAAATTCGGCACCATAGAGGTAGAAGTAAATAGATTTTAATGATGCTTTGAATTCACAAACTTCATAGACGAGTGACATTTACTAACGTGCACACGATGTTCTAAATTCAATTTACTTTATCCTCAAGAGGATAATAACGACTTTTGCATTCAGTTATCGAAGAGTAAAAATACTCTTTCTGAGATGGTGGGATGAAAAAAATATAGAGGACTGTATTTGTATGTAACGTAAAAGTTGCAATGCAGAGACAGTGATGCTACGAGTATAACTAATTAATTATGCTTCATACCGTATGACTATGATTGATACCTAGATAGTTACGAAGTCACTTTGTAGAGACGATATAGAGTTATCATGTCCGATAAATAGTATTAGATAAAAAGTATGGATTAAGATGAATTCCTTCGGATGAATGGAGAATAAACTTGAGGAGTCACGCTGGGTGGGCGTGACGTCACGCTTGGAATGCGCTTGAGCCGCCCGCGCCGCGTCCCACATGGAGTACGCAATACTCCCGCCGTCCAAACTCTTCTCAGAATCTCCATTCATCTACAAGAGGACCTAAAATACCTGCAGTCGGTATAAATTGCAACAGTCGAAAAAATCGTATGAAATGCGTTAGTTATTGGAAAACAAACTTCACAAAAACAATTCAATCGTTTCAGGGCCTTATTACGGTAAAATTATTTATCTTGGTCCTATGCAGGAAAACAGGAAATACGCATTTCATGAAACCTCGGTTGCGGGCTGCGATTGTAACACTGTAGTTAGAGCTGAACAGACAGATCATTAAATATGACAATAATGTTTTTAATAAATAAGTCTTATCTTTACTGAAGCCATGCTACTATTATTGTAGATATCAAGTATCAACAAACGTCTCATGAGAGTTCACGCTGACGCGAGCGCAAATACAGGATTAGTGTGTGATCTGCAATGCAGGCACGACGGAGACGTATCCTGCTGATAAGAAATCGGGTCACCGTAAACGCGTTCTCACGTGTAGCGGCGCCGGCTTCTCGATAAAACATAGACTACATTGAAAGCGTTTTCACAACACTAGTAATTAAATGATAAGACCTCTCGCCACGGAAATAAAGCTGTCGCCTGCAGTTCTGTCAAAGTTATTCAGAACAAATTCTCATGGTTCTGCCAACATTGCTGAAGCCCATCAATTTGGTTTTGCGAGCTTGATTGTATCTTTTGCAGACTGTAGTGTAGACAGACATCTACTCCCACACTGTCGATCATGTTTAGAAGGAACATGTGAAACGACACTTTTCTTAAGGAAATCTTTATGGAGATGAACAAGAGATTCTCTTGAAAAAGGATGAATGAAAAGTATGAAACCACAAGTGTAAATTATGGCTGACATTTTAACTACAGCTGCTTATTTATTCTATTATTATCAACTTGGGTCAATGTTTTTAATCAGCACAGAAATTATTGTCACCATCCTCAAATAGCTCCATGTTTTCTGCGCCATTCACAGAGGCCATTTTTAGTCCTTCTCCCAAGAGATGTAGGTACACAGTGCCTCTATCATCTCACAGGAAACGGTGATGAGATAAATTTAGACCACATCTGGATGATACGCGGCCCGCCGGCCGACTTTCTGTCTTATCGCAAGTCGTGCCAGTTATAATTATATCTTTTTGATTGTGAGTAAGACGACTGGAAGTAGTATTTAATATTTATTTAAGATTTATCAGTATTACACAGCTTCGTTCAATCGTATCTTAATTACCTATTGTAGGAAAAAGACTACGAGGTGATTACAAGTTATTAATATCACTCAATGCATTGTTGTTTGCAATTTTTTGCATTGCAATGCAATGTTTTGAATTAATCATAATATAATCTATACTAATATCTATACTAATATTATAAATGCGAAAGTTTGGATGGATGGATGGATGGATGGACGGATGGATGGATGGATGGATGTTTGTTACTCAATCACGCCAGAACGGCTGAACGGATCTGGATGAAATTTGGCACAGAGATAGATTATAGTCTGGAATAACACATAGGCTACTTTTTATCCCGGAAAATTAAAGAGTTCCCGCGGGCACCGAAAAACCTCAATCCACGTGGATGAAGTCGCGGGCATTAGCTAGTTTCTGGTATTAAGTATTAGCTTAAACATCGATTCATTATTGGTAATAACTCAGTAGCTTACTTAAATACCTATAAATTATGCAGATGTCCAAACGATATTCATAATTTAAATCTTTGACAATGATTAGCATAATTGTAGGTTCTACAAATTTCCTAATCCTATTTGAATTCTTGTCGTCTAACATTCAGGTAAGTATATGACCTCCCGCCTTTACCAAGAGGGTTATCAGAGGTACTTAATATGATTATTTCCTTGGGCGGATAGAGTCGAAACCCCACAACAAATGTTTGTAATGAAACTCATATCTTTAGTTAATTTTAATCTCAATAGACACTGACAAGGATATTCTTATATCGTCAATTGGCTAGTCGGGCAGCAGGCAACAAGCTCTTCTGAATGTAAATGACATGTGTGTGCATGACTTTACGTAATCATAGGATTGTGTTCAACGCTCGCCGCCCACTGCTCGAAAATTAAAATTAATTGATTCGTTTTTATTCTCATTGCTTAGTTCACTGTTTACTCAATTCGTAAATTAGTTTTCCTAATCTTGAAATTTAATGTAACGTGCAAGTTTTTCATCGTTTATTTTAACTAACCAGCATACACCTGTCCTTCTAAATTCCATTACGAAGTATTATATTTGATTTAAAATTCCATAAATTAAAAAATCAACGTCAATACTCAATTTATAGACGGAAAGCTAATCAATACAAAGTCGAGAAAGTTGCCAAGTTCCGAGTTAGGCATCCAGCCGAACCGGTCTGAACGGCCATATGATGTCCGTCCCACCGATAATGCACTAGGTTACTGGAAAATATTGGTACGCCGTTCAAATAAAAACGTACTTACATAACTTATGATTATGATTTTAAGACGATAAGACTTAAGAGCCTTGAAAATATGCCGTTTCCAATCGACTTGTCTTAAATTACCCAAGCGTCTAGTGACATGGGAGCTGATGCTTGGCTAAATAAAAATTACACTTTATTAACTTAAGTAAATCATCTTGAAACACCCTTATCGTAAAATTTAATAGAAGCAATCTAAAAGTAGACTAGACCAGGAGGGGCATATGGCGAATTACTGAATCGGAAGCAAAAGGTAATGATGGGGAAAAATGACAATGTGCACTGGTGTGTACTGGCCACGTGTCGCGTTCACTGGGCTGGTAATCACCCAAATGATTCAACGTAATTCAACACTTGCGGTTACCCAGTTAAATTGCCTGGATTCTTTGCGGTTTGCCCTGATTTCATAAATGGAGAAATTGCACGCGTGTTTATATGAACATGTTGTACCTAAGTAATTGTGGTTTTGATGATATTTTTAATTTTGGGCTAATTGCATACTTATCACCTTTAGTGAATTAATTAGTCTCTTCATGAAACTTAAAGTGAGGAAATGAAATATCTGAATATATTTGGACCTTCTACAGTTGATTATTTAAGTTACTCGTAAAATACTCGTGTACATCCAGATTAGGAAGTTGTTCAGAGCTGCTAGGTTCAGGTTGCCGCAACCTTCTCTATATCTTGAGAAGTGACAAATAAAAAAACAAGAATTAGATAAACGATGGACAAATCCAACTTCCAGAACCAGAATCATTAATCTGAACATGACCAGCACACTTTCCAGCACAGCTAACGAATATAAAAATCAGAAAAAACATAAAAAGAAATAGGATTACATAATAAGATGGGATTAAAGTTTAAACAATCCAATAAAGATCAGCGAGCTCTAAAGTCAAGGGTTAGTGTCCCGTTGTTTTGAGAACATTTTGAGAAGTACCTAATGCCGTTGACCCATTAAGAATTAGTGGTGAGATGAGCAGAGCTCTCAAGTTGGTCTATTAATACTGAATAAACCCCCATGTAATCTACGTAATCCCTTAAAGATGTTGAATTCCAGAAACTTTGGATTAGAACTAATCGTTCATCAAGGGTTCGACGATCTCGGGGATAATCCTTTTTAGTGTAGATGAAGCTTTGGACAACAGAGGAATTGGAAACAAATTTGTTCGTAGATTGTCAACAAATTCTTTAAAAGCTAATTAGTTATTCTATTCTTACAGAAAATACCCAGAAGTCTGATGCACATTTGAAAATCGTGGGTGTATTACAATCATTTATAGGTTTCGAGCGCAGCTGCCGACCGCCGGCGCACGCAATGTTTGGAGGAAGATAAACAATATGTAAAGAAGCACGTGGAAACGAGATAGAACACAACTTTAAAGAAAAGGAACGCACAACTTCTCTCAACAAGCGGGAAAAGGATGCATGATCGGAAACCACAAGATGTCTCAATTCCACGAGGTGAACGCTGTGCGGTCCTACCAGATATACATTTTTTAGAAGTGCATTCTTTATTTTGAAATAAGTTAACAAGTATGTTTAAGATTGAGTAATAATTTTTGATAGCTATTTATAAATCTTACATTATAATGGACTTTTTATAGCTTTCACGCGTCCGTTACCTTTGTTTAAAAATATAATTTATTTAGGAGAGCTAGTGGTGACAAGATTTTAGAGGATTTACTGCCGCTATCAGAGTCGCTTAATCATTACTTATGGGTCCTTAGATTATAGATTTCAATGCATAATCTATTAAGTTCCATAAGTTGATTAGCAACTCACAGTGCGGCAGTTAGATTTGAATTTTTTTCCCAATTGTTTTAACCTACCCACATATTGTGTTTTTCAACGATTGCACAGACTTTAGAACTTTATATGTTCATGGGTAGAAAAAATCAAAAAATGAAATGTCTACGTCGTCGTCTCTATTCATGTTCAGCGCTCTTTCGTTGATGTCTCTGTCGGCGCCGCGTGCTCGGCCTCCGCGCCTTTCCCGCTGAGCCTTAATTGCTTCATCTCGTATACGACCGACTTACATTATACCTACCCATATTATTATGCAGTACATTATCAATGTACATTACAGCTGTTTTTCTTCCTCGTAAATTTTAGAACTTTCACGTTGTTTTAATTTTTTGTTTTCTTTTTCAAAACTATTGAATGGAACAAGACCTCATAAGAAAGTAAGGAATTTCTTCATCGAATTTATTATACAAAAGACGTGCAAAAGAGTGATCAGAAGAGATTAGTGAGAATTATTTTGCACGGCAAGAACAGAGACCACCCGGGCGCATGTAACCTTCTGGGAAAACTCTACCTTCCGCGATAGAATCACAATAATATAAAGTAAAGGCTCTTGAATAAGCATTTAATTTTATTGATATCTTATCTTTAAATGAAAAGATCACTAATTCATTGAATGACAGTAAGTGCTTAATGTAGAGCATAAGCTTGTTTCGTTGGAAAATGTAATACTTATGTAATATAAAAGTAGGATTAATATGAAAAATATTGTGAGAAGGTGCACAAATCTGCGTCTCTTAACTCTATCTATATTACGTTGATTTAATAGAACATGCACGTTATCAATGACGTTTTCTCGCGTAAAAGCCTCCAAAGTACGGGCGGCCTTGATAGTACACACGATTACCACTAGTCGGCGCCACGGCCCCGCGCTGCCGCGTTCCACAGCGCGATTGACGTTCGCAGAAAAACAATCACACGTGCAATATGACAATCGCAATTTGACACTGATAGATTGAAGTTTATGTAGTGAACACTGCACCTTTTCGAGTTCGGAGAGCGCTAAAGCGGCGTCAACCCAACTGGTACGTATGTACAGGTCCGCGCTGTGGCGCGCCTCGGCGGCGGAGGGGCTCTCTTGGGCGGCCGCTATCCGAGGATTCGAAGGAGCCTCGGAATCGGGAGCCACCATGATCTCGGGGCCAGTCTTGTCACCAGTATCCTCATGAAGACGGCCGGAATCCGTCTGGCGCCGCACGCTGTCATATCACTCGCCGCCACATAACCACACACTTGTACACCGGAATTCTTCACTCTGTTTATCACTGACCGTACGAAATACGGAACGTTACCGAGTTTCGATTATCTAATTGCGTGATACCGTGTCGACACTGGCGCGACCCGAACAACACTGAGTCAAATGCTGGCTGGAAACATGTACTGCATGTTTGTAGAGCCGCCATCATGGTTCGACCGATTATGTTGCCGCTCTGGGACACGAAGTCGCCCGAGCGACGCCGGATATTGTCGAAGCTCCGGCTCTAGGACCACACACGTAATATTCCTTTCTCCCTCTTTTCTGAGAGGAGGGGATGTGACGAAGTAAAATAAAAGCATTGAATGAAACTTACGACGAGTAACGTCATGGAAGTTGAAAACATCACATATCACCAAGGTTTTAATGAAAATAATGCTGAAGAAGAAATAAATATTAAATCAGAGAGCTTTTTGATTGCATCCGATTACATTTATGTGTATTGTTTCTGGGTACCTACTTGAGACGACACTTCAAAGGTCAAAGCTTTTATTCTCAGTAATTGAAGTTGTTACATCCGCACAATTGCCACAAAGAGAGCGTTTGCCAGTTAAACATTCTTTCTGTACACAGATAATAAAGGCGGATCAAACATTCGGACGTACCGTATCATTTTGTTTACAGAGTTTTCTTAGTAAAAAGTGAAGCGAACGCGCCCTCGGCAGGGCGACGGACGGGCCCTTTGAAGTTACCGACATAAAACGCCGCCGGCGGTGATTTAACTAATGAATTTATTTAGCGGGCGTGCCGAGAGAGTGCCGCCAAGTCCACCCGCTTCAGCCATACAAAACTACAAATCTATCGCGGTCTGACCATACGACTCCATTATCGGATTGTTCATCAATAATGGTCCTTCGTGCAACGAAAAGAATCTTGTGACATGTACGCCACTTCAGACGATCGATCAAAATTAATGACAGCTTACAAAGTTATTCATGTTTTATTTTCCACCGAGATAAATGCACAATACAGATTTAACAAATCCATTACAACACCTAAGATTTGAATCGTTTGTTATTTTATAGGAATTATATCTAATAAATAATGATTAATTCTATTCTAGCGTAAGTATACCCTTTAGCTTTATTTAAAGTTACTGGCTGAGATTTAAGCCTCAAAGAAACTATTTGTATACTTTACTCTTAAATCCTCCATAAATAAACACAAAACCCAATTTAACCTTCTAATAATAACCTTCCAGTGAGTGTGAGCTTACAATTTTTACCACCATAAATGTTATGTAAAGTGATATACCTAATATCCATTCGTATGTAAAAGTCTGACATAAAATTTTGAACACTCCAATTTTATTGTTACCACTAGTGCGTTACCAGGATTACTATCGTATTCATTTAACAGCTCTACCCTAAACGAACCTTTCGTTAAAAAGCTCTATCAAGTTTTCAAACTCTACACAACGAACAAAAAAACTAGAAAAAGCAAATCAAATAGGCTGACAATACGAAATGGAAGTTTTGCATACCTGCTGGCTAGGTATTTTAAATTTTGCTTGTATTCTACTTCTTTTGATGTCAATTAGTTTTTTAGCAGCTCTATTATGTACCTACTTATATTTCATTCCTCAGTTATTAACCTACCTACTATCGTACCTATTTTTCTCTCTTTCGCCAGCTGCGCTCGTATTTTGTGTTTAAAGTTTGCTATGAATGAACTTAAAATATCGTACTTCCTAATTTAACATAGGTTTAACTATTATAAAAATGCGGAGTCGATTAAAAGTATCTACCTTATTTCAATTCTGTTTTAATTCTACAAAACTTTTACGTGGCTCATTAGATAAGCACCGTAAAAACCTAATAAAGTCATTAAGCCATGGAGAAGGGAGTAAGAAGTGAGGGTAAGGATTCCTAAGCTTTTAATATATTATTTTTATAGACTACAAACATTTTTGTTTTAATAGCGATCATAACAAGTGATGTTTTATTAAGTGATTGAGACTTTAAAAAGATTCTGATTTACCATAAAAATCTGATTTCAAGAATGTGCAATATTATTGTAACCTTTCAATCTTAACGACTTCATTTCGTGCCGGTCATAAAAAAGCAATTACAGGTACAAATAATACATGCCTCATTAATGCCCAATGATCGCTAGTCGCTTCAATGATATTTAAAATTATTCTTTCCACCTATCGAGTATCCATTAAGATGTCAAATTGACAAATGCGCCAACGCGCAGCAAAGTGCCGCACGAGACGCCCTCTGAATCTACGATAATAATGATTGCACATTTTAGGACCCTGTACAATGATAAAAATCAATCCTTTAATGTTTTTAGAGTTAAAGGATTCGGACTTCGGAGCCGGTCGGTCATGGAAAAGTATTAAAAGAAAACTACTCGTATATATGTCCCTAATTGGATCGTATACGAAAGCTGGAGATTAGGGTCACAACTTGTAATTTTCAGTATCTTTGTGAGCCAGATATTGATGATGTTCCAAAAATACTAATTTATTAACTAAAGGCAATTTAACCTACAGCTACGTAGAGTAGCTGTAGGCTAGATAAAACAAGTGCTATGTCTCAAAATGAGCTTATTTTCTGCCTTTCTAACATGATACTTGAAATACTTGATGATGCAATCACGCATGATTATCGAAACATAATAGGTAGGTAGTTTAGAATGGTATCCGACTACGATAGCTATAAATTGAACTAAGGTTCTGTAAGCAAACTCAAACAAGCGGATTAATATCTCACTTACACCTGACGACAAGACGATTTCACAACAGCCTTCCGAGAATTTCTGGAAGCGTAAATGTATCTATTGAATCAAATTTACTCTTGGCCAAGAATGCAACTAGATCTATCCCGTGATATTAGGCACCGCAAATATACCATAGCGACAACTTTGTTAGTGCAACTGCATTGTCTTTACTCAGATCATCTTAAGGTCTATTATACTGTGACACATTTGATTTTGCCAACTATGGTTTATGGTGTCTTCGGGGTGGTTTACCTTGGACATTTTGACACTTCGGGCGAAAACGCAGCGGGACGCCTCTCTATACATCTTCTAGGAACGTCGCGTGGGATACGATTGACACCACAATGTTGGACGTTTCAATTATAAACGTGGTACATACTCATACATACGATGGTAAAGCCCTGGACACATTATGCGCGGCACATTACGAGGCACGTACATACGATGGTAAATCCCTGGACACATTAACAGCGCAGCGGCGCAATATGACATGTTTTTTATACAATAATTACAAGCTATTACGTTACGGTGTGATCCTGATGAAGGCGCACTTACCTGAAAGTTTTACCACAGCCCTTATCGATTTCTGCGCACCAACGTTGCAGACCCCTAAATTGCTTTGCACCAACGACACGCTAAGGGCGAAAGCACACTACGGACAAGGCACGATAAATCATTAGCACGAAACGTGTGCATCGAAGGGGAAATACGTTTTGCCTTGTTGCGGTAGTCGTTGCAGCTCCATAATATAAAAATGCGCGCTCGGACATTTACTTTGCTAAACAATTTTAAGTCCGTGAGGCCACGAAGACTCTACTTACGCCATACTGGACCTTCCCACAAGACCGTACATAAGCCAATTTACTAATTATTATTAACAACTCTCACACAGACAAAGCTGGCAATGGAACTGGGGACTTCTCCGAGTTTTAAACTGCGCCTACTCGCATCGTCGCTTCACTTTCACGCACGACGCGTTTTTTCTGACATGGCTTTAAAATGTTAATAAGTACTTTAATAACATTTATTTTTTATTTCTTACATCAAGAAAATAATAATCTGCGGACACATCGTGTCTCTTTGTATCGTATTTATTATTTACTTATGTGCCGTCAAAATATACATATTATATAGATACCTGGTAAGTAAAAACTACGTTAAAACGTAGCATATCTAATATCCTGAGGCTATCGGCGAAATAGCCTATTATTTTACTTGTGCGTCTATCAGTATTCAAAGAACTTCAGAATTTAATTCATCTGCAAGTCAATAAAGTATGGCGCTCCCCAAAACAATCGCGTGTTGAAATGCTATATATGCATTCAGCGCGAATTCTGTATTTTGTGATTCCGGTCAGTGACCAGAGGCTGCTTAGTAAATTGGTGGAGTCCAAGACTGGCGAGACGTTGACTTTGATGGATTTATGGCGCTTCACTGAGGTGTACAGAATTTAAGCAAGTAGTTATGACTTATGGAACCTTAGTACCTAAAAAACCGGCCAAGTGCGAGTCGGACTCGCGCACCGAGGGTTCCGTACAAACCTGTAGTAAGTTTTACGATTTATGACGTATTAAAAATAAAAATTACGTTTGTTGTATGGGAGCCCCCCTTTAATATTTACTTTATTGATATTTAATTATTTATTTTGAAAGGTAATATACAAGTTAATATTCTTTGAAAATTTGAACCGTCTACCTGTTACCGTTTTTAATATTGAGCAAAAAAATACGAAAAAAACACGTTTATTGTATGGGGACCCCCCTTAATATAATTTTTTTAATTTTTAGTATTTGTTGTTATAGCGGCAACGGAAATACATCATTTGTGAAAATTTCAGCTTTCTAGCTATCACGGTTTATGAGATACAGCCTGGAGACAGACAGACAGCGGAGTCTTAGTAATAGGGTCCCGTTTTTACCCTTTGGGTACGGAACCCTAAAAACAGACAGCGTTTTCGTTATTCTATTTCAAAACTTAAAAAAAGATATATCTATAGATTACAATAATCATAGCGTCTTCTCACTTCTCACGACGACGAGGACGTAAGTCAGTAAGTGAGTGAAGTACTGTTTAGTACTTTACTCACTAACTTCGACACATTGCTACCACGAGTCTCCTCTCAGAATGACAAGAGATTGGCCATAGTCCACCACGCTGGCTAAGTGCGGAATGGCAGACTTCACACACCTCTGAAAAACTTACGAAGAACTCTCGAGCATGCAGGTTTCGTCACGATATTTTCTTTAACTGTTAAAGCAAGTGATAGGTATTTAATTTAAACGCCCGTAACTCCAAAGACCCGGTAACAGCGAGTTGAGCTGAGCCGGTCCAGATGAGCTTGTGTGACTTTTATAGCTAATATTGACCGAGCGAAGTGAAGGTCTCTGCGTCTACTTGAGTGAATTGGCACTTGTCCGTCCGTCCGTCTGTCAGAGGCTTATAACTTCTGAATTAGGTACAGCAGGGCTAGCATGGGCCGGAGATAAAAAGTTTATCCCCCGATTTTATCCACTGACAAGAGATAAAATTAACTTATCCACTTCTCAGAGCACGGCAACAGGGGAGAGGAGAAGTTTATCCCCGTTTGACATTTAACGGGGACTCGGGGGACTATTTATCCACCGTTATTTAGCGTTTTTATTTATTTATTTAGGAATAAAAAAATTATCGTTTCCTCGGGGAGAAAATTGTCTCGGCCCATGCTAGGGGGGCTGAAAGTAATTACTTCAAATTTAAATATAATATGTAAATCGATGGCCTCCAGGCAAATATGGCTTAAAAAGTTTATCTTGTAAGTTTAAAAGTTTAAGTATTTTTTGGCGTAAATATCTTTATTTCAGGGGGGCTCTCATAGAAGCGAATGCGAAGTAAAATATTTTTTATAGCGTTACATAGGGTTGCGGTACATATCATTTTAAAGATCTAAGAATAGAGTCCAAAATTTTTTTTTAATTTTTCCCCTAAAATTGACGGAATGGTTGGCTTTCAAAGTGGAGATTTTCTAACGTCCAAAGTTGTCTTCAGAACTCTCAATTTTCTGAAAGGCTGAGCCTGAAACTTGATCAATTATTTGAATTAGGTATTTACTGTACTTGAACAACAAATACTAAAATTAGATAAATATTATATTATGGAAACGAAATTATTTAATTTTTAATGAGCTTCAGTACTTTTAACCGAACTTCACAATGTTGTCAATAGATGGCGCTCTGTGATACCGCGAGGTCTCAGCTCAGGGCGAACCACTAGTTTTAAAACTGACATTTTATATGACGTACCTTGATGTCCTTAAAATACCTAAGGATTAGAATTCTGAAACAAGAGCGTCATCAATACTGAATTAATACTTCTAGTAAGCCCCCAGATATACGGGAATAAAAATACATCCAATAATGTACATTAATTTATGATTATTTGATAGAAAGTGACGGCTACAAATGTACGGGCCAGATAGCTCATAAAATCAATATCAGATTTTGATAAACGCTCGTAAAACAGTGCAAAACACTGCACAGTGGGAACAATAAACAGTTTAAACGTGGTAGGTATGTACTCTTACCTAGGTTATCCAAAATACAGACACCGTGTAGGGACCACCAAGGAGACTGTGACGGGAGAGTACTACATTTAACGTAACGTATCGACATTTAGATAGTGATTAGTGATTACCCATAAACTTTTCAGGTTCGTAGACATCTCTACAAGAGCCCTACGTAAAGCTACGTATAGACTGACATTTTTTTTTATCCACTACAAGTTAGCCCTTGAGTGCAATCTCACCTGATGGTAAGTGATGATGCAGTCTAAGATGGTACCGGGCTAACCGGTTAGGCCTTGGGGTATGGCAGGGGTGGCGTCAGTCGGTGACGATTACGATATAGGTTATGGTATACAGTATACAGGCCTCCACTCTCCTATGAGAGTGGAGGCCTGTGCCCAGCAGTGGGACGTTAATGGGCTGTAGTGCATACAGTATACACCATGGGTTTTTTTAATTAGGTACTTTAGTTTCTTCGGTTAGTATTTTAAACCGATTAAAAATAGGTATGAAACTTTCGCACACGACTTTCATTCGCTCGTGACATGACATTGTGGACTTCAGAATCCTCATAAAATAGAGTCAAGCAATAAAAACAATTCTTCTTAAGTAACAAAGTCAGAGAATTTCTGTTTTATTAAAAGTATAGACAGATAAATAAGTAAGTTAAATACCCATTACTGAGTAGGTATCTATCTTTAGGTGCCCTCTTCAATATAAATCAGAAAGTTTTTTCAATATGATTCGTTGTAAAATAATTAAGTTAACATAATATAAATAGCTGTCTGATAAAATTTTAACGTAGAATCGAAATTACAATCAACACGCAGCCATTCGTAGCTTGATTCGTTTGCCGTGGCCCAAAATAAAGGCAACTAAATAAATTATAATTTAGCTTTAATAGCCCGCGTGGTGGGTGGTCTGAGCGGGACACCTAATTGGATAAATTGCTCAGTTAGAGATACGATAAGCGGAATTAAACAAATTGTTGCTTTACTTTCATTGTGTAACAGCCTGCCACACGTAAATTGCTATCCGAAGTGATATCTTTCAGATCATTCATCGCGATTTTAAAAAAAGACTCTTAATGTAGAGTAGGTAATAAAAAATATGTAATATAAGTATGTATATAAGAAAAACTAGTTTAGAATTTAACATTATGTAAGAAAAGTATAAGTACTTACTAGATATTTTCCATACCATTCTAAACTGAAGCAAGCGCGAATCATTTTATTATTGTTCGTTGAGGAGTTCCAACCTTGTCTCCGAAAATCTTCAACAGATTTAGAAGGGGACCGTGAACCTACAGAGCAAAAATTTAATCGATCTATCTTTGTCATTTTTTCCTACCTCGCCAGCTCACTCTATAAATAAAAATATCTAGTAAAAAAATCAGTAAGTTAGCAAGTCATCTTTCATTCGCTACTGTATTAGCCATCGATTACGAAGTATGATCGTCTAGTGTCTCTCTGGGTGGTCCGATTGACGTCTCTATACGCTGCCCTCTCTGAACGCGCATCTAAATGTCCTTATAATTCACTACATTTACTACTTTGCTATGAACTGTGACCATAAGTTTTGTATTTAGTGAATCCGTCCCGTAGACTAGCTAATTAAAGTTTGCACACATCTTATTTCAAATACGTAAGTTGTATTTCCAAATGTGCACAAACATGTGTGCTTAATTACAATTAGTACATTTCATCATATTTTATTAAGTAGTTAGGGCCGTTACAGTGTCTAGTGTACCTACATGATTGTGGATTTTATGTAAACCAAATGTAAACTGCTGCCATATGTAATAGAACGTACAGTATTATACCTAATATTCAATTCTTCTTTGTCATATTATAAAGTCTTTGAATAGAACCCAACCTAAATTGCAATTTTCCGGCAGGCTTGCCAAAAGTCCCACAATTTTATCTGACCCGGTGGCCAAAATTGGAATTATTTATTCCTGTTTAGTTTTTGTTTTTATTTTATTTTTCATAGATACTAGCGACGCTGACACCGGGTTAAATAAGTTTGTCGGACATAGAATGTAGTCCAAATGATATTTTAATTTGAACTATGGTATAGGGATGGTATTTGTATATAAATACGATGTTGTAATAATAGTATTTGATAAGTAGCACTATTATGAGCGGTGGTGTAAAAGAAGACGACTGAAGATATTGCGATGAGACTTAAAATTATTTCTTTTTTATTTGCTCCAATGGGTCACCATGTTCGACGTCTAATAGCGAAATGGGTGGTCTGATTGACGCATACCTATCTACGCAATAAATGTGCGTGCATGTGTTTAATTTATTCAAAAAGCAAACAGACCCGACACTAATATAAGCTGAATCATACTAATATTATAAATGCGAGAGTGTGTTTTGTTTGTTGTTGTTGTTTTGTTGTTGTTTTGTTGTTTTGTTTGTTGGTTTGTTGATTTGTCCTTCAATCACGCCGCAACGGAGCAACGGATTGACCTGATTTTTGGCATGGGTATAGAGAGTGACATAGGCTTTTTATCCCGGAAAATTAAAGAGTTCCCGAGACGAAGTCGCGGGCATCAGCTAGCCATTATAACCTTATTAATATGACCTTATTAATATGAAAGACGCTAATATTGGTATTTCATATTTCCCTATTTGTATCACGCCCTTTATTAAACAGATATTTAGTTATTTAACGCATTTACATACGTAGCATTTACATTTACATGATGTAGGTAGGCTTTTCTGTGACCTAAATATAATAGTGTTTATATATTACTATATGATGCCCGCGACTTCGTCCGCGTGAATTAAGTTTTTTCATTCCCGTGGGAACTATTTCATTTTCTAAGATAGAAAGTAGTGTATGTCCTTCCCCGGAATATAACCTATCCCTGTACACTATTTCATCTAAATCGGTTAAAAAGATGAGCCTTGAAAGCGTAGCAGACAGACAGACAGATAGACACACTTTCGCAATATTCGTATGGATATACAGAGTAAATCACGAAAAATTCTGAAAGCTTCAAATTCTGCGGCCACCCTAGTCAAACTGCATACATAATAACCGATATTACCGATCGATGGCAGATGTGTTTTTTGCTGCAAACTTAATTAGCACTAAAACGTGCGTTGAAAGCTCGCTTAGTCGCTTATAGTTTCGGAGTCGACCGTATTGTTCCTTGGGTTGATTCTACATCATCATCAATTCAACCCATTGCCGGCTCACTACTGAGCATGAGTCTCTTCTCAGAATGAGAAGGTTTTGGCCATAGTCCACCACTCTGGCCAAGTGCGGATTGGTAGACTTCACACACCATTGCGAACATCATGGAGAACTGACATGCAGGCACTGCAGGTTTCCTCACGATATTTTCCTTCATCGTTACAGCAAGTGATATTTATTTTATTGACTCTACATACATTTACAATATTAAAATAAAGAAATTTTTAACTATGTTTGTTACTTAATTTTATAATAGGTACATAAGTACTCAACATACTTAATAAAACCACCAGTACGAGGCCAAAATACTGGCAGCATTTTCACATTGAACAGGTTGCTTTTGGTGGCATATTGTGCAACATATTATAAGCCAGCCTTTATTTTTATGTGTATTATTATAATACTTACAAGAAAGGCAAATATCGTAAGAGCTGCCGTGACTCCAACGATAATTAATTATTTTAAGCCCCAAGTGGCAATCATTGTTATCAAATCACACTAAACTAATGTTTGACGGAAATATATATATATTAATATGTACATATATTATGTTCCGTTCAACCATTTATTTTACTTTTGACAGCTTGATTTATAGGAAAGCTCTCCTTACGATCTAATATAAAGAAAATTAAATACATACTATCAAAAGCTTCTTGACATTTTATGAATAGCTGCCTACGGATTTTGATCCATAGAAATCTTGCAACCGTCTCTTATTCACAAGGACAAACATGTCCCTGTGAATTTACTTATACTTCATTATGTCGGCGCCGATTATAAATAGAGATTAACTTCGGGCACTTGTAAAGGAATATGTAATGCTCATTTTACATTAAAAACACTAATCGTCGGCCTGATGCTTTTCATTACTGACATTTTAATTTGAACGCTTCAGTTCTACACTTATTACAACCCATAAAAATTTTTTGCTTTTTCTGTTTGTTTGTGAAACATTAGCAATGTATATAAAATCAATATCCCCGTACTAATTTTATAAATGCGAAAGTGTGCCTGCCTGTCTGCTACCTTTTAACGGCCGATCAGGTGCCTGGATATTTGGTTGACCTGGTTTTGAGAAAATGTGGTTCAAAGGTAGCTTTTATTCCAAGGACGGACAAAGGTTTCCACTGAATTTCATAAAAACCTAAATACACGCGGAGGACTTAGCGGGCATCATCTTTGGATAAGAATAAAATCTAAAGCGGGATATACCTATTAGTTACTCGTATCTTATTGCCAATATATTTTTTGATTTCAAAATAACCTGAATCGATCATTGAAACCAAGATTACTACTTAAATCTATTTAAAAAACCTATCTCCCAAGTCATTAAATTACTACAAAGAAACTATTTCACATGGTAAGTCTATAACTAAAGGTGTATCTCAAACGCGAACGCTCGCTAAAGGTTATATCACATTATTTCGGTTACAAAAAGCCCTTATAAATAAAAATATAAATAGCCACATGAAGCAATAAATTTGTTTATTGTACAATAAAATAATATTATAGCAGTCGTGCTGGGTGGTCCGCAGACAAAAAGCGGGGCACGATGGTCGGTAACCCGTTACCATAGACGTGACGCTCTCCCGCACACTTCAGATATAGCTTCATTTTCCGGCCACAATATTATGTAATTATTTTAAGTAGGTTAATCCATTAAATAAATTTTCACAGATGACTGACAAAACATGTTCTTTTTAGTTACCTACATACTTCAATCTCGATCGTGGTCGTACTAAACACGTCGGTGTCGGCACATTATAAAAATTACTTCCGTTTTCAACGACACAAAATATAGAGGACTTATCCACGTTTTGCTGATGAAACTAAGAGTACTTACAATAGGTAGACCGATCTAAGGCAAATTAATAGTAAAATAGTAAACCGTATAAGGTGTCAAAATCAACACATAAATCAATAATGATCACAAAGAAATTTATTGGGTTAAGTAGGTTTGATTAATTGGTACTTATTAATCTTAATTTAATCTACTTAATCTTTTTCTTAAAAAATTAAATTGTCCACTCATCTAGTTTTTACAAAATAACCAAACTAAGGACGCCGGACGGTTTTCGTCTAGTCTAAACCAGTCTGAACTCTAGGTTTTATAATGCAAAGTATATTTTGCAAAGTGCACGCTCATATGGTGAGCGTTGATGTCTTTTCAACGACAGTTCCAAAGGTTTTTACAAGATACTATTATTATCTATTTATTTATTTATTAACCTAAATTATATATATATGATAAGATACAAAAATATTTTTTGAATAAATGAATACTTTATCTGCCTGTGAAAAAATTTAAGCAGCTTTTGTCTACCCTATTTTTGGCCAGATATGCAATAGGTACCTGTATTCTATAGATGTATCCTATAACTTAGAACTCAGCAAAAATATCAAAGTACTTAATGCTTTGTAAATTGATACAAAGTAGATTGGGCACGCCCAGCGCGCTTATTTATCTATCACAGGTAGTTGAGAGTACCTACCACTTCATCACTTCGGATAACTGCCAATATTGCATAATTGGAGCTACCAAGGGCTTCAGCAAATTATAAGGGTATATTCAAGCTCTTCGTTGGATCACTATATTTATTTTGTGATTTGATGCGGAAGTTGAAAAGTCGTTTCGAAGTTACGGTTCCAATATTTCTCCATTATCAAAATATAAATATTATAAATGCGAAAGTTTGGATGGATGTATGGATGTATGGATGGATGTTTGTTACTCAATCACGCTCCAACAGCTGAACGGATCTGGATGAAATTTGGCACAGAGATAGATTATAGTCTGGAATAGCACATAGGCTACTTTTTATCCCGGAAAATTAAAGAGTTCCCGCGGGAACCGAAAAACCTCAATCCACGCAGACGAAGTCGCGGGCATCAGCTAGTAGGTATATAAATGGAAGGTAGTATGTACCTACGCTTCTGGCACACAGGTATTCTTATGCTTGACAGAAGGCCTCGGCCACAATCATTTGTTAATCACGTTTTTGGAAATAAATCATTTTCATTTTCATTTACGCTTTCACGTTGACGTAATCAAAGTAAACAGTTTACCTTATGTTTACGTACCTACCTTTATAGTATGGAGGAAATCTCGTAGCCATCTCTTCTATATACCTACGACTGGTATGTATGTATTCGTCATGGTCTCTAGATCAAGGAACTGTCGGTCGGTCGTAGAACTTGGATGTCAAGAACACGCGTAGCTATGACGTCATATCAGTACAACTCGCACGCGCTGCAATCCAAAAATTTACGCACCCATCATTGTACAATATCCGTAGTTTACGCTCTAGTGCCCGCGAACACGTTCTACCACAGAATACTTAATAGTACAGTTCTTCGAAGATTCAGTACGTAGTATAATAAATCTACTTATCCATAGAAAACTTAGCTCTTACCTATTTAATGTAATAAGTGATTTACATGCTATATAGGTAGCAAGGCACTTGAAATTATTTTTGACCTCCAAACTCCAGCATCAAAGAAGGCACTAAGTATTTTAATGGGGCCGATACCACGTGTCAAGAAGACCATTTATATCGGAACTCAAGGATTACCTGGCGACAGGACCTATTAAAGACAGCCTCACCCAGATTGTTGGGTGTATTTCTAGCTAAAAAAAGGCCTAATCGAAATATAATCACTCTATTGACAGTCTACTCTTCTTTAAAGATAGAGCAGCTACGGCTTATTTGCGCTGATAAACATTTGAAAAAATGGGTTCTTGCATTGATGTAGAATTTTAGTACCTTTCTATTTTGATGGGGTCTTGAGATAAAATCTTACGTAGGTACTGAAATTAGCCTTAAATACTTTGTCATTTTATAGTAGGTAAGTATACACTATAGTAAATTGAAGTGAGGAAGTGGGTATAATCGGCAAAATTCATTAATCTAGCATAGGTATGCACCTCAGCGCTAATTACCCTTTAGCCTTCATTAAGAAGAAGTAGGTTACATATTCATTACATTCGTAATAACAACAAACATTATTGAGAAATCTTTTAGAGCATTAAAAAAAACTATAATCTCCAGGAACCAAACACAATTCTTGGAAGTATGATAGAATTTTGCTCGGTTCGGTCGTCGGAAGCGCCAGCGATGCCCTGGACCTCCTTTTAGAACGTTGGCGCCGGCATGCGGCAGTCCCAATATCGCATATCTTAATAACCTGATACAGAAAAGCGGTACAACTTCATCGCTATAAATCAATATTGATAAACATTTTTAGCATTTACAGCCCTACGAAAAGAGCCTCTTTTTCTTTGACCAATTTTACTCTTCAAATGTTTCCTATTGACTGGCGTTCCCGTGTAAGTGGTGGTCACTCATTTGTCAGGAAACGAGAAGGTATTCAAGAAAAAATGGTATAAATGTCGGTCTCAATCAGCCAACAGGATGTTCTCACCAGTATTATTTGTAGTCTGGATTGTAAAATTAATTATAATTATGTCTGCTAATGCTTTTGTTGGAATCGTTGAATGATTTTCGTTCTACGTAAATTAATGAAGAATGTGTTTTTATGTTCAAATAATAATATGTTGACCTTATTGATTTTTTATTTAAAAAAATGATCGCACACAATATATCTTTTGGCTGGTGTGGTGTGGCATTAAAAAATATATACCTACCTTCCCAAGTCCCAACTGCTGAAATACTGGCGTCTACGTTAATAATATAACAGGCGTTGCGACTTGCGCATTGGTATATAGAAAAAAAGAAAGAAATCACAGTCCCGTAACAGGTTAGCCCGCTACCATCTTAGACTGCATCATTACTTACCATCAGGTGAGATCGCAGTCAAGGGCTAACTTGTAGTGGATAAAAAAAAAAAAAAATAGATCTTACACGTCACATATTCATCGATCTCATGTGATCTATTAAAAATATTGAGTAGCAGCCCTAAAGTGCAGTGTGTTGTGTTGACGTGATTTCAAGAATTAGTAATGTTTTCGGAGTCATTCAGAGTTGGCGCCTGAGCCACCATTTGTGTAATTCGGTAGCGCTCTTGAAATTCGAGCACGCGCCATACTCACTCTCAGATACATTTCTTGGAAAGCTTGCGTATTTAATTTATTCATTTTAAATTTCATGTCGTTATCATCATATTGCCGCACTACCCTGTCTGGGTCCTAGCATCCACGATCGTTTGCTTCTATTTATTGCGGTCCTTTCGTCTGCCATTTGTAGTAGGTTTTTGCAACTATTTAATAGGTAGGATTTTGATACTTTACCTAACTTAACAAGCGTATTACCAGCAGCTTTGGTGAAACTTCAGCAAGACGTTCGATACTAATATAACATTAATTTGTGTAAGTAGGTACCAAAAGGATTAAAGAATTTGGACTAAAGTAAGTAGGTATCATATCTTGGGTTCTAAGTTATGGCATGGTATTTATCACACTACCCATAACACGCCACACCCTACTGCCATCGAATACTTCATTTAAAAACATCTCGCGTTCTATAAAGTTATGAACATTAGCTTTAGTTTATCTGCGAGTATACTTACAACATATTATACAGTAGAAAACCGAGTTCCTTTTAAACAATGATTTATTTGTCCATTTTACGTCTGATGAGTGTCAGATAACTTTGTTGCAGTGTGCTTAAGTGGGTACTTCTCAGGCGCCCCATTATTTGATTGACTTCGGTGGCACAATTTTTTTTTTGTATTTGAGACATACTAGCTGGAAATATCAAATCTAGATTTAATTTAGTTAATATTGGTAATAAAGGGAACTTCATAGGCCCAGCGGTTACATTGTAATTCGATTTTCAAAAAATGGTGTCCACCGAAATCAATATTTTAGTCACCGAAATCAAAATAAAATTATGTATGGAGGTATTTAATATTTTGAAGACTAAATGTAAAGAATTTCAGGTTAATTTTACAATAAAATATTTTATTTTATCAACATATTTACTTATAACATAACATATACCTACCTACTTTAATTACTTAACTTAGATTTAGGAAAATTTACGAAAATCTACTTTGTACTTATGTATGTATTTTATTTCATTTCATTCATTTCATTTATTAAATCGTTTGACTGTTAAATAGTTGAAGATCTTAAAATAATTTTACATAGTAGGAACAGTCTACCTCTAACAGGCATACGATATAACAATATGCTTAAATTTAACATAAAGTCAATTATTTATAACATTTGATTCAGACAATTTATAATAATTGGTACAGATTATTAATTAGTAAAAACAGAATATGGTTATAATTATTTGTAAAAATTATTTGAACAAGTTAATTTTTAAATTTGTAAAGTCCTTAGTTTTGTCACGATTGAAAAAGTCATTTAAGCTATAAAATGTCATGTTATTGAGCCATAATTTAAAGATTCTTCTATATTTATTAAGGTTTTGAAGCGCTTTTATTTCCAAAGGTAAATTATTAAATACCCGTATTGCACTCACATACGTACTGTTATAATGCATTTTAGATGTTGATATTGGTAATTTTAAGTCATGGTGATCTTTTTGTCTTGATGCTACCTGCCTAGTTCTATAGCATGACTTATTTATAAATAGATCTTCATAATTTTTAACAAGTAAACACAGCTCTAGTAAGTAAATCCCAGTTAAGGTTAAGAGTTTCTTTTCTTTAAATATTAAACGAAGTGATTCATCTTGTTTTTTGCGTTATATTATTCTTATAGCCCGTTTTTGCAATATGAATGTTCGTTTGATGTCAACCGAATTGCCCCAGAAGATGATGCCATATTTGATTTAAATAAATGACATACTAAATGAAATTAAAAAAAGAAACCATAACAAAGTAGGAACTTAAAACAGTCTCTATTTAGATCTATCATAACACACATAGTCCAGTCGCTCATTTTGAAGCGGAAAAAAACAAAATTGTTAACAGGATGGGAACAGTTGGAAATGGTAAAGTGGCATATAATAAACGTAAAAAAAAATGCGTGAGCAGGGGTTTTTCCAGATATATTTGGGGGATGATAAGGGGTGGAATTTTGGATTATTGTGATTTCCAGCGAAAGTTGACTTCGGAGAGAAAAGTGTACAATAAAAAAGTTGTAGATCATAAAAAGATCTACCACTTTTGTATAGATGGTTTTTTCACATAACCTAAAAATCTCCGAGTAAAATGCAAAAAACCGCTTTTATCGTTTTTTATTTTTCATTTACACAAAAATAATTTTATGTTGACGAAACTTGGTGAAAGTATACATTTTTGTATTTAAAATATTCACAAATTTTTTCAGATAAAAAAGTTAAGAGACTTCCGAGATAATCACGTTTTTCGGCCCAAAAAAATATTTTTCAAATTAAAATTCTCCTTTGGAAAATTGTCGTAGAGACTTCTTTCAGGTCGCAATTTTTTCGTTTTGAGTTATACTTTCTTGTGAAATAATAAAAAAATACAGCCCCCATTTAGAAACATGCTCAAAAATTGGAAAAATCGAAAAATGAATTTTGCAACTATCTTTTTTTTACTAAATAGATTAACTATTTCCACCGAAAACACTGAGATCAATCCCACTGAAATCAAAATAATGAGCAATATCCCAGATTTTTACAAAAGTATCCTAAATTTATAATAATAACCTCCTTAATTGCAATCTAGCACTCATACGATATACGTTTGTATAAATTAAATAATAGTAGTTTAAATAGATATGGATAGAACAGTTCCACCGAAATCAAGTTTATGGGTATACCAAGCCACCGAAAGCGATTACTTACCTTAATAAAAGGGACGCACAGAGAGGCACAGACGTGTTGCCTTTAACCACTGATGCTGCGCGACGGATAGTTTGTGTTACTCTTACTACTATTCTCGCAGTTAATAAAGTACAGAAGTTATAAGAGAATTGGAGCGCGCCACCGGTATCAATTGTAAACGTCGGACGCGAAAACGATTTGTTGTAAGTTGTCAACTAAGGCCTATTATTGATTATAAATATTATAATTTGAGCTAGTAACTAACTAGTTTCTTGTAAGCACCTGCAAAATAGTGGCATATTTTATAGAAAAAAAGAAAAAAAATAATTTTCAACGCAATATGGGGTGCGGGACACGGCACCGAGGTCAATATTTCCGCGGTTTTCTTTTTTTAACTTATCTTACATAATGTTTACCTAAAAAAGGACATAGGCCCCCCCTAATATTTTGATCATATCTACCATACAAAAAATTATCAAGTGGCTAGCAATCTATTTCATACAGGTTTTCGACCCGGACACGCTTTTTTGAGCCGTTTGAGAATGACCCAAGTGAGCATTTATTTATATTCATTACAGCTTAAACATGAATTATGTGAGCTCTTGGAAATATGTCAAGCCACAACACTGTCATCCTGACCTTTTGCACGGACATAAATAACTTGTAACGCTATGGTTATCTGCTTCAGAGTGCTTGGCCACAGTTAAGGGTATGTATGGTGGATAACAAATGGAACTGGCACATACCTATAACCTATATCTACCTACGTTTGTTGTTACTTACTTTTACTGTCGTTATTTCGATTCGTCCTAAGCTGGAGCTTAGCCAGCGAAACTATATCTAGATCTTAATTTAGAAGTGAATGGTACGACATCTTATGAAACTCTACTGGCACTTGGCAGCACTAAGTATTCGGTATATGATGGTAATAGCACAATAGCACAGAATAGTTAGTACGAGTAGTAATAGCACAGAATAGGTGTAATGATGATGATGACTATTAATAATTTTGCTCTAAATTATGAGATACTATGGATTTGCGCCGGGCCCGGGGTTTTGCGGGATTTGGTTGATCTCCTTTAAATAAAGATATTGATTGATTGATTGATTCAGATCCCTAAATTAAACTTGTTTATGAACGAAAATATGACATTTGAGATAACCTGAAGACGCATCTGTAAAGAACGGACGTTTTCATCTTACTTTTACTGAACTTATTGTTACTTCAGCTACCTATTTGATGGAAGTAGAGTCACCTACTCTTTGAGTATTGGACCTTGTTTGGCAACTTTGGGTACATTACATAAAGCAGCAATAGTCTAAGCGATTAATCAAAGAGAACAAGATAAACTCCATAATATGAGTGTAATACAAAGCGTTTTACAAATTAGATACAGCATATGGAACGACAGCATTCGCTTGTTGTGGGAGCGATCGATATGCGTCGGGCACGGTCATACTTATCAGACAAATCAGATTTCAATTGGAGGCTCGGTGCTCGTACGTCAATCAGGGCGTATCGATGTCCAGCGCCGGTAGCGGTTTGGCAGAGCGATAGTGCGGGCCGCGAGCCGCGAGCGGCGCCCCCGCCACGTGGGTGGGCGCCGCGGGTGGCCGCGCGCTGGGTGGCCCACGCACACACGCGCCGCGACACACCAACACATGCCACGCAAATAAACACAATAATCAACTAACGATACTTTACTCCGTCACCGGATAGACTAATCTCTCGGATGCTATTGCAGGAATCGCGCCGTGACACGCGCGCTCACCTTTCCTACCGCACTCTGACGAATTACGTTCGATTGCTGCTAATTTTCTTGTTGGGGCACGATCACGTTATAGCGGTTTAGAGGCCAGTAAAGTCTTGTGTATCGCTTCAGAAGAATCGACTCACCTACTCACCTACTCGCACAGTTTAAACGTAAACGTTGAAATTGATCTGTAGATTTACTGTAACACAAAATGCAAAGTATCCCCGATTAAGTACTTAAGTATCTACTCGACGAGATGGCAG
The DNA here is from genome assembly GCA_917051295.2 of Erebia ligea. Classification (NCBI taxonomy): domain Eukaryota; kingdom Metazoa; phylum Arthropoda; class Insecta; order Lepidoptera; family Nymphalidae; genus Erebia; species Erebia ligea. Next base: position 4,710,259 of record OU785226.1, read on the forward strand.
AATTCTAAAGGTATAAATGAGGTAGGTAATTACGACTTATGGATACTGAGGTGTTTAAAAAACAAGCTAAATCTAAATCCCAATAAATAAACTTATCCAGGGTCAACCTATCAGAATATTTTTTTTATGCTGGTCCTTCTGTTCTAGCCTCAAGGGTATCCGGAAGCCAATAAACCGTCTAAAAACTGATTGATATGACATATTACCTACAATACCTATACTCGAAAAAGATGAAAGACGATCGCTTGTTTAATCTTTCAAAAGCCTCTAATCATGGGCTTATAGATTTTCCGATTATAGTATCTTGAGAAACCAATATATCAAGGCAAAGAGAGCTCCACTAACCACTTGGACCGCGCCATTGAGTTAAATTACCAGGAGGAGCTAACCTCATATTGCCTCCGGCGGCAAAAGGGCGTCTCTCTCTACATAATGTTTGCAAGACGTGAGCTTGGAATATTTTCTAAGTAGGTAAGCATAACTCGATCTAATTATAATTATTGTTAAATTACCTAACAAAAAAGATACGTTTATGAAAATAACTAGTGACCGCCCGCAGCTTATAAGGGGGGCCTTTGCAATATTTCTAGAAAACCTAGAAAACTGAAATATTCCAAAATAAAATATTATGAAAAAATAAAATGAAATATTGAAAATCAAAGCCCTGATTTTTTTCACTTTTATTTTTATGGTGAGTTCCGGCCGAGTCACGGTGTAAGTATGTAAGATAAGAAGCGAAAATATAGAAACACGGTAAAATCAAGTCCAGGGCCAATATTCTTAATAAACAACAACACAATAAGCGATAAGGCCGCCAATTGTACCGATTTGTATTTGTTTTATTGTTTCTGATTATTAATTATCTTTGGTGTACAATAAAGAATATTTCATTCATTCATTCATTCACAATAAAACACAGCTGGCCCCCCATAAGAACAGCATAAAACTTTTAGTTACACCAAAAAATAGGTTGTTTTACGGGATTTCACTGACTCTAGTAATGCGGAATCTCTATGGCCCGCGCAATCAAAGTTTGGACAGAAGAACCCTACGCGTGAAGCAGTTGCCACGGCAGAACGGCACACTCAAACTTGCATTGAAACCGCAAATCGCGAAACTTATGGAGGTTATAGCAACGAACAATAGAACTATCCTCAGTCGAATTGGAACAATTCATCGTTGTGTCTGTATACAGACCACCCTTGTCTAACTTTGAACTTTTTGAAAAGGTAATGGATGAAGTACTTTTTAAACTCTCAAAATCAAACAAAAAGCTTATTGTGTGCGGAGACTTTAATGTAAATATTTTGGAAAACAGCCCTGTAAGTGGCAAGTTATTGAATCTGTTCAAATCCTATAACTTATCCAATATGTTTATGGAGCCAACTAGAATAACTGCAACTAGTGCCACATGCATAGACAATATTTTTACAAATATTACACCTGTTTATAAAAACATTATTAGTAAATTAGATTCAGATCACTGTGGACAATTAATTCAGTTTGAAAATTTGAAGAAAAATGTTTTAAGGCCCTTTAAACATTTACCCCGCGACCAACTATAGGTAAAAAACTCAACTATAGGTATAAAACTCGTCACACTACAGCATATATATGCACGCTTTACGAGAGCGTAGAGCTATAGAGCGTAGAGACGCTCGATTTTATAGCCAACTAACCAATTTTGTTACTTGAAAATATTAGACGATTATTTATTTACTAGGTACTTGTTTACGCTGTTGGCCGCGGTAAATATTATGTACCTATTTATGCGCCGAAACAATACTCGCGGCTACAATAATACTCAGTTTTTGAGATTGTAAAATAATGTATAAAAGATTATCTTACCGATTTCGTTCAAAATCGATATCTGGGGTTCCGTAGGATCACAGAACAGGAAACTGTTACCAAAATTTTAAAAAAGTCAGCGCCATTTTGAAATTCTTTGTTATCGTACCGATTTCGTTCAAAATCGATATCGGGGGTTCCCTGGGATCACAAAAGAGGAAACTGTTACCAAAATTTAAAAAACGGCAGCGCCATTTTGAAATTCTTTGTTATCATACCGATTTCGTTCAAAATCAATATCTGGGGTTCTCTGGGATCACAAAACAGGAAACTGTTACCAAAATTTTAAAAAGTTCACTGCTGACTTTTTTTTGATTGACTGCTGTAGTGATAGTTTTGACCCAGATATCGATTTTGAATGAAATCGGTACGATAACAAAAAATTACAAAATGGCGCTGACTTTTTTAAAATTTTGGTAACAGTTTCCTGTTTTGTGATCCCAGGGAACCCCAGATATCGATTTTGAACGAAATCGGTACCTACGATAACAAAGAATTTCAAAATGGCGCTGACTTTTTTAAAATTTTGGTAACCGTTTCCTGTTTTGTGATCCCAGGGAACCCCAGATATCGATTTTGAACGAAATCGGTACGATAAAAAAAAATTCAAAATGGCGCTGACTTTTTTAAAATTTTGGTAACAGTTTCCTGTTTTGTGATCCCAGGGAACCCCAGATATCGATTTTGAACGAAATCGGGACGATAACAAAAAATTTCAAAATGGCGCTGACTTTTTTAAAATTTTGGTAACAGTTTCCTGTTTTGTGATCCCAGGGAACCCCAGATATCGATTTTGAACGAAATCGGTACGATAACAAAAAATTTCAAAATGGCGCTGACTTTTTTAAAATTTTGGTAACAGTTTCCTGTTTTGTGATCCCAGGGAACCCCGGATATCGATTTTGAACGAAATCGGTACGATAACAAAAAAATTCAAAATGGCGCTGACTTTTTTAAAATTATGGTAACAGTTTCCTGTTTTGTGATCCCAGGGAACCCCAGATATCGACTTTGAACGAAATCGGGACGATAACAAAAAATTTCAAAATGGCGCTGACTTTTTTAAAATTTTGGTAACAGTTTCCTGTTTTGTGATCCCAGGAAACCCCGGATATCGATTTTGAACGAAATCGGTACGATAACAAAAAAATTCAAAATGGCGCTGACTTTTTTAAAATTTTGGTAACAGTTTCCTGTTTTGTGATCCCAGGGAACCCCAGATATCGATTTTGAACGAAATCGGTACGATAACAAAGAATTTCAAAATGGCGCTCACTTTTTTTTAATACATACATACATACATGCATACATACATATAATATATTCCTAACATACCCTTTCCTTGTGGCTTTGCCGTAATCGGGTAAAAAAAATACGCCTACACTTGAGAACTTCCTTCTTTGTGGATGTCGGTATCAAGTTTTTCTAAGCGCAGTACACATAGAGAATATTATATCTCTATGGCAGTACACAACACGGTGTTCATTTTGTCGTAATAAATTTCGTGCAAAAAAGCGATACACCCACCCGTCCACGAGCGCGTCTCAGCGCGTACTGAGCGCCAAACGCCTAGCGCTCGGCTTCTTTTCATAGAAAAATGTATGAAACATTTTTTTTTTGCCACATAAACTATAAACATATTTATTTGTATGCTTAATGCTTTGCACCATGGATAGAGGACTATATAAGCCCCACTTTATTGTTAATATTCAAGTTAAAATATGCAGCGGATCTAGCTTTATGGGTACCTATCCGGACCCCATTTTTCGTCATTTTCAGCAGATCTTGCGTTCGGAGAAACGTATTTATGCAGAAAGTTTGTATTGGAGTGTGCATTTTTATAAGGTCAAACGAGAGATGAAGAAATGACCTTTAATTTGATACCATGACATCCCCACAGCTGTGACTCCCGATTCTTTAAAGTGTACCTGGAAAAGGATGACACATCATGAAATCCGTATAAGGCACCTTAAAGCGTAGAATAACTTTTGTGCCAGTAACGTTGGACCGCATTGAAAAAATGCGAACAAGCCTTACAAAGGAACTCCCTTTTTTACCAAATGGGTTGAGTCCTAATGAAATGTACACCATATTCTTTAACACTTTCAGTGAAATATTCAAGTCAATATTCACCAGCAGAACGGTCTTAACTACTGATGCAAACGTTTTTAGTGAATGGGCAACAAATGAATTACACAGAAATAGGCAAAAATTATATGAATTGTATGCAGAGCGACAGTATGATACTAGTGATGAGTTCAAGGAGCATGTTCAACTATTTTCCAAGAAGTTTAAAAGAGATTGCATTGTGGCTAAATCTAAACATATTCAAACTAAGATAAAAAATAGCTCCAACGTAATCAAAACTACTTGGAACATAGTGAATGAAGAAACAGGAAGAGCAACACCGAAAAATTTTGAATTTAAACTTAATATCGGTAATACATCTGTAACTTCGGACTCCGAAGTTGCTTCAGTTTTTGAAGGCTTCTTTACGGATATTCCTGTTTCTACCACAGAATCGTTAAACTCCTCACCAAATGCAGCTCTTACTTTACTGGAGGATAACGTGCCTGAATGTAATAACGTTTTTAAATTCTGTCACGTTAACTGCTCTGACGTTATTAAAGCATTCAAATTAATTAACAATAAGAAAACAAATGATTTGTGGGGCATTTCCGTTAACGTTGTAAAATCATTGATTGATATCGTTGCACCCGAGTTAGCATTAATATTTAATAATTGTATTGATAGTGGCGAGTTTCCTGACATAATGAAGCATAGCAAAATAATTCCTCTATTCAAATCAGGTAGTACCAGTGACCCCACTAACTTTAGACCTATATCTGTACTACCCACTTTCAGTAAAATATTTGAAAAATTAATACTGATTCAATTGCTTAAACATTTTGGTAACAATGACTTATTACATAGTAAACAGTTTGGATTTACACGCGGTCGCTCAACAATCGACGCTGGTGTTGAGTTAATTCAAAACATATTCGAAGCCTGGGAGGAGTCACGTGATGCACTTGGCGTTTTCTGTGATTTATCCAAGGCTTTTGATTGTGTTGATCACGAAACATTAGTCAGGAAATTGCACCATTATGGAATTAGGGGTGTAGCACTGGATATGACGAAATCCTACTTAAAAAATAGGATAGAAAAGGTAGACGTCAATGGAAAGCGGTCTTCCGGATCGATTGTAAAAATGGGGGTTCCGCAAGGTTCAATTTTAGGGCCTTTTCTGTTCCTCATTTACATCAATGATCTTCCTTATCTCGCTAAGGATAATCATGGGATAGTATTGTTTGCTGATGATACATCACTTTTGTTTAAAATTAATCGTTACGAAGCAACTCCTGACGAAGTAAACAATTCTCTCACTAAAGTGGTACAGTGGTTTGAAGCGAATAACCTACTCCTTAATGGAAAAAAGACAAAGTGTATTAAATTTACATTTCCTAATGTCAAACAGGTAAAAACCACTGTACAACTTGATCATGAGGAATTAGATTTAGTGGATACCGCTGTTTTTCTCGGAATAACGTTGGATGCTAAACTCCAATGGGGCCCTCATATAGATGACTTGTCGAACAGACTCAGTTCTGCTGCATATGCGGTTAAAAAGATTCGCCAGTTGACAGACTTAGAAACTGCGAGATTAGTATATTTTGGTTACTTTCACAGCATTATGTCATATGGCATATTATTATGGGGTAATGCTGCTGATATTCATTCTGTTTTCGTGCTGCAGAAAAGGGCTGTTCGTGCCATTTACAACATGGGACCTAGAGAGTCCCTGAGAACTAAATTCAAAGAAGTTAAAATTATGACAGTCCACAACCAATACATATTTGAAAATTTAGTATATGTGCATAAAAACATGCATAAATTCAAGAAAAAAAGTGACTGTCATAATGTTAATACAAGAAATAAGAATAAAATTGTTGTGCCCTCTTCTAGACTTTGTAAAATTAGTAATTCATTTGTCGGTAGCAGTATACGTTTTTATAATAAACTCCCAGAAGACATATTGGAGATGTCTCTCAACAAGTTCAAAGTTTTTGTAAAACGGAAACTAATTGAAAAGTCATATTATAGTGTAAAGGATTATTTGAATGATAGGCAACCATGGGTATGAATAATTGTTCCAGCGGCTAATTATGTTATATTAAAAATATAATTTAGTAATTTACTATATTTGTGAGATGGTGATAATAAAAAAAAAAACCCCGGCTGAGTTTGTTGTGGGCTCTTCTCAGATCAGGGCGCGTTTGGAACCCTCGTAGCTTTAGTCTTAAGATACCGTTGTTAATTATCACCATCAATTCATATTTTTTATAAACATGACATTCAGAAGGTGTACTTTGTAGGTACCAATTTTGAATAAAGATGATTTGATTTGATTTGATTTGATTTATTACCTATTCTGTGGATATAGTATCCGACAATGGATATAATACATTACTGAAAATTTATTACTCTGCTTCTGCTCAGATCTTTCGCTTTTTTAGCTTTTATACATGCTTAGGTATTCAGCAAAATAAAAGGAGGAAAATTTCGTATGCAGTGTACCTACCTATCAAACGATCTCAATATAGACAATAAGTAAATTAACAATAATTTAGCACGCATTGTTTCAGCTATCGTTTATTCTAGCTCCGGTACTTCTGGGAATCTAGTGACGCCGGCATAGATTGCAAGACCTGATAGTTTTCATACATCCTTTATTCAAAGAAGCTAAAACAAGGAACAGGAAAATCTAATTAATAATTCAATCACATAATACTTATCAACTTGGCATCCTGTCTATCAACTAAAAAGCTACCTTGAAATGTTATTTTGTACTAGGTTTTAATGAATTCGTTAGAATTGCTTTATTTGGTTAAAATATATAAATGGCTTACAAAACCGGTCAAGGGCGAGTCAGACTTGCATACGATGGGTTCCGTACCATTCTACAAGACGTATATTGTATACTCCCCTTAAATTATTATATTTTGTTTTTTATAGCAGCTAAAGTAATGGCATATCTTTTTTTTTTTACCACAAAAAAATGCTTCAGTTATCTTTATAAGCGGAATATGCCCGTATGGAAAATAAGAAAAATTCTTAGAACAAGAAGTATTATTTTACAGTAGCGGTCTTTAAGTTTGAGTCGGTAAATTCCGAATTTTAATGTTACCATTGTTCAAAATTTCTTGTTTTATGACCAGAAGCCTTCACTGTTGTTACAAAACAAAGCGTCACCGCTGCGTAAATGATTCATGATGAGGGTTTCCACCTGCACCTAAAGTTAAATACCTAGCCAGTTCTACTTCTTACTACCTAGATGCCGTTCTTGCAACATGATTTTAACTAAGTAGGTACCTACACATCCCCAGCAGGGCTAGCATGGGCCGGAGATAAAAATTTTATCCCCCGATTTTATCCACTGACAAGGGATAAAATTAACTTATCCACTTCTCAGAGCACGGCAACAGGGGAGAGGAGAAGTTTATCCCCGTTTGACATTTCACGGGGACTCGGGGACTATTAATTATCCACCGTTATGTAGCGTTTTTATTTATTTATTTAGGAATAAAAATTTTATCCTTTCCTAGGGGAGAAAATTGTCTCGGCCCATGCTAGGGGGGCAGTTATATTTTACTTATTCCACTACAAGTTAGGGGAGACCGGGAGTTACTACCTAAAATATTATAATACTTAGGTATTTAGTCGATTTTCTAAACCTCTGACGCTTGGTCAACCTACCCCATATCCGGCGTAAGTTGGCCATAAGCATGGGGTAGGTTGACCTAGGCAGTAATTAGTGTAAATAAAGAGGATAAGTATAAAATAAAACATTAAAATGTACTAAATGATAGGAACTTTTTATTTAATTATAAACAAACTTAAATTTGAGATCCATTCTCGGTTACGATAAAGAACTTAACTAAAGGTAACAGTCACATTTTAAACTATTTAAAAAATACTTAAATTAACAATAAGTAAGATTAATTTTTGTACTTTCTGTTTCAAACTTTATTGTAACTTGAATTATTCTAATAAATCGCTAATCACAGATCAAATTGCTTTTATGAAAATATTATTCAACATACATATAAACTTGTGAGTATCTAATATTATACAGTATAAACGTGGTATAAACTATTAAAACAGAAACTTCTTTTCTAAAAATTAACTTAATAATGAAAATAGAACAATCAGTCTCTTAATAGAGTTTTTAAGTATATCTACTAACAAAATATTATCGAACAAATTCTACTAACAAAATATAAAATATTAGTAATTATCATAAACTTTTATTTTTATGTACCCCGCCGTCCAGGGTCAAATCAGCTCTCCTGAGGTTCGGATTATTTTCTAGCTTTTGTTTAAGTTTAGTTATATTACGATGCAACGTTTTGTATGGAATTTAGTATTTCTTTGATGTGGCGTTTATGCTATTATTATCGAAGATTACTGCGTGGCAAGCTCTTTCTAGGATATCTTTTGTTACATCATTTTCTTATGTAGGTCCTCATTTTCTGTAAAAATACGACTGTAATTTAGTATGTGAGAGAAGACCATAATAGTGTTTACATTGATGATGCACATTAACCATTCTTTAAAATATGTATATTTTATACTTATTTTAAAGAGGTTGGTTGAATAAGTCGTCCTACCCTGAAAAAAATTGGTCAACCAACCCCTGACGCCATTTTGAATTTTACCTGCGTATCATATGCAAACTCTGGCACTAACATGGAAGCAATACTGTGTAATATAGAATAAAACTATCATATTTACATTAGGCAAAACAACAACATTGTTTCTAACAGATCCATAGACACAAAAACAAAAACAAGTACGAACGAAAAAAGTTACTTACCGAGACCAAAAATACAAAATGTGATGCCACTCACGATTCACGAACGCCGCGCGACTGAGGCGGCTCACTTCGCACAAGTTAGCGGGTCGCGGGGAGGCATCGTCACTCGTGATTGGTTGATGAAAAACACGTGATAATGGCGAGTTATTGTTGCTTAGTCTACCTGCCCCTATAGCCAACCAGCTCCGGTCTCCCCTACTTGACTGCGATCTCAGCTGATGTAAACTTATATGATGACTTATGATAGCGGACTAGCGGACTAAACTGAAATGCTGAACCGCTTGGCGGCACGTATTTGCCGGTTGAGTGGTAACTAGCCACGGCCGAAACCACCCACCACAGGGTCCACCAGTTCGTACTTACACTAAAATTACCTACTAATAATTATGAAGTCGAGGGCCGGGGCTAGTTAGTATAGTTATCTACCTGTATTCTTGACAAAATTCCACGATTAGATATTAGTAGGGATGTTTTGTACAGTTTAGATTTAAAATATTCGAGCAGTAACTATTAACTACTATATATATGCTTTTGCTTAACATTATTGGTACCTACTTCCACTTTTATAAGTTACGCCGATGTACCTGCGCAGAAATTTACCTTTACCTTAAGAAACTTTATTTTTTACCCACTTCCAAAAAAGGAGGAGGTTCTCAATTCGGCACCTATCTTTCTTTTTTTTGAATGGTGCGAAAATATCTCAGTCAATCACAGTGCGCGTCCGTCCGCTATTGGTTGTTGCTAGACGCGCCATATTCGGAATCCGGGTTCGATACTATGTACGATACTCCGATTCTCGTTGCTCTTGTTTTTAAATCTTAATGTCACGCAATTAGGTCCGTATTTCATTGGTGTCCACATTCGGTTTTAGTCGGCGCGTTAGGTTCCTTTTCTGCCGATCCGATTTATAAAAGTGGTGTAATAGCAGTAATAGTACATTATTGCAAAGGCCGGGAAATAGGCAATTGGAGGTCGAGTATGAGTTTGAAGGCCGAGCCGTAGGCGAGGACTTCACTAATACGAGACAGGCAATTGCCATTTCCGCCGAGGCATATATAGTGCTTTTCTCAAAAGAATGCAGGGAAATAAAACATACCTACTTTTTATATTATCATAAAATTTTCATAAACTTTCATGTATTTTTTTTTTGACTTCGCTGGAAGCAGGTTTTCCATTGCCAATTTGGCTTCTTATCTTAAATCTGGTGGAGTACAATCAATCTTCATTTCACTCTCTAAACCGTTGGAAACCATTTTAATTATTATAAAATTTATATTTATTAAGTATGTAAATAACAAATCAAGACGAACTTTCAGCTTTGCCGCCAATTTTTTTTTTATCATCTGTGCCGACAGGCAAACTCATTTATGGCTAAGTATACGCAATTTTCTCAAACATGCATGGAAATATTGTCATTATTTTGAAAAACCGGCCAAGTGCGAGTCGGACTCGCGCACCGAGGGTTCCGTACAAACCTGTAGCATACCTATTCTGTGCCTGTAGTAAGTTTTACGATTTATGACGTATTAAAAATAAAAATTACGTTTTTTGTATGGGAGCCCCCCTTTAATATTTACTTTATTGATATTTAATTATTTATTTTGAAAGGTAATATATAAGTTAATATTCTGTGAAAATTTGAACCGTGTACCTGTTACCGTTTTTAATATTGAGCAAAAAAATACGAAAAAAACACGTTTATTGTATGGGGACCCCCCTTAATATATATATTTTTTTAATTTTTAGTATTTGTTGTTATAGCGGCAACGGAAATACATCATTTGTGAAAATTTCAGCTTTCTAGCTATCACGGTTTATGAGATACAGCCTGGAGACAGACAGACAGACAGACAGACAGACAGACAGACAGACAGACAGACAGACAGACAGACAGACAGACAGACAGACAGACAGACAGACAGCGGAGTCTTAGTAATAGGGTCCCGTTTTTACCCTTTGGGTACGGAACCCTAAAAAGAACACGCGAAGTATCGAATTTTCGGACAAAGAAAATCACATCAATTGCAGGAGCGTTTTTGAATTTGGAACATTACAACGCTCCTGCAATGTTGTATGAAAAGGCGTGCTGGGGTTATTAGATACTATTTGATCGGATCTCTTTTGTCATTCTTGGCATACCATAGTCTCTTTGCTTAGTACAAATTGCGTTTATCTCCAAAATAACATACTCTATGTAACAACTATTCAATCCTATCAGTTTTATGCTGAACAGTAAAAGCCAGCCTGTTGAAAATGGAAACCCTAGTTAACAAATCACACTCAGCTATTACTTTGTGAGCGCTTGAGCGCCGTGCCTTCGCCAAAATCGAGTATTTCGTCAAGCATCATCAAACGGAATAACAATTGAATGCAGTAGCGTTTTACATAAACTTTGTTTACACAAACTGTAGAAGCGGGACCTCACCGTACCACTGCAAACAGTAATATAAACAAACATTTTAGGGTTCTCTTGGGACTTAACCAAGAAACGAAATTTGCACAAAATCTTACAAATTTCAAAGACGCAGCTTGAAACTAAAAATTTACTTTGAAAATATTTTGGATAGCATTAATTGTTAACAATAAAATATTAAATTGTTTCACACCACTTTTTGTAGTATGACTATTGACTAGGTATAGAAAAGGCTTATTGGCAAGCCTGGTACTAAAATATCTGATTTCCCTAGTGAAGACTACCCAAAGCTTGCAGTCCCACCAACTTATCTGGCCCGGAGGCCAAAATTGGAACTAATTTTAATGCCTGCATAATTTTTGTTAACCGACTTCAAAAAAAGGAGGAGGTTCTCAATGTTTTGTATGTTTGTTACGCAATTTCTCCGCCAATTATGAACCGATTTTGATAATTCTTTTTTTGTTTGGTAGGTCATACTTCAGAGGTGGTTCCATTTTAATTTGGTGAAGATCTGATGAATATCTCCGGAGATGGAGAACGGAACTCCTCAATGGATAAGAGTAAATTGCTCGCAATCAGTGTGATAGTTTTGTAAACAGTATGTTTTAACCATGCATAGCATATCTCGTTCTGGTTACATCCTGTATTTTAAAACAGTGGGGCCACTAAAAATTGTGAAATAAAAATTTTCAAAAAAAAAAAACCGACTTCAAAAACCACAAACACTAAAAAGTAAAAAATAATTTAATTTATTATGTATACAAGAGTTAATGTAGTTCTATAATAACATTTTTTGGAGTCGGTGCCAATGTGGAGCCACGTCAACAATAATGAAGAGTAGGTAGACGGTTCATGCGGCTAATTGGTATCGACTCCAAAAAATGTTATTATAGAACTACATTAACTCTTGTATACATAATAAATTAAATTATTTTTTACTTTTTAGTGTTTGTGGTTTTTGAAGTCGGTTTTTATTTTTTATTTTGAATTTTTTTTATTTTTTTTATTTTATTTTTGATATAAATACTAGTGACGTTGTCACCAGGTCACATAAGTTTGTGGGACTCTATATCCATTTATGACGACGTCGACCTGACGAAAATGAGAGAAACTTTTGATATTCCTTCTGGTTTTCTTCTTCTAAAAGCTTTAAAGGGGAGAACTTTCGTTTAACCGATGTCAATAGGAATTTCGGAGATTTCCGAAATTATAAGAAAAGAAAAAATCTCGCACTAATCGCATCTTCCTAAGGTACAAAAGCAGGTTTAAGAGTTTAATGGATCTAGTGACACATCAACGACGTCCAAAAGTAGAGCTTCTCCTAACAGTAATAGAATTTTGTTGATGGTTTCAAAACTAATAGGTCCTAGTGGTCCTACTTTGCCATCCCTGACTATCTCAAAAATAAGAGTCATTTAATTTGTGCGTGCTCGAGAAACGCCGACCGGTACATAAACAATGCACACAAACGACAGTTACAACACTTCATTCGGAGAATCTCAATCGGATTAATTTCATCGCATTCCCCAAGCACATTAGGAACGTTTACGAATATTTAATTGGCCATTATAACCAATTAAAATGCCAAGTAGACAGATCAACTTCACTGCGTAATGATAGACCACCTGCACCAAGTTACAATACTTATAATTCAAAACTCAAAAAACAGGCGCTCATAAAAACAATTAAGTTTGACCGCTTTACCATAAAGGAGAGTAACATAACCAATCTTAGAGCAATTAAGGATGGTAATGGCAGGAAAGGATAGTAACGTACTCGTACGTGAGCGGCCATTACCAGGGGTGGTATCGCCATAATATTTATTCTATGAATTGAGGGCAAAGATTATAAAAATAAACAGAACGGATATTTTTTTGTCAAGAGAGAGAATCTTTTCAGCAAAATTGACCACCTAATTCATACTTGACATTTTAAAACAAAACAATGCAGAAAAGTGGAAAGATAATATATACCTACCTAGGTATATTTCATAATTCAGCGGCCTCATATCATCGTACCATCAGTGATCAGACACCATAAAGACACCACTACGGTGTCTGATGCTTGTAACATTAGTTCTACATTACTTAGAAGGCAAGTAAATAGAAGAATTATTTCCTTATCTTGAATTTTTGTACCTAGGTAGGTAGGTACTCAGAAACTAAAATTATATTCTTTGATATAACACTTTTTGCTTAATTTATTCTGATTCTGAACCCTTAAACTTGCGTCAATTGATCTTTTATAAAACATTATAGTAGAAAATGCCCGCGACTTCGTACGGATTCAGGAATTATTGTTTTGAAAAATCACAGGGAAACTCCTTAATTTTCCGGGGTAAAAAGTAACCTATGTCCTTCCTCTATGCCATATACCTATCAACAAAATCGGTCGAAAAGATGGGCTGTTAAAGCATTGCGGACAGGCAGACCGGCAGACCGACAGATTCGCATTATTAATAGAGGTATGGACTATGTACGAGTGGTAGACAGCACACTTTCGCATTAATAATAGAGGTATGGATACAGAGCTCACAAACAAGTTTTAAATCTTTGCCTGTCTGTCTGTACATGAAGATAAGTATAACGTGGGTTTGTAAATTGTACCTATAAGGCAAAAATATATGCATTTTCTTTGCACTGTTTCGTCTTTATTTTTGAATTGCACCGCTAAGATACCTTTTACATACCTACTTACCTAAAATTTCCTTCTGGCTTTTCCTTATTTTAAAAGTCATTGTTTTCCCTTTGCTTGTATTGTTGTTCTTTCCTCATTTCAGAATCTAATAAATATCAAAATAATTTTATACAGAAGTTTTCTTTACGCGTTTAGACTTGACAAGATTTTTTTTATGGATGTTTGTAAAATATCTTCCTTAAAAATATATTTTTAATACCTAGTATATTAAAATTAAGAACCATAACTTTTCTCATTATAATATCCCATGTCTAATGGCAAATTCTTAATCTATAATCGTATTTTTGTGGTTTAAAGCTAATTAGTCCTTTAAAATAGCAACAAATCACCGATTAAAATAAATTGCCATGTAAAATAAAAACCCAAATTACATTTCATCTTCTACAGCGGCCATAAATTTTTCAAAGTTCATAAGAATGTTAAATTTTCAAATTAGTCGTACAAAACATACAATAAAAATTTTAGTGTGTAATAATACCTAATCATGCGAACGAATCGGTTACTTGATGTCTCTTTTACGATGCCGACAGAGGTCTTGGCATATTTGATACTAGTGTGCTTATCCCTGTTTTGTGCAAGATTAAATCCTATTAATTATTTTAATTTTAGGAAGGTACAATTAATTATTAGTGCCTATTGACGATATCCCATGGGCTATGGTGAGCGCTGTGGTCTAATATCGGGAGGTCCCGGGTTCGGTTCCCGGCAGGGTCTATTTAGGAATTTATAATTTTTGAATTTTCTCTGGTCTGGCGGGCAGCTTCGGCCGTGGCTAGTTACCACCCCAACCGCCAAGCGATTAAGCGCTCCGGATTACCTATTCTGTGGTTCCGGTAGTTACGCCGTACGATGTCGCGTAGAAACCGATTAGGGGTAAGTATAGGTTTAACATAACTGCCAAACCCCTAACAGGTTAACCCGCTATAATCTTAGACTGCAAGTTTACCATCAGATGAGATCGTAGTAATGGGTTAATTTATGTAGTGGAATTTAAAAAAATGGTTGATAATAATGTAATTTTTTGTAAATAGACTCGAAGTGTAGGTACCTATATCCAAATGGAAACTGAGATTTGACTAAGATATTCTATATCTATTATTAAATTTTAATAAGTGAGCTGGGCTAATAATTGCTAGTATGACATAATCATAAGTTTATGATCTCGCCTTCGCCAAGACCGTTTTAGATCTCGTTTTAGTTTCGTCATAATTGGCTTAACTAGTGTTATGTAGTTATTGGTAAGGGCACAAACAAACAGTCAAGCTATTACAATATAAGACCAAAGAAGATAATAAGTATAGGTATCTAGTATCTACTTATGTAGATATAGATATATATCCGCTGTCTCAATTTTGTGAACATTAAACATTCGAAGCGTAGCAAAACATGATGCATGCATGACGCTTTAAAAACTATCGCAGTCGATGTGGGTGGTCTTTGTCATTCGTTGCATTATAATCAATTTCTACGCCTAACTCTGCGCCGGCGCACCCCTCGCAATGTGCCGGATAGATAGGTCTTTCGACACGCATCCTGCCTCTATTAACTACTTCTTTGTCGCACAAGCATTATTCCTTTGAAGAAGCCGATCATATTATGACATAGAACTGTGAGATTCACACTAAGCCACATTTAATATAGTAATTGATTTTTTTTACTAGGTATATTCAGCCACCAGCATATCTCTATTCTCTATCACAATGGTAAATTAAGGCAATGTGAAATATTACCTAATAAACGCTATAATATATTATCTAGATAATGAAAAGCATACCTACCTACCTGCACGTATTTTCTGTACTTAAGTATTTTACAGTTAACAGTTTACCAACTATGGAAATAAGGAATAAGGAGTTAACAAATAAAGTTATACAAACAAAAAGAGTCATAAAATAACATAACATCGAGAAGACACAAAATTTTATCATAATAATGGTATGCGATTAAGACCACCCACATCGACCGACTGTTGCGGCTTAGTTATGGGCAAATTTTGCAAACAATACAGACTCTGGTGTGGGATGACTCAATTAGTAGGATCGAGGAGATAATAGGACGCACAATAGACCGTAAATAGCTCTAGACGCCACTACGAGTCGCGGTAGAGATGGCCATACTGAGAGATTTATATTTGTTTTCTATCGTAGAATAGGATCCTTCTTCATGAGATGAAAGAAATGCTAGGAAACGTGCAATGGATTTGGAAACAAAACTTTTGTAAGTCTTTGTCCCTTCAGTCTATATTTCAAATGGCAACTAAAGATGGCAAGGAGACTCTCAACTCTCGGATACGTAGTAGGTAACAGTTCTTGAGAAGTCTATAATATATTCTATTCAGAAATTATAATAAAAAAAATACTTCTATTCAGCTAAACAGGCAATTTTAGTTTTATTTAACCATAGAACTACATATTATGTATTATATTATAACTAATATATTAAAATCTAAATTAAAAAACGAATTATATATATTACAAAAAATACACGCCGTCCAAGTGATATGTTTATTAAATTTATTAAATATTTTTATTTCAACAGGCAATTACTTCAAAAATAATATGTTATGTATGAATGTAGTAGAAACTAACACGTAATCACGATATCCGTATGAGCAACGCCACTAAACGCACGCTCCATACTCTGGCGTTAAAATCTAGAAATCTTCGTACGACATTCTGCCGACGAAACTTAATGAAATGACGATGAAATCACAAAAATTCAAGTAAACAATAATATAATCAATCATTAACAAGTAATCGTCAGCAACGAAAAAGTAGTAACGGCAGGATGTTCTCGGTTCCCAGATATTTTTTGGAGTTTTTTCTTCGCTTCTTCAAGGTGGCATTGAGCTGAACAAACTTAGCCCCGAGCGCGACATCAATAATTCACTCTTCAATCTACACAGACTCCGAGTTTGTTTCCATTAACAGGTATAAAAAACTTGATCGTTTTAAATGCGACGATGACGCTTTGAATTTCCAAAGCATGAATAAAATTGGTTCCAAATAGGCAGAACAAAGGTATACCTTATAAATAATAGCAACGACTAGGTATTTTTCCAGTTTTCAGACCGGCCGCTGGTAGTGTCCGACATAACAAAGCTTTACAAATAGTTGTATTTGAATATCACAAACACATATGTGAAGTACTTAGCTGTATATTTAAATTTTAAACAAAAAGGATAAGATAAGAAACAAGACAGTACCTAAAGGATGATCCTAGGTCGGTAAAAACTGTTAGAACCTAGTAGCTGTGTTTATGATCACGCTCCTATATCAAAAACAGTTGAAAATTATTATTTCCTAGATATTAATAGCAAACAAATTTGCTTGGATTCCAGCCGTTTGGATATTATGCTAATTTTGCACTCATAAATGATTCCTAAAGGCAATATTTTAGAAAAAGAAAACAGTCGAACAGTCTCAAGTCTGTATATCAGTAACTTCCAAAAAAACGTCCAAAAAAACTTATTTATGATACTTTTAAGTAGATACAAAATTTTGCTATTGATCAACGACGGCTTTTATGAGGCATGGAAAAACAACGTTAGTCGTTACATATTTTGCAGGCAAAAGCATCACATCACACTCCTCCATACTTTTAAATTAAAATATCTAAGTAATACCACAGGCTTTGATTATTACCAATGTATTAATGGAAACGAGCCGGGGACGACTGATATCGGTCACGGAGCTGACCGTGCTTCCTGATTCAATATTGCCGAGCTCCGTGGATAATCTTCGTGCGATTATTTACATTAATCCATCCCCGGGACCTCTTGTTCGAACTTTATTTTCCCAAGTATTTTCGATGTTTATTTTCTAACAAAAAAATATTGATTAAACAAACTCTACAACCGTTGAAGAGCTATAATCAATTATTGTTACTATTTCTTTCGGCCCAGATTCTTTACTCATTTTTTACGATGTTGAAAAAGGCTTGTGTTGACTTAAACTTCTTTTTGGGTTACATATTTTGTTAGAAAGGCGTTTAGATTTTTATTTTGATAGATGAAGTAGGTCTACATCGATATAAATAAAAAGTAAAAGTAAAGAAAAGTAACCAAATTTAATAAATATATTATTAGCAAAATAGGAATCGTTATTTAAGTTCCAAACGTAAAATCGCAGGCATTTTCTAGTTGGTAATATAAACTGCTACCGGTTATCTCACAACTTTGCTTTTTTTGTTCCGTAAGCTTACGAGCTGTCATCGGTTTCAAGAAGTACCTATAAAAAATGTCGTCGCAAGTGGAGGACGGAGGTGTTTGCGCAGTCAGTTATCGGGCGCTTGCTACCTCGAGAGGATAAACAACAGCTATAATTCTTTGACAGTGGAACTGCTGCTTTCTGAGGTTTCGCATTGTTGGTTTTTAAGGTGTCCACTATTTGCATACTGTTTAGGACATTGCTCTTTATGTATGTTTTAGTTTCTATGCTGGAAAACTTTTAGAGTGGTACATTTGAGTTGAGCGTGCACAACGTTAGGTTTTGTTAGTATTACTATATAGGTACTTATGATGAAATAAAGTTTAGCATAATCGACTTATGGCCAATTGTATCTACCAGATGCATCCAAAATCCGGTAATTAGGTAGCACCAACAGTATAGGTTACTACGACAAGATTTATTCAGCATCTCCTACGTCTACACAAATTCCTAAATTGAAATGTTTGATTTCTTTTATTTTAAAATAACTGGTTCATTTGGTTAAGAGTTACGACGTTACTCAACCCATCTTTGAAGTTCTTCTATGTTTCTTTATATCTGGTATATCTGGGGCGCGGGCTAATCTTCTAAGCAGTTTCCTCGTTCCATGTTCGAAACAACTAAACCGATTCTTTTGTTACACGATCTCGCTATAAATTCAAGAACCTTGCAAGGGAAGACCTGGTAAGTGGTAACCTTCTATAAAAAAAACTAAAAGTCCCGACTAGATTTTTAATAGTATATTACACATCTAGGGCAGTAAAATAAGAAATGTCTCAGATCACATGTAATTGTTGTCCGAGGCGAAGCCGAGGTCAATAAACATGTGATCTGAGGCTTTCTTATTTACTGCCCGTGGTGTGTATACTATTTTTCTCCTCGACGGAGGCGGAAAGCGGCATTTTCGTTTAGCGCAGCGGGAGGAAAATTGACGCTTTCCGCCCGGAGGTAAGAAAAAACAAAATTCTATCCAAACGGAAGCGCGGACTAGTAAAGCTTAAGAATAAACGAAATATGTTTAATTTAATCATGAGTCAGTAAATATGGCTAACGTATCCATGTGTATTGTGCCGTGTACGCGAGGTGCGCTTTGTAGTGTGTACTCAGGACGCCACAGTAGCTGCGAGCGCTACCTGTGCTACGCGCTACCTGCCTCGCGACTGCCGCACCACCCTAAACAACGCAAACAATGCTTATCAGCCCATAAAAATACTAAATCCTCAGGTAAAGCGGTTTATTACCTATACAAACCTATAAACGAGCATTTGTGCAGGCAGCTCCCTGATGCAACGGCGCAAATAATCTCCTTGCAAGTGAGATGTCTCAGGTAACAGGTTCCCTTTCCAGTTGAGTATGTATTGTCTAATTAATTAGTACTTTCGCACAAACCTGCTCTATTAAAAGTACCTACTGATTTTTCATATACTGAGATTGTTTGAATAAAATAAAATTACTTAGTGACGTAATCGTGATAATTGATAAATAAAGATATCTTGAAACTAAAGCTACGTTTTTTAAAACTATATTTTTTCTAGTTATATTTCTTTGCTAGCTCATGCCCGCGACGCGACGCCCGTTGACACATGTTCGACTGCGGCCGACGAGGTCCCAGGTTCGAGTCCCGGGTCTGGACATAATTAAGTTTTGGGGTTTTCTGACTAGAAATTCTCAGTAGGTACTAGCCCGCGGTGTTCTCAATTCGACGCGATTTTTTTTTTCAGAGAAGTCTTCTACTAGCTATACTTTGTACAAAATGCGAGTCCAAAGACCTTACTACCCGACTCCCGTAGGTACCTACCTACTTTTGCATTGTCTTGTGATTTAGGAAAATAAGTAGAAATAAAACATAACTGGGAAATATTGTATAAGTAGGTACATAATTTTCAGACTCCTGGGCCTCATGCTTGCTTTTTTATATTTTTCCGAGATGTTATTCACTTTTGATTCGTCTGCCTTGTATGGAATTAACCCTTCCACTTTTACCTTAACCACAATTTTATGTTAAAAGAACGAAATCATAAATCTTTCGACCGAGACATGTTTAAAGCGAAAAAAGTAACACATGTCCGTGTCGTGTTATAGAGGGGCTAATTTCTTTTAGGGATTAATTTTTTTTACGTTTTTAAGGAACCCAGCAATGCCACCCACGACGATCGCAAGACAACGCTACAAGTATGAAAGGGGAGATAATATCTTGAAACATTAGTCTGAATAGCCCATTCAATGTACTTACTTGTTTGGATATACTTGAAGCAGAATACAATGCTCGAATATGATATGATTTGATGACTCTACTCTATGTCGAGGGATACGAAAGTCTGACTCCATATAAAACTCGTGGGACCTTGCGTTCCTACTTCCTGGCGTCTAAGCATTTTATGAAGGCTTTCCTAAAGCAGATTAAAAAAGACAGTTAATCTAAGTATTAACCTGCTGTTAGCCAGGGATATATTGACTAAATAAATGACAAATTATAGTTACTTGCGTTCATTTTAAATACGATTGTAAAATATGAGTTACAATGATGCTGTCACTTCACGCCTAAAGGTTTTCTTCACTTTGCCTCTACTAAAATTCAGTATAATATCTAGTTCATATCGTCTTACATTATAACTTTTATAGACTGCTCCAACACAGCAACTTTCCACCAACCCTACACGTGGACACTAGAAGCATAATATATTGTCTTATATTATAGATGATCAAACGAACTTCCTGAAGTGAAGTTCGATCATTATTATATGAGTCGCTTCATTCGAAGATATAATTTTTACTTTGTAGTTTCCTCAATCAAGCAGCAACAATCGCACGATTTTTAGAGATGTTTTATTTTAGTAGGGGAGACCGGGGATGGTTGACTAACTTTTCACTTAAACTCGTATATCTCTGATTTTTAACTTAATATAACAAAAACAACAGTTGATACAGATAGAAGAGCTATTCAGGTACCTAAAATACTAATCTATAACCTATATATGTATCATTATAATACTTATTTAGTCGATTTTCTAAACCCCTGACGCTTGGTCAACCTACCCCATATCCGGGGTAAGTTGACCATAAGCATGGGGTAGGTTGACCTAGGCAGTAATTAGTGTAAATAAAGAGGATAAGTATAAAATAAAACATTAAAATGTACTAAATGATAGAAACTTTTTATTTAATTATAAAAAAACTTAAATTTGAGATCCATTCTCGGTTAATATAGAACTTTACTAAAGGTAACAGTCACTTTTTAAACTATTTAAAAGAAACTTAAATTTATAATAAGTAAGATTAATTTTTGTACTTTCTGTTTCAAACTTAATTGTAACTTGAATTATTATAATAAATCGCTAATCACAGATTGCGAATTGCTTTTATGAAAATACTAGCTGATGCCCGCGACTTCGTCCGCGTGGATCGAGGTTTTTCGGTTCCCGCGGAAACTCCTTAATTTTCCGAGATAAAAAGTAGCCTATGTGTTATTCCAGACTATACTAGACTAGACTATCTCCGTGCCAAATTTCATCCAGATCCGTTCAGCCGTTGGAGCGTGATTGAGTAACAAACATCCATACATCCACACATCCATACATCCATACATCCATACATCCATACATCCATACATCCATCCAAACTTTCGCATTTATAATATTTATTTGATTTGATTATTCAACATACATAAACTTGTGAGTATCTATTATTATAAAGTATAAATAAACAATTAAAACAGAAAACTTCTTTTCTAAAAATTAACTTAATAATGAAAATAGAACAATCAGTCTCTTATTAGAGTTTTTAAGTATATCTACTACCAAAACATTATCATCTTTGAATAATTAGTGATTATCATATTCTTTTATTTTTATGTACCCCGCCGTGTCCAGGGTCAAATCTGCTCTCCTGAGGTTCGGATTATTTTCTAGCTTATGTTTAAATTTAGTTATATTACGATGCAACGTTTTGTATGGAATTTGGTTTTTTTTTTGATGTGGCGTTTATGCTATTATTATCGAAGATTACTGCGTCGCAAGCTCTTTCTAGGATATCTTTTGGTACATCACCCCTTTCAGATTCTCTTATGTACCTCCTCATTTTTCTGTACAAATACAACTGTAATTTAGTATGTGAGAGAGACCATAATAGTGTTTACATTGATGATGCACATTAACCATTAGCCCACACAATTCTTTAAAATAAGTATAAAATTTTATACTTATTTTAAAGAATAACTTTTTTTGAATAACTAAACTAATAAGTCTACCTACCCCGAAAAAAATTGGTCAACCAACCCCTGACGCCATTTTGAATTTTACCTGCGTATCATATGCAAACTCTGGCACTAACATGGAAGCAATACAGTGTAATATAGAATAAAACTATCATATTTACATTAGGCATAACAACTACATTGTCTCTAACAGATCCATAGGCACGATAACAAAAAAAGTACGAACGAAAAAAGTTACTTACCGAGACCAAAAATACAAAATGTGATGCCACTCACAAACTCCGCGCCACTGCGGCGGCTCACTTCGCACAAGTTAGCGGATCGCGGGGAGGCATCGTCACACATAATTGGTTGATGGAAAACACGTGATAGTGGCGAGTTATTGTTGATTAGTCTACCTGCCCCTATAGCCAACCATCCCCGGTCTCCCCTATAATGATAAAATTCTCCCGTTTAAGGCATCCCTACCTGGTTACACATTCAATATTTGTTCGTCATTCTTTTTAGAGATATATAAGTACCTAATGTTATTGCAAAAATATATTTCGGGTTGGGTGGGTTGGGAATTTATTTATATATCTTCGAATGAAGCGACTCATATAATAATGATCGAACTTCACTTCAGGAAGTTCGTTTGATCATCTATTATATTTCGTCGCTTCATTCTTCAGATATAATTTTTACTTTGTAGATGTTTAGAGATACAGAAAATATCTATTTTTGCAAGAACTGTATCCATGTTGAATAGATACTAATTATTGTTGTCAATATTTTTTTTTTTTTTTTTTTTTTTCAATCTCTTATTTGAGTCGTAATGTTTTAAGCAGCTTTATGCTTAAGGTTGGAATCATGTGCGGATTTCTTGATATTCTCATCTACGTATAGTTATATCATATGTATAGTTCATGAGTCTAAGATTTTTCTTAAGTATTCATTTTACTTTAGAAATACAATGTTGCGCTTTTTACATCAGCGCCTGAGTAACAAGCTTACAGGTTGGATGCAAGCAAATGAAACCAATAATTATTGATGTTAATGCTGCAAGATTTATAATCTAATCAAAAGTATATTAGCCGGCCCAGTACTTGGTTGTATTTACACACAACAGACGTCCAATGGGACGTTTGAACGTTTGGAAACCTACCCAGAAGGGGGGAGAAAATTATTATTTTTCAAAACGCGGCGGGAAAGGAACGGGTTATTCCGGTCCTGTTGTAGAGGTCCTTTATTGTTGTAGAGGTAAATTATGTGCCTGTAGTAACAGGCACATATTTAATAAAATTATTAATAATGGTACCATTTTATGATGTTTGTCAAAAAATTATGCCATAATCAAGATTATGGAATACGACAAATACCTATTTGTGTATAAGTTCCCCGCAGAATATAAATGAAAAATGATGAATATACTCGGTCGATATTGTGATAGACTACTAGCAGTGGCGTAACTATAGGGTGGCAGGACTGGCAAAATGCCACGGGCCCCCAACCAAAGAGGGCCCCGGCCCAAGAGGCCACGAGCTCAGAAATAACATCAGCGGTTTATTAAAATTAAATTCTAACGCGACTATTTTTACTGGGACGCCGGAGGGCCCCATCCGAAAAATTTGCCACGGGCCTCAGATGGTATAGTTACGCCACTGACTACTAGGTAGTACTAATGTCGACTTGGAGGTGTAAGTCGGTCGGTTTGGGCTTTAAACCCCACTGACGTTAGAAGCTTTAAATTAAGTGAGATATCAGGCTACTATACTTTTTTAACAATGGACAACCTAGTTGTTCATGTCGCTAAAAACATGTGTCATCAGTCATTATAAATTATTTAATATTCATAAGTACCTACTTATTTTTGAATGAATGCGTTAAATCATTTCCCTCCGTCAATTATTAAGGTAGACGCGCTGAGAGCGTGGATCTATACTCTTTACTCTTTTTACAAAAAACAAAGTATTTTAATTTTGCATTAAGCAAGTTATTATGGAGTATGTTAAGGCGGAGTAAATTGTATGTTTTCCACGAGTGATAACGATGTAGGTATTATAATAACGACAGTGTCATGACGGTTTTTCAAAGATTGTTTCCAATATATGGACGATGCATAGATACTAAAGTTAAGATCCCGCTTCGGGCAGCATGAACTATGCATTATCCCGAGTTTGCAGTAATGCTTGCTCGCTAGCCCGCGAAAAATCTTTTTTAAAAAAACAATAATACGATAAAATTTTACATTGTTAGGTACATCATACGAAGTCTACTTCCGGTCGTAAAAATACTCGCCGTTTAACCGACTTCCAAAACGGAAAAGGTTCTCAATTAGGTTTTTATTTTTCTGCCGTCTTCTAAGTTTAGTCAACCATTCTTACGCGTCATCGGATGTATGATATATTATGCTTCCAGCACGATAGAGATATAAAACTAGAGATTTGAGCCCAAGAACATGTGGGTAGGAAAAACGTAAAACTTGTGTGTAATTTTTGCAATTTTACCACACATTTTTGTTGCAAATTTTCTTTGCACACCACTATGATGCAAGATACTAGCCGCTTTTATTTTCTTTTTCTGTATCTACAGTATTCGTAAATAAATTGAATTTATATAACGCTAAAGTACCTAGATAACTGATAAAAAGGATAGGTATATTCATTATCTCAGACCTTTTGTTACCTCTCTGACGGTGTATGTACGTTTAATACTGAGAGGTTTTATATTGTGAACAATTACATCTGGAAATTTTGAACCTGAGATCTTGACTATTTCATTCACTGAATGATTTACATTTCTTTCAGGTCTATTCATTTATTATATTTTTCACCAAATTTTGGATCATTTCCTGTCTCTTCTATCTCCGAGTACGCCGAGGAGTTCTGGATCGAGCTCTGGACAAACTTAGAGCATCTATTAAATCTGCGTGTTAACCCCCGGTTAACTGCCAGGTTTTTCGGTTACATAATATTATCGTATGAAATATACAAGGCGTAACTTCTAGCCTCTGTTAAACCTTCGTGATAACTCTCGGATAACCACCAGGTTGTTCGCCTACACCCCATTGTTGTATGGAACGTACAAGACGAAACTTTTAGCGTGTATTTAAACCCTCGTGTTAACTCTCGGTTAACCGCCATGTTGTTCTGTTACATAATATTACAGTCTGAAAATGTAGGTTCGAGACTATAAAGTTTTAGTCTCTGTGAAACCTTTGTGTTAACACTCTGTGAATCGCCAGGTTGTTAAGTTACACAATGATTTGTGATTTCTAGAGAAAAATGTTTGTTGTATGTTTTTCTTACACAGGTATGATGAAAAGTAAGGTAGACGGCCATCGTTTTAACTCTTGGTCAACCATCAGGCGTTTGTACGTTCGAATAAGCCGGTTTTCTGCTTTGAAAGCGATATAATTTAGCTGTATTTTAATGCAATATTATGATAGTGAAAAATTATTTTTATGCGAGGGTAGGTTGAATTATGAATGCATACCGGGAGTCTCATGAGGATTCTATAATAATCCTTCGACGATTACGTTTCTGTTGTTCGCGTTTTCGTTTCGGCATTTCACTTAAATATTCACTTTTAAAAGTTTTAACAAACAGTGCACGTGCGTTTGCTACGTCGCACGAAAAAAATATAATAAGAGTAAAAAGTAACTTTCTTTATAAGTAGGTAAATAATTAATTTACCTGTGTTCCGGATACTTCTCGAGTATTTGTGAACGAAACGAAATCAATTTGTGTTAGGCTTGCTAAGCCGGTCCTTAGTGACGAATCTGATATAGTTGGTCGTCTTTGACTCTTCACGACTTCCCCCTTGTTCAGAGAATGGTGAATTCGTCTTGTGCATGGTGCTCAACCTCATTTGTATCTCTAAAGAATACAATAAGTGAGCGGACGAATATGGAGGTAGTATGTACGAGTATGTACGCATTTTGCGTTAATTTTGTCTCGCGGACAAAAGCTTGCAGTTAATGTGCATATCTAGTCAAGGTGATAAGTATATATTCACTGCATGAGTGTCATAAGAATATGACTCATAATTAGCTCGCAGCTAATTATGATCTCGCAATTGACTCGCAGTCAATCCCGAGTTAAAAACACTTTTTTAGTTTGCAGTTAATGTGCATATTATCTAGTCCAGGTGGCACATATTCACTGCATGAGTGTCATAAGAATATGACTCATAATTGGCTCGCAGCCAATTATGATCTCGCAATTGACTCGCAGTCAATCCCGAGTTAAAAACACTTTTTAACACTTAGTAATAGAATTTTCGACTAACCTGCAAAGTTCTCGTCATCAGACGAGTCTAACGGCCGCCAATATTTCTCCTTATCCTGCTGTCGCTAGGAGTGTCTAGCTGGAAGGTTTGATTTGCGTCGTGTTACTTCGCTAGTAACCTCCCAGTGGATTAGCGTACTTTAACACGTACTTCGTGTAAGTACTAAGTAACTATAATTACTTAGGCGAGCCATGCTGAAGGGCTTAACCTTCTTCATGGTGCCTCTTGGGCAACCCGCCGGATGGACATTTAGAATAATTAAACGCTGCATAAAAGAATAATTTCATAAGCGTGTTTTATGCTGAAAAGTTTACTCTCCTTCGTTGTTACCTCTCGCGTAAACCCTAGGAAAACCTTTAGTGAGTTAGATATTATAATTATTAATGTAATAAATACGCAAGAGCCACAATAAAAGTGACAGAACTGTTTTGTCTAAGTACCCACATACAACATAGTGTAATTTGACACTGCATGAAAATATAATTTAAGTAAGTTTTCTTAAGCCTGTCAGGCATGAAATAAATTGCTGAAATTGAAAGATTAAAGACTCACCGTTTTCCTGTAAGAAGCAGCGGCTGTTTCTTTTTCAATATTTTTTATTTAGATATAAAATAATAATTTTAACTTTGTTGAAAGTGGGAACGTCCGATCGTTGCTACGCACGAAAAAAGAATGACGAACAAATATTGAATGTGTAACCAGGTAGGGATGCCTTAAACGGGAGAATTTTATCATTATACTAAAATAAAACATCTCTAAAAATCGTGCGATTGTTGCTGCTTGATTGAGGAAACTACAAAGTAAAAATTATATCTGAAGAATGAAGCGACGAAATATAATAATACTTATCAAGAAAAGAATTAAGATTTTATAAAACTGTGTAAACCAGTAGACCCTGAATAGAATAGTGGACGTTGTTCATTCTAAGAGGAAACTTGCAGTAGTGGGCTGGCTATATTGTGATGATGATGGACAGTAGTAGGTAGAGAGAATACAAGTTTTTTGAGCAAGGTTTATGCACAAAGCAGTCTGATGATCTCCCATCGTGCGAATGACTCCATCGAGTGCCGGTGAGGCGAATCACAGCTGCCATTAAAGCCTGACCCACAGGCCTGACCCGACCCTCCTGATGACCATGACTACTCTACAAAGAGTGCTACATAGAAAAAATTATACTGGTATGAGTGACTATATTAACTCCAGATGAAGTTCAAACGACAAACTGTATAATAGATTAGACATGCTTAGCATTAACTTACAACTTTTCCGATTAAAACCGCTATGGGCGTCAACTATACAAGTACTTACGTCATCACTCACCTTTTTATAAGTTTTTTTATGGAATCTACACGACTTAACAAAACACTTTGCATCTCAATAACCAATTTGTTATAATGATTTTAATAATGAAAAAGCGCTCTATCGAAATAAACCAAATATGATATCAGCGGTAGGTTCGCCCTGTATGCCGGTTTGGCAGTAAAACATAATGACCGCGAACAATTCCCTTTGACCAGACGACGTGAAATATGAGGGTCGAGTACTAAAATTAAAACCCAAAGCTTTATTATCGAACTGAGAGGACATCTTGTAAAATGTACGTGTATCTTACATAATATATATAACCTACTCTCGAAGGCCTACTTAGAAATGTTGGAATAATATTATCTATACGTATTTCACTGATAGATAATTTGATTTCTTCGGACTACGGACTAATGAGAACGAAGAGATTTCAACCAAAAGCTTTAAAATACCGCTGAAGAATACCTGTAAGTACCGTATGGTGTAGTCTAAGTTGGTAGAGAGCTAACATGGCAGGGCCACATTACTTACCCCAAATTGCTAGACATCGAATCGAACCTGGGACCGCCTATACCACCACTGTCATCGTATCGTAGACCTACGTTCTTATTTTTCTTTTATAGTGTGTGTCGCCTTCAGTTTTAATGAGTCCAGTTGTAACCAACTCTGAAGACTACATCACCTCTACATTTAGGTACTTACATGAAAAGGTTAATATGCTGTTATACATTACCTAAATAGGACATAACTAAGTTCAATATTCAATTCAATCTACAGACGTAGCTGAAACTCTCTCTTTTATTGTAGCTGTGTACCTACTCGATTATCTCAACCGCACAAGAATGAAGTGGTCGCTCCGATCAAAATAAGGTCTTTGAATAATTTATGGATAACTTATTTTTTATAGTTCATTGTAATAAATGACGCGATAATCGGACTTTATCATGATCAGTTTTAAATATCGGTTTGTAAAACGAATAAAAGCTCGGGTTGCGTTCTTAGGCCGCGTTTTTTTTTATTCCACTACAAGTTAGCCCTTGACTGCGATCTCACCTGATGGTAAATGATGATGCAGTCTAAGATGGTGGCAGGCTAACCTGTTAGGGCAGTCATTCTAAAACCTATACCTCTAATCGGTTTCTACACGGCATCGTACCGGAACGCTAAATCGCTAGGCGGTACGTCTTTGCCGGTAGGGTGCTAACTAGCCACTGCCGAAGCCTCCCGCCAGATCTGACCCGTGAAATTTCCGAAATAAATAAATTCCCAAATTTACCCCGGCGGGAATCGAACCCGAGACCCCACACTATAAGACCACAGCGCTCACCACTACGCCAGGGAGGTCGACACCATCATTATGATTTATTTGATAGGTAGATAAAATCAAAAGACCATGCACATGTTTTTTGATTGAGGCAAGGAAAATACCAGACTTATTTGTATCAATTTTATTTGTAGGTACCTACATATATACCTATCACATTCATAATATTTTTTAATCAATAAAATACGTACGAACACCCACTGGGTGGTTACGAGAAACTGATTGGTACAGGTAACTAATCAAGTTAACGTTACCAATCACTAACGTTAACTTGATTAGTTATCATTACATTAATGACAATCATCTCTGATTTGCCGACAGTTTACCTAAATTGGGTAATCTATAGTCGCAGCAAGAATACATATTAAATTCAGCCAATCACAACATTTGGTAGATTCATTCGACTATTCTTAAGCACTTGTAAAAAGTATATTTGAATAAAAAACTTTTGAATTTGGAAATTGCAGCAATGATTGATGCAGCTTTTTTGGAATCGGCCAGCCATGTACACACGGACTTGTCCAGCTAGTCCTATTTTAACGAACAAAAATTGAATTAATAGTACCCATGACGTTTTGTCATATCACTGGCTCATAATAGCGGCATATAATAATTCACGACGTTGTAAATACTGCGAGGTGACGCATCCAGACGCACCGCTGCACTAGATCCGATATGACGCGAGATAACTTCTCGCTATCTATTTCAATATTACTGGAGCGAACGCAATATCTTACAAATCTCGGCCTCATTCTGTCTGCCGCCCAACAGCCCACGACAGACCACCCAAGTCGCGTACCACTCTAGGTACATAAGGCGTCTATCTGTTTATTATTTACGTATACTTTACCTTCACTAATCTCTATAATACTTTGAACTATCTTTAAACGAGATTTCTGCCTGTTTTGTTTTGAATAAACCTTCGGTATTTTATTCTTCATATAACTAAGATGAGTTTAAATCCTTTATTAGAAGATGGATGGAGTTATGAATTATGACAGAATCAATCGATTACCATGCTGGTTAAGAAATGTTGATCCAAATCGGTAACTGGATGGGTAGCCAACTAATTATGAGTCCGAGGTCTTTACACGGACGCCGCCGATTTAATTCAAGTCGAGGAATCAAACGCTATTATTGAAAAGGGAAAACGAACCCTCAAAATCCTAATTGCTGGGGACTTAAATATACCTAGGTAATTTATATTTAATTATTGACCTAGGTAGGTACCTATATAGGTAGTATAGAAAGAAACAGATGTAGTTAATAATGTAAAGTGTTAACTAATGAAATATCTAGAAATAGTAGCTGACTTGATCGTAAAATCTCAAATGAAACGCGACAAGTTTTCAAATCACAAGCGTAGGACTTGCATACAGAATATTGTCTGTGTGCCTATAGTCGTAAAATATGCGTACAATATCCACGATTATTATTGGCAGTTTCGCCCACTCGAGATGCCGACACGCAACGGAATCTTATGGGACTTGGTAATATCAGATAACTGATCAGTGGTAGATTCGTATTTCGTTATCACCAAACATAAAAAAACATGTCCATCTAGGCCCGGAGTTCTAACGCGTAAGAATAAGTACCACAGCTACGGTACTGTCGTACTGTGTAGAATGCTGTAAATTGAATGCTGTGAATTTGCACTTGTCCGTCCGTCCGTCCGTCTGTCAGAGCCTTATAACTTCTGAATTACTGAACGTAATTACTTCAAATTTAAATATAATATGTAAACTGATGGCCTCCAGCCGAATATGGCTTAAAAAGTTATAAAAATCTTTATTTCAGGGGGGCAAATACTAAAATTAGATAAATATTATAAGGAAACGAAATCATTTAATTTTTAATGAGCTTCAGTATTTTTAACAGAACTTCACAATGATGTCAATAGATGGCGCTCTGTAAAAGTTTATGGATACCGCGAGGTCTCAGTTCGGGGCGAACCACTAAGTAGTTATTTTATATCCAACCTACGTCGGAATCTGTACTTAATCTAAATATATAAAAGGCAAAGGTGACTGACTGACTGACTGACTGACTGACTGATCTATCAACGCACAGCTCTAACCACTGGTCGGATCGCGCTGAAATTTTGCACTCAGATAGCTATTATAACGTAGGCATCCGCTAAGAAAGGATTTTTGAAAATTCCACCTCTGAGAGGGTGAAATAGGGGTTGAAAGTTTGTATGAAACTCCATCATTTCTCAAGTCATATCCTGAAACTTGGATTACAAGCTACGGGTAAAAAATTAAGAAATATGTGTTTCACAGTTTTTGAAATTTCTACCCCCGAAGGAGTGAAATAGGGGCTGAAATTTTGTATGAAAGTCCTTCATTTCTCAAGATATTTCTTAAGTTAAGTATATCAACGAAACTTGGTAGTTTGGCTTCTATACTTATAATAAAACTGTAACAGGTCCAATTCTGTACATTGAAGATATTTTGAAAATTTTTTTTGGAGGGCACTCATTATTCGATACTAAAGCCAAATCTGTAATTTTTTTCATTTTTGTCTGTCTGTCTGTCTGTCTGTCTGTCTGTCTGTCTGTCTGTATCTTGGCCGCGCATCACGCCGAAACTACCGAATGAATTCAAACGAAACTTGGCACGATTTGAGCCCATACTACGAGGTAGGACATAGGATACTTTTTATCCCGAAATTCTACCCCCGAAGGGGTGAAATAGGGGTTGAAAGTTTGTATGAAAGTCCTTAATTTCTCAAGTTATAGCCATGAAACTTGACATATGAGCTGCGGGTTGAAAATGGAGACATACGTGTTTCACAGTTTTTGAAAATTCGACCCCCAAAAGGGTGAAATAGGGGATAAAAGTTGGTATGAAAGTCCTTCGTTTCTCAAGATGTTTTACAAGTTATATCAACGAAACTTTTTATTTTGGCTAACAGAAAGAAATAAAGAAGTACAACGTGTGTCACAGTTTTTCAAAATTCCACCCCTAAGGGGGTGAAATAGGGGGTGAAAGTTTGTATGAAAGTCTGTCATATCTCAAGTTATATCGATTAAACTTGGTATACAAGCTACCGGTTGAAAGTGAAGAAATAAGTATTTCACAGTTTTTGTAAATTTTACCCCCGAAGGGGTGAAATAGGGGTTGAAAGTTTGTATGAAAGTCCTTCATTTCTCAAGTTATAGCCATGAAACTTGGTATATGAGCTGAGGGTTAGAAATGAAAACATACGTGTTTCATAGTTTTTCAAAATTCCACCCCCAAAGGGGTGAAATAGGGGTTGAAAGTTTGTATAAAAGTCCGTCATTTCTCAAGTTATTTCGATGAAACTTGGTATATCCACGCGGACGAAGTCGCGGGCATCAGCTAGTACAGTAATAAATAAAGAAGTATGTGTGTCACAGTTTTTCAAAATTCCACCCCCACGGGGTAAAATAGGGGTTGAAAGTTTGTATGAAAGTCCTTCATTTCTCAAGTTAGAGCCATGAAACTTATCATTTGGGCTTTCAGTTAGATATGCAAGAGTACGTGTTTCACCATTTTTGAAAATTCGACCCCAAAGGGGGCCCTATATATGGAGTTTGTCCTTCAATCACGTCGCAACAGAGCAACGGATCAACGTGAGTGCATGAGTATAGCTGAGGACCTGGAGAGTGACAGGCTACTTTTTAAACCAGAAAATTAAGGAGTGCTTGTGGGGAAAAAACTTAAACCACGCGGACAAAGTCGCGGGCATTAGCTAGTAATATTATAAATGCGAAAGTTTGGATGGATGGATGTACAGATGTATGAATGGATGTTTGTTACTCAATCACGCCCCAACGGCTGAACGGATCTGGATAAAATTTGGCACAGAGATAGATTATAGTCTGTAGTAGATAGTAGTCTGCAGAAACCAAAAAACCTCATGTCACGCGGACGAAGTCGCGGGCATTAGCTAGTAATTTTTAAATTGATTATGTAATGAAACTATTAAATAAATTTAAAGGTTACCTTTGACCAACATTAAAATTTTCAAAGTAAACATCAAAGAATCCAAGTACCTAAATACTTGTATACTAAGTTTGCCGTATACGAACACCTACATAATAAGCGAGCCCTCTCATTAGTATCCAATCGATTTCCTCATCACAATGATTGACAGGTAAGTTACCTATAATTACAGCACTAGGAGTAATTTTACAAGCGCTTAGTTTTACAACGTAGAGCCAAGCACAAAGATACGCCGATGACCTTCCGAGAAATGGCCTGGCCTGACGTAGTAAGCGACCGGGGACCACCCTCGGTGGCGATTGTTGGTGTCGAGCTTTGTTAAAAGACACTTGACGCCTTTATTTCGTGTAACAATACAAATTAAGACGTTTTGTAACGTAAGTCATACCTATTCGAAGAAGACGTAGCCAGAGCTTGAAGCTTCAGACAGGCGTGAAATCTTACTTTATTGACATAGTTGAAAATGGAAATGGAATGAAAATGGAAATGTTAAATGGAAATCTACTTTTGATATATTTTTCCTGTATGATATACCTATGCGATGCTACCTTTCGTACCACTTACTTATTCCTGCCTTTAACCAATATTCTTTAATAAATATGGTTACCAACTTGATTACCTACAGGTTCGTTTATCCTAAGTGAAAGTCACAGAATAGAATACAGATGGTTGATCGCACCAAGCTCCATCTTTATAAAGTATTATAAGCTTAAAGTTCGAATAAGTCTTAGGTGTTCGTGGAAAAGCAGGATTTATCTTCAACCATAGCATGATAAGGAAATCCTAATTGCACCTACTTGATGTTGGTATATAGATACCAACACAAAAAGAAGTTAGTACCTAGGTAGTTCAGTCGGCACAACAATCGAAGCACGATGGGCCATAAAACTCTTTAATAATCAAATCAGCGATCAACCAAAAACGAGTGTCATATATCTTCTATTCAGTTGTCGTATTGTTTCGTCGAGTGGTTTTCCAGGGAGGCTTGCAGTATTTGCAGTTTGGCGAACAATGTTGCAAATTAAATAAGCATACCGAATTGGTGGGACAATCGTCACGGACGCGCGTGCGTGCGTGCGTCGCATGCTAAGGCGGCGTGTGTCGTCAATGCTCCACGACTCCGTCATAGCGGCCTAGCAGGCGGCTAGGGGATCTAGGTACATAGTAACGACGTTTGACAGCTTCAGTCACAGTGTAACGATGGGTAGGTACTAGGTACCTAGATTACCGTACCAATAATCTGTACCATCTATCATCAATCGGATATCCGAAATATTTTCATATCCGTAACCGTATCTTAATTAAACCAGTTAATATTATTCTTATATCCGTATCCATACCCAGATCCGCAAATCCATTAGTTACACCCCTGGATTGGCCAATAGCGAAAATAAGTATTAGCCAATCAGAGGTACTTAGGTATTAATTTTACGGTGAGTACTTACCTAATAGCCCCCTTAATTAACTGATAGGTACTTTTAGACTATACTATAGGCTGAAATCAGGACTGGGCAAAATACATGCTTTGCTTTAATCTATATATATACCTACAATTCAAAGTCCTGACTGACTGACTGACTTATATATCAACGCACAGCCTAAACCGCTAGAGTTAGAAACTTGAAATTTTGACAGTAGGTTCCTTTTGTGACGTAAGCGCTCACTAAGGAAGGATTTTTTAAAATTCCCCACCTAAGGGAGTGATGAAATAAGGGTTGAAAGTTTGTATGAAAGTCCGTCATTTCTCAAGTTATATCCATGAAACTTGGTATATGAGCTACCGGTTAAAAATTAAGAAATATGGGTTTCACAGTTTTTGAAAATTCTACCCCCAAAGGGCTGAAATAGGGGAGTAAAGTTTGTAAAAAAGTCCTTAATTTTACAAGATATTTTTCAAGTTATATCTACGAAACTCGTTATTTTGGCTTTCGGTAAAAAATAAAGAAGCACGTGTGTCAAAATATTTAAAAATTTCATCCCCAAAGGGGTTAAATAGGGGTTGAAAATTTGAATGAAAGTCCGTCGTTTTTCAAGTTGTAGCCCTGAAACTTGATAATTGGGCTTCCGATTTAAAATTATGAAATACGTATTCCACAGTTTTGAAATTTCTATCCCCAAGAACGTTAAATAGAGAGTTTGTCCTTTTTTTTGCGCTGTCAGTGCTGAACGCGTAATACGGTAGAGTTCCAAGGGGGGAACGGTATTTTTTTTGTCAATTTGCCCCATAAATCCAAAACTATTATGCATTAAAATAAATAAAACTCTGTTTTAGAGTGTACAAGTCAAGTACAAAGTCCTTTCGTATGATACCCCACTTGGTATAGTTATCCTACTTTGAAATTTCAAACCCCTGATTTTCCCCACTTTTTTAATTAAACGAAAAATAATTTTCAATTTTTTTGATTTCCATGATATTGGGCCACTATTATATACAACTATTCCAAATTTCATGTCAATAGCTTTAATAGTTACTGAAATAATCGACTGTGACAGACGGACGGAGAAAGTCGCACCATAAGGGTTCCATTTTTACCATTTTGGTACGGAACCCTAAAAAAAAAAAGATATGCTATGCATGGTTAAAACATACTGTTTACAAAACTATCACACTGATCTCAAGCAATTTACTCTTATCCATTGAGGAGTTCCGTTCTCCATCTCCGGAGATATTCATCAGATCTTCACCAAATTAAAATGGGACCACCTCTGAAGTATGACCTACCAAACAAAAAAAGAATTATCAAAATCGGTTCATAATTGGGGGAGAAATCGCGTAACAAACATACAAAAAAAAAAACATACAGTCGAATTGAGAACCTCCTCCTTTTTTTGAAGTCGGTTAAAAACTTCCGTACTATGAGGTCCACGTAAATCTTTAATCTTGGCGTCTTTAAAAACCGAAGTAACTAACACTATACATACAGGATGTATATATAACTCTATGTTGCCTATTCAAAATACAGTAAGTACTGTACTATTTAGAAACTCATATCCCCAATCATATAACCAAATAAATCTAAAACATACGTGAATAGATAAAAGTCAAACAAATATTTCTTTCAATACTTCTGAAAAAGGAGAAAATTGAAAGCTTTTATGGCATTCAAAAATGTACCAATCCTTTCATTCGACGGCAGCATTCAATCATCAGAGGTCACAATTCTGCTCCCCCTCTCAAGCTAAACAATTTTATACACGGTGGAGTAATTTAACTCGCATTAGGGCTGACAGGCAATCGTTTAATCCTTTCATTGGTGCTGAATTGAATCGACTGCGCGAGCGCGGTGGCCGATGACTCACGTCGTAAAGTCAACTTCTACGGTCTAGTTACCTTCGTCATGTTTTGAAAGTGAGTTTACTATACAGAGTGCTACCATTATTATTGTTATGGTAAAGAACCTACCAGTAGGTAAGACATTTGCAAGAATTTTTTTTAAAACTCGTGCGTTGTATGAGACATAAATGGGTCTATCACTTTTTCGTCCAAGGTGTATATAATATGTTCCTTGGTTGTAGCATTAAATCAGTACCTCACTAAGTACATGTTTGCAAGAGATTGTTTTAATACGTTCATACAGCATTATTCACAGCTCAACATGGTCAAAGACGAAGGCATCTGAAATGAAATTGGACGATAATTTTCCACAATAATCCCCTGGTCGGAAAATCGCTAAGACTATTTTATTATCAAGCTAATAAAATAAAATAAAGGTTCGATTCATTTTTAAAAAGCTATGCCATGGTCCCATTGCTCAAGTTCCTATTGGTTTTGCCTCACTGACCGTTCAAATAACAACCTGTATAATAAACCAACTAAGTATACGGTTAATGTATTGATTGATTGACTTTAATATATTGATCTAAATGTCATGAGCGCAATATAAAGCAGTACAGAATGGTAGTACTTAAGACACTATACCTAGAGCAACCTATATTATACAAGAAAATTAATGGAAAAGTAAATCTTGTTAAGGCGCCAATTAGCTATATAAATGGCCGAAGCTATGTCTAAGTTACCTTTTACACACTACAGATTATAGTTTATTTTTAGTAGGTACTTATAGGTACGTAAACTCAGGGTGCCTAGAAAACTTTAAATTTTCCACGTCAATTCTTGATTCTACGTTTCAAATGGTCCTCTTTTTAACCGACTTCAAAAAAAGGAGGAGGTTCTCAATTCGACTGTATGTTTTTTTTTTTGTATGTTTGTTACGCAATTTCTCCGCCAATTATGAACCGATTTTGATAATTCTTTTTTTGTTTGATAGGTCATACTTCAGAGGTGGTCCCATTTTAATTTGGTGAAGATCTGATGAATATCTCCGGAGATGGAGAACGGAACTCCTCAATGGATAAGAGTAAATTGCTCGCGATCAGTGTGATAGTTTTGTAAACAGTATGTTTTAACCATGCATAGCATATCTCGTTTTGGTTACACCCTGTATTTTAAAATAGTGGTCCACTAAAAATTGAAAAATAAAAAATTTTCAAAAATAAAATAAAAACCGACTTCAAAAACCACAAACACTAAAAAGTAAAAAATAATTTAATTTATTATGTATACAAGAGTTAATGTAGTTCTATAATAACATTTTTTGGAGTCGGTGCCAATGTCGAGTCACGTCAACAATAATGAAGAGTAGGTAGACGGTTCATGCGGCTAATTGGTACCGACTCCAAAAAATGTTATTATAGAACTACATTAACTCTTGTATACATAATAAATTAAATTATTTTTTACTTTTTAGTGTTTGTGGTTTTTGAAGTCGGTTTTTATTTTTTTTTTGAAATTTTTTTTCATTTTAGTTTGCAAGGGATTCGACTTTTATGATGTGGTAGTAGGTAATTCAGCACACTACACCATCAAAGCGTACTGACAAACAAACAACAAAAAATCTGCGCTACTATTTACTCGTAAAGTAAGTATTGTGCAGACTTCTTCTTGCAAACTATAAACATACTTCCAACTCATAAACCTTGCACGAGTTATGGTTAACAGTGTGCATCAATCTTAGATCGCAGATATATAAAACCGATATAGCATCGAGATAGGCGATCCGACGTAGAATAGGGTCGTCCATGCACGTACGACAGAGCTACCGCACGCAAGCAGAGGGCAGAGTACGGTCCGCGGCGTCTCGCGAACCTCATTCATCAACCCTGATTGATTGCAACTGTCAAAACCGTAATGGCGGCGAGTGGCGGCCATATTTGAAACGATGAATGCACCTAAGCCAATATTAATGCAGGTTATTGATGAGCACCACGCAGACAAGTTCACGGTTACTTATTAGATGTGTGATTTATTAAACCTTAAAGGCTTATTCGACGACGTCTTGCTACAGCGAAGCCAACTTTAGTGTAACGAAAAATATATCCCTCCCTCTCCCATCCATACTAAATGACGTCCATATAAAATGCTGCATCAGGGCTCTGGTTCTGACTCTAAAGCCTCGGTTAACTAGGTAGTTCAATCGATGATGATACGCACCACTATTATTTGCCTCACTGGAAACTTGCTCTACATACTTACCTACATTATGTCGTCCTGTGTTTTTGGTCGTTATAATTACTTTCCTATTGTAAACCATTATTTCAACATTCAAAGGTTTCATCATCACAATAAAAAAAAAACATACGCGCCGAATTGAGAACCTCCTCCTTTTTTGGAAGTCGGTTAAAAAGAGGGTACATCTTCGTGGATTGGCACTATCTATACGAATACTACATTGGTGGTAAGGTAATTCTGCCATGTCATGTTATTTAAGTGGATACTTATTTGCTAGATTACCCTCTATGCAGTGTCAGGTTTATAACTTGAAAACTTCCTAGGGTTCCAGAAATAATTCGTTTAAACAAACGTTTCTTACGAAAACTAAGT
Organism: Erebia ligea; assembly: GCA_917051295.2. NCBI lineage: Eukaryota > Metazoa > Arthropoda > Insecta > Lepidoptera > Nymphalidae > Erebia > Erebia ligea. The sequence goes on from OU785226.1 coordinate 4,749,265, forward strand.
CGAATCCTACGAAGTGTCAGAATTGTAGGTCGATTGGCGATCTGTGAATCTGATGAAGGCAAAATGGTTAATAAAATTTATTTGATAAAGTTTTAACAAATTTATTTGACACTTTCAGATGAGATAAATAATTTAAACTGGTTCAAAACATCTGTTACACCCATCACAATGTTTTTTAAAATATTTGTATAAATGTATTCTACCCTCCTACTTTTATTCTACAATTATTTACAAAGATACAAAATCCAAACACAGAACTAAAAACGTGTCTAGTACTCCTGTTTGAGTATTACATCACAAAGTCGAAAAATATCTCTACATTTTGTAAATTTGTGTATGAGCAAGAATTTTATGACAATCTATAAATAAAATACGACGATGAAATCACGTTAACATTTATTTACATATATGTACTTGCTACGCTAGGAGCTTATTTTATCACATTGAGATTAACGGTATATCGCGAAATAGGTATACATATTTGTCTTATGTATAAAAGTTGGTACACCAATTCCTCTTGATCATTGAATTAAGATGTTTGCTCTTACTAGGTTTACCTGCAACATAGCAAAAGGTTTTGTTATTAATACGCATAGATTCTCTAGAGCCTACAGGGTATCCAGTAAATAGTGAAAATGCCTACTTCCAGCAGTGGAGACAACCAGGCCGGAGACTAAAGGATTGCTTGAAGCAGTGCTTGAACTTAGGTGATATACCTTCAAGGATATCCAACTATCCCAAGGCCAAAACCAATGAAACTTTTACTATTTTTGCCCTTTATGTTTTTTATGCCTATCAACCATAGAGATCTTCTGTGACAGTGTACCTATAGTTCAAAAGAAATTAAGTACACTTAAGTTAGGTTCGTTATTTTAGCTATCAATTTAGTTATTTATTTATTCTTTGCTTTGTGTTCTTCTTAGATATTATTCTTATTTTGTTTTGTTTAATGAGTTACTGTGCGTTGTAGTTTAAGGTGCCCTTATTACCATGCATGCCATTTCTACATCAAGAAGACTCAATTGTAGGTATTACATTTAAATATTTAGTTATTATGCGTTGTACCTAAAGCAATTGTAGTCGGTTTTGTGGACTAAATTAAAAAAAAATTAAAAAAACTGCCATTGGACGTCGTGGCCACTGTTTACCGGACATTCTCAGTAGGGTTTTACTGTAAAAAAGTTTTAGCTGCCCATACTTGGAAAGATGGCGTTGTCACACTCCGTGGCCTCAGGCAGCATGTTAAACCTTGATCATGCGTCTTATGCGCCTCCCATCGTAACAGATTGTGAGTCAGGGAAATACCTGTGCTGGAAGACTAAACGAATATCCTGTAGGAACTCACTTAGATCAGTTCGAAGCCCGCGCCGGACTGTATCGCATAGAGGAGCTTCTCGGCCATCACACGTTCCGAGTGGTACACGGGGATCTTCAGTAGATTCATGCATCCTAACAGACTGTGAGTCAGGGAAACACCTGTGCTGGAAGGCTAAACGAATATCCTGCAGGAACTCACTTAGCTCAGTTCGAAGCCCGCGCCGGACTGTATCGCATAGAGGAGCTTCTCGGCCATCACATGTTCCGAGTGGTACACAGGGATCTTCAGTAGATTCATGCATCTAACAGACTGTGAGTCAGGGAAACACCTGTGCTGGAAGACTAAACGAATATCCTGCAGGGACTCACTTAGCTCAGTTCGAAGCCCGCGCCGGACTGTATCGCATAGAGGAGCTTCTCGGCCATCACATGTTCCGAGTGGTACTCAGGGATCTTCAGTAGATTCATACACGTGGAAGCGGACGGCAGGCGGTCTGTGGCGCCCGCTGACTGAATGCAGAACGGTGGTTGTAAATCCTACAATAAATAACAATGATAAAACGGCTGCGACAGATGGACGAACTAGGCTTATAAGCCAAGATATTTTACTGAGAACGATCAAAAAGAAAGCACGCTTAGTCTAGCTGTAAAATTGAAGATCGCGGATCGCTGTTATCAGAAGCTTTTACTATATTACTCTATTTATAAACTTTTACTGGTACCCCTTTAAGCCACTTGTGCGTTGAATTTAGAAAAAATATCTTTGGAGCCCTTTGAGCTAAATTTTTAGTGCGACTCATAAATATTAACTAAACCATAGTGTTTCAACTTTCAACATCGGAAAAATTAATTCTGTGCCTGTCTATATCTATGTCTATCAACTGATGCGATGGAAATGCGGTCCTCCTAATGTTTATGCTTGACGCCTGCTATTAATTAATGTTTATAACCTGGAAACCACAAATTCATGTAAAATATGGGAGAAATTTTTACCAAAGTAATCACATTCCATGTCAAGCCAAAGAATGATTTGTGGGTGCAATTAATGTGTCTTTGAGTAACATTTATCGGCTCGACCGTTTTGACAAAACTTATGACAGCCTGCTTATGAACGTAATATAATACATTTATCCTGGAATATCAAAGTCCAAATGCCTAAAATAAAAATTGTGTTTGTGCAATTCACACGCGGCAGAAGTGAAACTTCAGAAAAGTAGCCTACGAGCTAATGAGATAAATACAACTTGTATTCTATCTGATTCTCTCGCAGGTTAAATCCTATTATAAATATGTTTGTCTCTTTTTCGTTTCATCGAATTTTCAAATCACAACAATTCTAAAGAAGTTTCACTTCAAAAATTTGGGTTCCGCGGATAGATCAGCTAGTAACTCTAACCTTAAATCCTAATAGGGGCGGGCGGGAGCAGCTGGTGACGAACTTGAGCAGCTGTCGCCGCTGCTCGTCCGTGAAGTTCTCCAGCACGCGCCAGAAACACTGCACCGTCGGATGCGAATCCGAGAACCCGCCTGTGAGGACAATGTACGTATAACTACCCTCCATATTTAGATATCACTATTTACCTATACTAATATTATAAATACGAAAGTTTGTATGGATGGACGGATGTTTGTAACTCAATCACGCCAGAATGCCCGAAAGGATCTATGAAATTTGGTACAAAGATAGATTATAGTCTGGAATACCACATAGGCTACTTTTTATTCCTTTACTTACTTACTATACTTTTTAAATTAGAGAGTTCCCGCGGGAACCAAAAAACCTCAATCCACGCAGACGAAGTCGCGGACATCAGTTAGTAAATGATAAATGATTTATTTATTTCACGTAGGACAACTTGTGTCACTTACATGATACGTTAAGACTCTACCACCGGTTCGGAAAGCTGACATAATACCCCAAAAAACAATGGTATTAATATTTACCCTGGTAATAATGACTTTAGGGTACAAAAACATGACGATTAATGATATCGAAGGATGCTTGAATTGCATAATGGCGTGGCAGAATTACGATTTTATGTATACCTACTCTCGATATCTCTCGTGTATGATGCATTAGTTACGATTTATGAACAGTAGGATGAAATTTTGCACAGAGATAGCTTGCTATCTGTGCCCTATAAATTACTCTTTCAACAGGCAAAAGCTGTGCTTATAAGTGACTAATGACCACACTATCTTGTCTCAAAACCTATTAAAAAAAATATACAAGTATCAAATTTGTGAAAACGTTTTTTCGCGTTTCCAATTACGATCGGCGGATTTTCAAATTCTACCATTTTCTTACTTCTGCAGACTTAGCGTGGCCAGACTCTAACACTTACCGCCATATTGCGTGTGTGACCGCAGGTCCTCGATGTCGATAGGCACCTCCGCGCCCGATATCAGCAGCTGCAGCTCCCGGCACGAAACATCCGCAGCCACTCCGCGTTTATCACCGATATGAGTCCGCGTTTATAACACTCACCGCCATATTGCGTGTGTGTCCGCAGGTCCTCGATGTCGATAGGCACCTCCGCGCCCGATATCAGCAGCTGCAGCTCCCGGCACGAAACATCCGCAGCCACTCCGCGTTTATCACCGATATGAGTCCGCGTTTATAACACTCACCGCCATATTGCGTGTGTGTCCGCAGGTCCTCGATGTCGATAGGCACCTCCGCGCCCGATATCAGCAGCTGCAGCTCCCGGCACGAAACATCCGCAGCCACTCCGCGTTTATCACCGATATGAGTCCGCGTTTATAACACTCACCGCCATATTGCGTGTGTGTCCGCAGGTCCTCGATGTCGATAGGCACCTCCGCGCCCGATATCAGCAGCTGCAGCTCCCGGCACGAAACATCCGCAGCCACTCCGCGTTTATCACCGATATGAGTCCGCGTTTATAACACTCACCGCCATATTGCGTGTGTGACCGCAGGTCCTCGATGTCGATAGGCACCTCCGCGCCCGATATCAGCAGCTGCAGCTCCCGGCACGAGAACATCCGCAGCCACTCCGCGTTTATCGCCGATGGGAGTCCGCGTTTATAACACTCACCGCCATATTGCGTGTGTGTCCGCAAGTCCTCGATGTCGATAGGCACCTCCGCGCCCGATATCAGCAGCTGCAGCTCCCGGCACGAGAACATCCGCAGCCACTCCGCGTTTATCGCCGATGGGAGTCCGCGTTTATAACACTCACCGCCATATTGCGTGTGTGTCCGCAGGTCTTCGATGTCGATAGGCACCTCCGCGCCCGATATCAGCAGCTGCAGCTCCCGGCACGAGAACATCCGCAGCCACTCCGCGTTTATCACCGATGTGAGTCCGCGTTTGAACGCATTGCACTGGGCCCTTATTTGTCTGTGAACATTTAATAAAGAATAATCAAAAATAGACATAATCCACGTACGCAACGTAAATTATATATTGGTCTTATTAAAAACATAACTGGTCCAATGCGTGTCAAAACACACAAAGTTTTGACACTCTCGGAAGAATAATCGAAATCAAATTGTGAAAGGTGTGGATTTTTCTCTCATCATCATCAGCCATTATATGCACCAACTGCTGGCTATGCCTCTTTTAAGTTGCGCCACTTACTAAAAAGGAGAAAGATTTCAATTCTGTACGTGTTCATAAATTAATTCTGAAAGGTAAAATATGAAATTACCTATTCAATTTGTAGTCGGCAACAAGATGAATATATTCTATCCTATTTTCAGCCGTAACAGGAATGTTTGCACCGCCCGGTTTTAATTCTTCTATCTGTAAGACGACCAATATTAAGTTCGCAATAACTTCAGAATTGGGTATTTAACAAATAGTCAAATCAGCAACTTTTTTTCAAACGTCAAAACGCGTCCTAAGTATGGGATTTATATGAAATTCAGAAATGTGACGTCATTAAAGTCCGATGCACTTTTTTACTTTAATTGTTTGTTAAATAAATGGTTATTCAACATAAAACTATCAGGGGACGTGGATATTACGACTTTTGGGAAATCCTCTATTTGATGATCACTAAAAAAGAATTTATTTGAATAGTAGTCGAATACCCATTTGAAACTTTAGTTATCTAATAGTGGATATATAGGTGTCACTTACCCTCTGCTCTCCTAATTCATCGCTAACTATAGTGAAGTCTAAGCCCAGATCAGTAACATCCTCTCTCGTATGTGATTTCAGCATCAGTAGACCCCTGTACAAGGCGGGGTCCAAAGACGCCAATGCGTGGACGTCTGGCTCCCGGGTAGAACACATTTTCGCTAGGAAAAATTCCGCTAGAGGCAGTTCTACTAAGAGATTTTCATATAAAGCCTGAAAAATTATATGACCGTTGAAATAACAGTTTTTCACGAAAGCTCAAGTTTGCAATAGAAAAATTGAATTCAATCGAAGTTTGGTTTACGAAAGGACAAAAAAAGCATTAAATTTTGCAATACATTTTAGTTACAGCCTTTTAATTTCATAATATTGAGGAGACTTATCAATATGATCAGGCCAAAGGCATCATCAAATATGAAGAAGAAATATAGAGGTTACAGTTCTGAAGGTGCTCGGCCTTCGCTGAAACTCACCAAACTTTCAGAGAAGGCTCAACTTTAAGGCTCAATATTTTATTACTTAAGTTTCAAACTACCATTACTATTACCTAATAGATTACCTTATGTATAGTGCTTAATTCGTGAATCAATTTCACATTTTGACATTAGAAATCAGCCCTTAACTAGACTAATTCTTATGCAACACTCCTATATATAGGACTAGCGATCCGCCCCGGCTTCGCACGGGTAGCACTAATAATCCTAATCTATATAATATAAACTATCCTATCTCTCAAGTTAGATCGAACTGCACATGGTGTGCGAATTTTATTATAATCGGTTAAGTGGTTTAGAAGTCCATTGAGGACAAACATTGTGACACGAGATTTATATATATATAGATATATAACTTACCTTTCCCAATATTCTTCCAACGAAATAATAATGCATCGGGAAATCATCATACAACAAATGCACTCCTGGATTTGGGTACAACATATTGTCTTTTGTAAGACGAAACAAGCCTCGATTTGGATCAAAAGCTGATCTGAAAATTTTTAGCTGATAATATTATGTTATTCGGGAAAAAATCGGGAGAAATAAAAATCCATACTTCCATGTCCATACTAAATATTATAAATGTGAAGGGTTTTTTCTTTTTTTTTTCTAGTATTGAGTACCAATGAATGGTGCTCAATATAATTAATTACCTAGCCAAACTATTTGACTAATATATACTTATGTAATTTTTCTTTAACCTAAGCAGTAAGCTTATAATTATCTTATGTACTAAGAAATGTGAAGGTGTGTATGTCCCTCTGTACAAGATTCTAAAGTTAATTGGGCCGGCAAGCAAATTCTCCGAGTCTAAATGGGTGGATTTCCTTTTGTATTTCCATCAGATAACTTAATTAGTTCAAATTCACAATTAACATGTAACTCCTAGGCCTCATATCTAGTAAATTTAAAAATATCTTTACCGAAGCCCGTCAGATTTTTCTCACTAAAAAACATTACAATGGTATCTTGATAGATATAAACACCGACAATTTGAAAATTGTATGTTGTCTATTAAGTCTAGGAACACTTACTTTAAAAGTTCTGAGAGGAATTCTCTAAATAAGCCTCCTCCATCTACGCCAAGTTCCTCAGCGCCAGCCTGGTTTATTAGTTGCACGCGAAGTTTGAGCTTTAGATCGGGCTCTAAAATAAATACAAACCGATTGCCATTTCACTTTTGAACCTATTGAAAGACAAGAATCGACAGAGTATGCTGAGTCTTACAAGAAAACTTCTTATATTCCTTTAGATTATTAAGATTTTGTGAAGTTAAGTAGCATATTTGCCACAGAAACATTAATCTTCAACTTATCATACTAATATTATAAATGCGAAAGTGTGTTTGTTGGATTGTTGGTTTGTCCTTCAATCACGACGCAACGGAACAACGGATTGACGTGATTTTTGGCATGGGTAAAGTTGAGAACCTGGAGAGTGACATAGGCTACTTTTTATCCCGAAAAATTACGGAGTTCCCGCGGGAAGCAAAAAACTTAAACCACGCGGACGAAGTCGCGGGCATCAGCTAGTACATAATACAATGATATTGTTGTGTACTGCTTGTCTGCCATGACCAGCGCAAGATAAATAATTCACGACCATTGGGTATTTGACTACTACATATTGAAATAAATTAAGGATCTCCCAAAAGTCGTAATATCCACGTCCGCTGATAGTTTTATGTTGAATAACTATTTTAAACTATCGATTAAAGTAAAAAAGTGCGTTGAACTTTGATGACGTCACAATTTAAAATTTCATACAAAATTCATTTATGCATGCGTTTTGACGTTTGAAAAAAGTTGCTGATTTGACTAGTTGTCAAATACCCAATTCTCGACGGTTATGCTAAGGGTACACATTTATAAAGACAAGAAAGTAATAATGCAATGCAAACAAAGAATGTTATTTTTAAAACGCACCATTATCGGGACTAAGTTTATCAAATGCATCCTCGTATAAATGCGTACGTCGAACACTTATGATTATTGAAGGACCTTCATTAAAGTTTGTCATCTCGTACCAGTGTTCATGCTTTTCCCTGAAAATGAACATAAATTGAACAATGGCTTTGGAACTTTATTTTGACAATCATAAGTGAATGAAATGCTCTCTACCTTATTAGAAGACCTTGAAATATCAAAACCCTTGTTGAAAACGGTAGAACAAATGGAATTTCTCTTAAAATTGTAACAGTTCTCAGTTCTTTGATTGTTAGCGGAGGACCCTCGTCTGTGAATCAGAAAAAATATAATACATAAATAAAATATAAAAACAGTAAACTATTTATATTTTATAAAGAGGAATTTAATATAACACAAAATTTAGGGAAGCAATAAAAGAAGAGTCATGTTGGCTGCGCTTGGTTAGACCTTCGGGCCGAGCCTACTCCAGCAACAACCTGACTTGTTTTTATGTAGGTAGAACCCAATCAAGATGTTATTAGGATAATAAAAATAGGTTTATCTCTTTTCCTCAAATGATTACATTCACTCGAGAGAAAAGGATAGAATGCTAAATGTCATCCTAATAGCATCTGAATATGATAGTAGCTTCTTGCATTTGCTTTTTCTTTCTGAAAAGAGGAATAAGTATCTACAGTGGGGTAAGTCTAATAGGTTTATATGACCAGTTGTGTCGTATTTTAGGCGCCGTCCTGTTCGAGGCCACCTACAAAATATGGACCTGCTGGTTACTGGATCTTAAGAGAGAGGGTGTTTTCGGATGACTGAAGTGTATCTATGGATGAATGGGCTTCAAAGCTATGCGTGGTCAACGCACCGTTGTCTTTCACTGACTGGAACGTCAGGGCAAGTGAATCACATGCCGCTGCACTAACAGGGGTAGGTATACTCACCGTGGTCTGACTGCGCCAGTCTGGGCACGTAAGCTCGGTAGGGGCGCGCGGAGCGGGGCGTGCGCGCGGCGGCCAGCGCGGCCTCCGCGCCGTCGCCCGGCACCACCGGCCCGGCCGCTATCCACGCCTCGTTGACTGCACTGCCGGGCTGAGTGCCACAGAACCCCAACCGACCATCGCGGGCGTAAAGCGCGCGCAGCAGTTGCGTGCACACCTTCGCAACATAAAAGTCGGCTAAACATTTTCAAATTCAAACTCGAATTCAAATTATATATTCAATTTAGGAACACTGTACACTTATTGACGTCCAGTTACGTATAAAACATGATGGTGATAATCAATTACGGTATCTTAAAACTAAAGCTACGAGGGTTCCAAACGCGCCCTGGTCTGAGAAGAGCCCGGGGTTTTTTAGTATCACCATCTCACACCATCTCAAATTGACATCATTTTTGTTTTCAGCGCCCCAAATGAATTATGATATGAATTAGTAACAGCCCTGGATGTATTTTACTACCTTAAACCTGCCTCGTTCGCAAATATCAAAGTCGTCGGCTGTAGGAATATGTATTTACTCTGCGTATAGGGTTGCGAATGGTAATTTCTGTTTTGTCGGAAGTTCTAACCGAAAATCAATTATATATTATAAAACTATAACTGCAATTTTAATTTTTTACCAACAGAAGTGTAAACAGAAAAATTACCAAAAATACACTTTTTATAGGAAATCTCTACCAGTTTATAAAAAGCTACAACTCACTTTAAACAAATGCGCCCACGCAGGCGTTTGGTTCTTATCAGACAGCTCTAGCTGGTACGTCCCCACAGCGTCCTTGTATTGACCCATCACTGACGGCCTGTACTCTGGGTACGCGAGCTCGACTAAACCCAGGCACACTTGTTTCAGCGTGCGACAGAGACCGCCGAGTTCGGAGAAGGCAAACGCATGGGCTCGCCCAGAAACTGAGCTAGACGAACTTGTTACTGAAAAGATTCAAATTAACCTATTGATGGTGGTATTGGTGCAGGACAGGTATGCAAATAATAAAAATTGATAATAATGAAATTCCTAAGGAAAACAAAATTAAATATCTCACTAGGTATATTTTCCACAAATTAGAAGTCTAAGCAACTAGTTTCATATTATATTGCACAAAAAATTGATCCTCCATGATCTGTTGTACTAACCCCCTTACAGCACGAATAGTCTAAGCCTCGTTTATTCATTCAACATACATTTTTAATTCTTATGTGTGGTCTCTAAAGAACACCTTGTTGTGCAGAGTGCCAACTGGCAATCAACAGAGATAACAGAGCATAGAAAACTGACAGATGCGCCAAGAGTTTGTGAAACCCCATAACCGATGTATCTGCCCCCATTACCGAAGAAGAGCGTGGATAAAAGGAGATTGGTCGAACCTGGTTTATACTAAGGAAATGTGTTGAAATGAATAAAGATTTATCTACTCACTGCTCATTTTTTCACTCCCATGTGTGTCTCTAAAAAACTCCGTGTCGTGTAGAGTGCCGATCAACAGAGAGAACAGTGCACAGAACACAGCTAAAGGCGCCAAAAGTTTGTGTACCCCCATAACTGATGTATCTGCTCCCATACCGCGAGACAGAGCTGATAGCAACGGAGTGGCCGAACCCCCGAATGAAGACTCGTGGCTCATGTTACTGAGCCACTGCCAAAGTTCACGCAAGAAGATTGGCTTAAATGCTAATGTGTACAGTAACCTGAAAAATATTGCACCTTCAGTCCAACCACATATTAACTATCAGAAATTGTCTGTCAAAAATCTTCTGTCGCGCTCACTCTGTGAACATCAGAAACGATCGTCCGATCTGGTAACAGAGTGACAGTCTGCAAGTTCTATTACAAAATGTATGAGCAAAGTGTCTTTCAGCAGTCTATCAGAATATTTTCTGACTGCCAATTTCTGATGACATGAAGCTGGTTTGTAAACTAATCCTTATATACTGAAGATCTAACCGGAATTCAGAATAAGGACAAGAATTCCCCCGTTTCAAAGTTTGAAACCTGCCTTGAGGTTTGTTGAACTGATTTCAATAGGCAACACATTCGCAGTATGTTCCGTTATTCATAAAAAGTACTATTCCGGATCTCATACTTAAAAATTATTATTATACTCTTTATTTGCACCAAAAAAACAAAAAATAGAAAGAAAAAAAAAACACTCAGACATGATACAAAAGGCGGCCTTATCGCTTACTAGCAATCTCTACCAGGTAACCTTAGGAATAGCAAAAAATAAGGAAAAAAATGACTGCAGGTGGTGTCATCCTATAATATACATACATTCAAATAGCTACATACTAATACATAAACCAATAATAAACATAATAAATAAAACAATATTATTATTATTATATATATAAGTAATAGACTAATATATATACTATAATTCAGTTTAAATAAGAGAAATAGTCAATATAATTTTTAATAATGTCTTCAGTTTGAAAGATCAAAATCAAACTTACCTATACTTATGTAACGCCATCCTATGACTTAGAAGTAAATTATGACATATCTTGGACATACTATCAAGGAACTCATCGCACAAATCGCTATCAGTGATCTGGGAGCAAGTGACCATTATGCAGCGATCGGGCTCATTCAACAGCTCTATACATTTAGTGAGCAACATTTGCTCGCGTATCGACGTCGGGTTGGGATCATTGTCACTGTCGCTATCGTCGTCGTTATCGGCCGCTGTCTCTTGGCTGTACAAGGAGTCCTCGTATTCGTATGTTATCTGCTTATTGCATACGTTGACGGTTAATTTTGCTATAATTTTCAAGTATTCTAGTACAATTCGATTGTGTGGTAGTCTTGTGTTGTCTATTTGGAGTAAGCTGTTTGCTGTAACAAAGAAACGTGAAGTCTTTTATTTCATTCCTCTAACACGCACAACATGCTATTAAAGATGAATAAATGTGGCGTGAGAGGGGAAGCCAGCTCAGTATCTTGTTATAAACTTATGGGTTTAAAACTTCCCTGCTGTGTCTTTAATGTTGAGTTCTGAAAGGTTTCAACTGGACTATTATGAATAATGTATTCATTTGGAACCCGGATAATTTGCCATAAATCTATTGTTTTGTATGGATGACATAAACCCTTCATTGGTAAATTGATTAACCCTAAGCAATGGAGAATAGTTTATTTGGTTGTGCACAAATCCATACTAATATTATAAATGCGAAAGTGTGTCTGTCTGTCTACTACGCTTTCACGGCCCATCTGTTCAACCGATTTTGATGAAATTTGGTACAGGGGTAGATTGTATCCCGGGGAAGGCCAAAGGCTACTTTTTATCCCGGAAAAGTTCCTGCGGAGATCAAAAATCTTAATCCACGCAGACGAAGTCGCGGCAATCATCTAGTCTCAAATAAATAGACAATTATTATTCCTAAAGGGAATATACTGAAAAGGATAACTTTTTAATATTTTTGTTGTCTTACCAAAATCTGGTGGTTCCAGAGTTAGAATGGAATGCAATAACCAAGAATCGTTGACCAGTCGCCCAGAACTAAACTTGTCCATGTATAAACTATGAAGCAGTGCCAAAAATGGGAACCGTTTATTAGGATCACTAGTGAGTGCCGGTAAGATGAACATTTCCACTGGTTCTGGATAAGGGTTACATAGGAATGCTGCTGTGAATTCCGTCATAATTGTGTCGCTGAAATTAAAGAATTAAATTACATGCCTATTGAAAATTAATTGATTTATTTCACGTAGGACAACTTGTGCCACTTATGATAAGTCGTAAGAATCTACCACCGGTTTGGAAAGCTATTCTGTTCTTCTGATTGTCTAAGTAAATTCTGAAAAAAAACAAACTTATCTGAGTAATGTCTATGGGGGTGACTTCTTTCCATGCCACATGAGCACTATTTAAGGTTATATTTTTTTCTAATAATAAAAAAATTATAATAAATACAGTAATATAAATAAAATAAGCTGCATAAAATGCTTAAATGAGATATAAAATCAGTGCAATTACGCCAAAAAAAAGAAGTTTAGAAAAATTACTACCTTTTTTTTTTAATCAACAAGTTAGCCCTTAACTGCGATCTCACCTGGTGATGATGCAGTCTAAGATCGGTATCGGTCTAACCTGGTAGGGGTATGGCAGTTATATTAAACCCATACCCCTAATTGGTTTCTACACAGCATCGTACCGGAACGCTAAATCGTTTGGCGGCACGTCTTTGCCGGTAGGGTGGTAACTAGCCACGGCCTAAGCCTCCCACCAGGACGACCTTTAGCAATGGCACATGAAGAAGAGTAATATAAAATATACCATACCTATATTCAGGTACATTGACTTGCGAGGTGATGTGGAGGGGCCTCTGTATGAGATCTAGCAAGGCTCCGCACAATGGCGTAGGTGGATTGGGAGAAGGCCCGTACAACGGTGGTGTTTTCTGACACAGTAGTAGACGCAAGTCCTTGAAGTAGCCTGCAACATTTTTATGCATCTATTATCTTCTTTTATATAAAAAACCTGTCTGATCATTATCTGATATGCATTCAGGTTTCCTTCAGAGTTGAAACTATATACAGGTGTTGCTGGGACTTGCGGCAAAACCCGAAAGACTAAATCTAATATTAATATAATAGAGAATACCTCTTTTTACTAAGTATAAAAATGTTGTCCCAATAATATTGACAGCTTCACTGCATGTCATAGACGTTTCAGCAGAACTTGTGGAAGTGAATACTTCGAACATTCTGAGTGGAACAGCCAGTGGTACCTGAAAATTCTTAATAATATAAAAAACGAGACGATACCCGCGACTTTGTCCAAGTGGATTTAGGATTTCGAAGAACCCTGTGGAAAGTATTCTCTGAAATAAAAACCAGATAGCCTATGCCTTCAATGTGATACAATTTCAAAATTGGTTGAACTGATGGGCTGTGAAAATGTAGCACACAGACAGACTCACTTCTACATTTACAATATTAGTATGGATGATAAAATATGGTTTAAAAGTAACTTTCTCAAGGTTCAGGGTTTCTTGGAACCTGTACACCATAATTTTTTTTCCCCATCTATACTTCTATACTTATAATAAAACTGTAACAGGTCTAATTCTGTACATTGAAGATATTTTGAAAATTTTTTTTGGAGGGCACTCATTATTCGATACTGAAGCCAAATCTGTAATTTTTTTCATTTTTGTCTGTCTGTCTGTCTGTCTGTCTGTCTGTCTGTCTGTCTGTCTGTATCTTGGCCGCGCATCACGCCGAAACTACTGAATGAATTCAAACGAAACTTGGCACGATTTGAGCCCATACTACGAGGTAGGACATAGGATACTTTTTATCCCGAAATTCTACCCCCGAAGGGGTGAAATAGGGGTTGAAAGTTTGTATGAAAGTCCTTCATTTCTCAAGTTATAGCCATGAAACTTGAAATATGAGCTGCGGGTTGAAAATGAAAACATATGTGTTTCACAGTTTTTCAAAATTCCACCCCCGAAGGGGTGAAATAGGGGTTGAGAGTTTGTATGAAAATCCTTAATTTCTCAAGTTATAGCCATGAAACTTGACATGAGCTGCGGGTTAAAAATGAAAACATGTGTTTCATAGTTTTTCAAAATTCCACCCCCGAAGAGGTGAAATAGGGGTTGAGAGTTTGTATGAAAGTGCTTAATTTCTTAAGTTATAGCCATGAAACTTGATATATGAGCTGCGGGTTGAAAATGAAAACATACGTGTTTCACAGTTTTTCAAAATTCCACCCCCGAAGGGGTGAAATAGGGGTTGAGAGTTTGTATGAAAATCCTTAATTTCTCAAGTTATAGCCATGAAACAGCATTTGGGCTTTCGTTAAAATATGAAGAAGTACGTGTTTCACCATTATAGGGGGATTATACTGTGGGATAGTAATATAGGCTACTTTTTATCCTGGAAAATTAACTGAAAAACTTATTCCACGCGGATGAAGTCGCGGGCATCAGCTATAAAGAATATACATACATACATACATAGGCTACTTTTTATCCCGGAAAATTAATGAGTTCCCGCGGGAATCGAAAAAACTTAGTCCACGCGGACGAAGTCGCGGGCATCAGCTAGTTTATAATATTTGGTAACTAGGATGTTTCATCTATAAATTAAATTAATATAATTTACTGTACATAGTGGCCATGGCCAGAGTTATAAAAGTGTACCAGGTGATAAATATAATTGACCTGTCTTTTTTTATAGCTCAAACCATATAATTATACTGTAAATAAATATACCTTGCTGTCGTCTTTTAATAACCGAAGATGCAATGCAAGGAGTCTTCTTATCTGTATTGAAGAGCCACCACTTTTAAATACCCTTTTCCATTGTTTAAGTAGCAGCTGTGATATTGAAACCTGAAAATTAAGATGAATAAAATTAATGTTATCAAGATAGGTTGATGTAATTAAAAAAATGAACAAACTGCTGGTCTACACTTATTGCTACCATCTTTATTATAGTGATTGGCTGAATTTATAGGAAGTTAAAAGGAAAACTATCACAAGTAAGTAGGGTTTACAAGTTAACTAATAGTCAAATAACAACTTATAAAATGTCCACATATTGTGACGGGCAATTATGGAACCCTACACTGTGCGTGGCTCGACACACACTTGGCTGGTTTTTATTTCTTACAGTGTGACTGCATGAGAGCCTTGGCCATTCAGGTGTAAATGTTTTAGTAGCATGATTATAGCTGTCATTTCACTGCAATCAACCTATTGTCATTGCTAAGAACACTAATGATCATTCATACCAATCTAACACAATCCTTTTGGTCATCATAGAAGAATAGAATCTTAGCCAGAAGCCAAGACATTAAACTTTGATTCTCAGCATCACATTTAGGGAAGATATTATCAAATTCTTCCCTCTCAAGTTGTTTACAGTTTTTCCTTGTTAAATAGCTTCTTACAAATGCCTGAATTTTTATAGCACTGTGTAGTTGTTTCCTGTGCTCCTGTGAACAAATTAATATTAAAATTGTTTGCACTCCCATGGTACAATGTATTACTATCTGCATGGCGTACATATGTTGAAAATGCAGCTGCTATAGTATATACAAGTGCCACCAACAACTGTGCATAGTGAATGGGTACACTACACATAGGTAACAGACAGACAGATATTAATGAATTATTTAATTAAGACTTCTTAATATTTTAAATCTGATCTAAACAGCCATTATTATGATAAATAGACAAACTAACAATTTTAATTGGATTTTAAAGTATTTTTAAGTTAACAGGTTTATGTCCATGATAACTACCGTACAAGAAGCTTAATTTGCTAAACATGTTTAAAACAATAAATCTGTAAGGTATAATAATTCTACAATACACAATTGCAAAGAATGTCAACATCTCTGTAGATGCTCTGGTGCAGAGTGAAATGTATGTTGGTTGTGTGTTAAAAGTTTTGTGTGGTGTGCATTACTTGCTTGGTTGCTCTCTTTTCCAGCATGTTTAGAAGTCAGATTTGTCTATTTTAGTTGAATATAGCTAATTAAAATTTTGTTTTATGGTTACTGCAAAAACCTATCAAATAATAATATATACTGTTTTTGCAAGAAATATAGTTCATACATATATTACATGAAGATGATAAGGGCAAATTTAGTTTGTATTTGATGATTAGACTTAGTTTTTAGTGAAAATAACGATAGCTAACCTCTCGTTTCTGTCTTTGTTGTTGTGACTGCAGAATTAGAGCATCCCTGTCAGTTTTTCGTTGGGCACTTGCGCCTGCTAGATTTTGCTGCGGCTTGCGCCTAAAATCCCCCTCGAACGAGTACATGGTGTGTGATTACTAGAAATAAAAATGAACAGGGAACAAGAAACTGTAAACAAGAATCAGCTGAATATTCCCATTTGACAATAAGAAGAATACGTCACGCTAAAACTCACTGTTTAATATTTGTAACATGCGCAATTCACTTAAATGTTATTAATTATGATAAATTTATACACATTTTTCCGTAGTTCATTTAGATCACTAAAAGATCAGATTTATAAATTTATAAAAACTATTGGTTGATCATTGATGATAGGTGTTTTTTCATTTCATTCAATTTCAATCACAGAACATAATACCACCGACCAGAAACAGAAGAGTCGAAGACATATTACTCTCTACCGATTCAACAATTTTTTACTTTTTATAAAAAAAAATTTTTTAGCTGGCTTACAGTTTACGGCTCTGGGCTCCAGCCTTTCTGAGCCTATCTTTTTTATCACTTTCTTTACAGACCAAAAATTGAGCCAAAAATACAAATACAAGACAACGACAATAGTTCTGATATGTATTTCTCATAGACGATATTAATTCTGAGATTGAATGGATTGAATGGATTGAATGCTGGAATATGGACTATTCGACTATAACCTAATCGTCCAAGTTGGTTCGTCTGTTGATAATTTAAACAGAACTGGCAACATTATCTATGACTCAACGGTCACGTGACCACATTAGCTTGGGTTTACAAAGTTGAGAAAAAATTATTGTTCGGTGCAAGCTTTTGATAGTTGGCGTGTGTTAAAAACAAATCGTGTTATTATTAAGTATTGTGACTGAAAAACCGTTTAAAAATGTCGACTAAATCAAAAAAGAGTGTGTCATCATCCACTCATGTTAGTGTAGTGTCGTCAGTGCAAAGCCCGCCGCAATCTAGCACTCCTGTTGGTAGCCGCCCTTCCAGTTCAGCCGGCCGGCCTAGCAGCCCATTGAGTCCTACAAGGCATTCTCGCCTCCAGGAAAAAGATGCATTACAAAACCTTAATGATCGTCTCGCGGCCTATATTGATAAGGTACGCCAATTGGAAAGTGAAAACTCAGGCTTGCGTCGGGAGATCCAAACGACACAGGAGGTGGTCACCCGCGAAGTCTCCAGTATAAAGGGCATGTACGAGCATGAGCTGCAAGATGCCAGGAAGCTTTTGGATGACACTTCTAGGGAGAAAGCCAAATTGGAAATCGATATGAAGAGGTTATACGAAGAAAATGATGACCTCAAAAAACGGTAAGATTGTAATATTTTTGTATGAACTCATAGCTTTTTATTGCATTTTTGTATAAATATCTTGATTTGCAACAAATAAATCGACTTATTTTGGTAATCTGTTCCGGCTAA
Organism: Erebia ligea; assembly: GCA_917051295.2. Taxonomy (NCBI): domain Eukaryota; kingdom Metazoa; phylum Arthropoda; class Insecta; order Lepidoptera; family Nymphalidae; genus Erebia; species Erebia ligea. The sequence goes on from OU785226.1 coordinate 4,767,222, forward strand.
CCTTAGCATAGTTTACGTCATCGGCGGCGTTTTGAATCGAGCTTGGAATGACGGGCGCGCGCGACCTCGCCTTTACGACATCGTGACATCATACCTCGATATAACTACCCAATCACCTACTTGTACTAATTTTAACTCATGCAACCGTAAAACTTACCTGTTGTCTATTGCAACTAAAACTGTGTCAGTCAGTGGTTTTGTTTGTAAACAAAATTGTAATCTCAGGCATGCACAAAGATTGCATAAAATATAGTAAATTTAATATGTACCTATCATGAAATATTGCACCTTCTCTGAGCTTGCAACTTCTTTAATACGAAAGTATTAGTTTATTATTAAAACAAATAGGAAATGCGAAACAAATATGCTTGTTACTATTTAATATTAATTTATATGAAATATATAATGTTATGGATAGAATCAATAAAGTTACATGAACAAACTTGCACACTATAAAAGCAACCTTAGTCCCAATCTATTTGTGTCAAGGTGATCGTCCTACTTTCTCTGATGTGAAAAAAATGAAAATGTTTTCAATAAATTCAAACTAGAATTTAGAAAAAGATGTGCTGTGGCAGACTCAATTTGCAGTCCTAACAAAACACTTTAGAATTACAATTGGACGTAGTTAAGCGAAAAGGATCCACCCCACACAGAGTTAGTTTTGAGATATTCAAGTTTAAAGTTCAGATCTTATTTCGTCTTTAACTATACACTTTAACTTTCTGGAATCGGTTTTAACGAAAGCTTATACACATCAATTTTAATTTTATTAACCTATAGTCCGAAATAATGATATATTTTTTGAGATATTGGCAAAACATGACGATGGATCCTTTTCGTTAAATTGCTATTTCAAAAGCCCAGGGTGATAAAAATATTTAGCTTTAAGGATCCAAGCTTTCAAATATAACAAAAATACGAAATATTATAAAGAATTATTGACAGATTTGTATATTTTAGGAAATAAAACTTCATTAGTGTAATATATCTATAATATTCAATCACGACTACCTACCATAAGTACTAGCTTTTTTAGTATAGATCTTAGTTAGATCAAAATACTGAAAATAACATTTTTATTAAAAGGCATAAAAGACTTAAAAAAGAATAAACATTATAAAATATTAAATAATCAGTCTCCGAAATTACTTACAGACTATTTTTTTTTAACTTTATTATTATTATCATTCATTTATTGTATTATCATTCTCATCTTTAATGGGAAAATCAACCCCATTCCCATAACCATCAATATCATCCATAATATTTTCATTCCCTTTAAGGGAGTTATAGAAAGGTAAGCAATCTTTTGGTATCAAATCAAACAATGATTTCAGGTCATTTAATTAATTTAATTTAGTTTAACAAGTTAATTTAGCCTGCGGAATCTCTTTACCGTTTGGCCATAACAAAGTTAAATCTTCTAACAAAATTTCTAAAGATTTTCCTTTAACTCTTTTTTTCTAAATTTAGCTCCCGAAACTCTTCACTTTCTGTTTCATAAATATAGAGTACTAGCAGATGCCCGCGACTTCGTCCGCGTGGTTTAAGTTTATTTTCCCCACAAGCACTCGTTTAAAAAGTAGCCTAGTCCTCAACTATACTCATGCAAAAAATCACGTTGATTCGTTGCTCTGTTGCGGCGTGATTAAAGGATTCTTTATTTCAACCCGAAATTCCAAATACCAAGTTTCATGGCTACATCTTGAAAAAACCGGCCAAGTGCGAGTCGGACTCGCGCACCGAGGGTTCCGTACAAACCTGTAGTAAGTTTTACGATTTATGACGTATTAAAAATAAAAATTACGTTTGTTGTATGGGAGCCCCCCTTTAATATTTACTTTATTGATATTTAATTATTTATTTTGAAAGGTAATATACAAGTTAATATTCTGTGAAAATTTGAACCGTCTACCTGTTACCGTTTTTAATATTGAGCAAAAAAATACGAAAAAAACACGTTTATTGTATGGGGACCCCCCTTAATATATATATTTTTTTAATTTTTAGTATTTGTTGTTATAGCGGCAACGGAAATACATCATTTGTGAAAATTTCAGCTTTCTAGCTATCACGGTTTATGAGATACAGCCTGGAGACAGACAGACAGACAGACAGACAGTCAGCGGAGTCTTAGTAATAGGGTCCCGTTTTTACCCTTTGGGTACGGAACCCTAAAAATTACACACTATCATACAAAGTTTCAACCCCTATTTTTATCCTATGGGGGTAAAATTTTGAAAAACTGTGACATGTAACATACTTCTTAATTTTTTACTGAAAGCCAAAATACCAAGTTTAATATAACTTGAAAAACATCTTGAGAAACGCAGGACTTTCATATAAATTTTCGTCCCTTATTTCACCCCTTTGGAGGTAGAATTTTCAAAAATGGTGAAACACGTACTTCTTCATATTTAACCGAAAATTCAAATACCAAGTTTCGTTGATGTAACTTGAGAAATATCTTGGGAAATGAAGGACTTTTATGCAAAATTTCATCCCCTATTTCACCCCTTTGGAGGTCGAATTTTCAAATATGGTGAAACACGTACTTCTGCATATCTCACTGAAAGCCCAAATGCTAAGTTTCATGGCTATGACTTGAGAAATGAAGGACTTTCATACAATCTTTCTACCCCTATTTTACCCCATTGGGGGTGTAATTTTGAAAAACTGTACCTAACATACGTACTTACTTCGTTATTTATTATCATAAGCCAAAATACTAAGTTTCGTTGATATAACTTGAGAAATGAAGGACTTTCATACAAACTGCCAACCCCTATTTTACCCCTTTGGGGTGGAAATGTGAAAAACTGTGACATACATACTTCTTTAATTTTTAAAGAAAGTCGAAATACCAAGTTTCGTTGATATAACTTTGGAAATATCTTGAGAAATAAAGGACTTTTATACAAACTTTCATCCCTTATTTCACCCCTTTAGGGGTCAAATTTTCAAAAATGGTGTAACGCGTACTTCTGCATGTCTCACTGAAAGCCCAAATTCTAAGTTTCATGGCATAACTTGAGAAATGAAGGACTTTCGTACAAACTTTCATCCCCTATTTCACCCCTTCGGGGGCAGAATTTTAAAAAACTGTGAAACACGTGTTTCTTAATTTTTTATCGGTAACTCATATACCAAGTTTCATGGATATAACTTGAGAAATGACGTACTTTCATACAAACTTTCAACCCCTGTTTCACCCCCTTATGGGTGGAATTTTGAAACTTTGTGACACACGTAGTTCTTTATTTTTTACCGAAAGCCAAAATACCAAGTTTGGTTGATATAACTTGAGAAATATTTTGAGAAATGAAGTACTACTTTCTTACAAACTTTCCTCCCCTATTTCATCCCTTCGGGGGTAGAATTTTCAAAAACTGTGAAACATTTATTTCTTAATTTTTACCGGTAGCTCATATACCAAGTTTCATGGATATACTTTCCAGACACCTTAGCGGATTTGTCCACCAACTAACTATTAAACAAAAACCAGCTAGTCACAGATGTAGTAACACACCTGTGCAGCACTACATCTGTGCAGCTAGTAATATTATATTCTTCTGTATCCATTCTTATTTATTATGTAAGTATTATTAATGAAATACGATTCGAGCACCTGGTTTCCGATTAAATATTTTAATCTAGTCACACTGAACTACAATAAAACGATTCATGTTACACGGATCGTTTCCGATGTTAGCTCCTATTATTTTTAATAAAGCTATTGATTAAGCGATAACGATTTAAGTGAGATGGATCGTTATCGATGTTTTCCTCAGTCACTTTAAATAAAAAAAGAAAACAATCCATGTCACATGAATAGTTTTCGTTTAATTATATCTTTAGAATAACAACTATCCAAGTAATTTGGATCGTTTTAGTCTTAAATAATTTGGATTATTTTCGTATAATATGATTTCTCAATAACGATCTAAATAGCTTGGAGCGACTTAAATAAAATAAAAATATGACCGCCCATACATGTGGGTTGGTAACGCATGCAGAGAACATCATGTTGCGTTTGAATTTTACGTGGATCGTTTTTGTGATATTAAAGTTTTCACTACAAAGAGTGTTTTGGTATACATAACTCATTTTCGGCCATATTGTGGTTTGGATCCTTTTCGCTTAACTACGTCCAATTTAAAATTGCAAAAGTTTCATTATATTAAGTAGGTAAATGTACACTATTGAACTTGCCTTTTTGAGACATGCATTCATTACATTAGATCCTCCCATTTTTCTCATTGGCCTGTTTCCACCTTTTTCATAAGCAGTTAGTCAAGCAGACTCGATTTAATTTGAAACTTTGCATCTCAAAGTTTCAATACATTAAGATATTAAGAAACACCTGTTAAACTTACCTAGTAGGTCTTATAAGGTTGCTAATTCAAATCACTGGATTGTTGTGGTAATAAATAGGCCAGTTACATTTTAAGCAATTCACCATATCTAGGTTGCTATTGTATTTATGTGTAGTTACTGTTTCATGAAATCCATACTAAGTAAGTAATATTATAAATGCGAAAGTGTGTCAGTCTGTCTGTCTGCTACGTTTTCACAGCCCCTCTGTCCAACTAATTTAGAGAAAATTTGTTATAGAGGCAGGTAACATCCAGGGGAAGAACATAGAACATACTTTTTATCCCAGAAAATTAAAGGGTTCCCGCGGGAATCAAAATATCTTAATCCTAAATCACGCGCATCGTCTAGTATTTTCAAATTTATTTATTTTAATTTATTTTATTTTAATTTTTTTATTTATTTTTTAGTCAAATAATAAATATTATAAATGCGAAAGTTTGGATGGATGTATGGATGTTTGTTACTCAATCACGCTCCAACGGCTGAATGGATCTGGATGAAATTTGGCACAGAGATAGGGGGAACCGAAAAACCTCAATCCACGCGGACGAAGTCGCGGGCATCAGCTAGTATTTTATAAAAATAATTAACCTAACTATTATCATTTTTTCATTGAATGTAATTTCAAAAGTATTCTGGGCACTCGAGTTCCTACAGTTTATAGTTTTAGTAGGTTTGGGTTAAAATAATAATTGAAATGTGTGGTCAGTAAATTGCCTTGGGGTGTTGACCCTGAGAGCTACGTCATAAAGATCGCCACCGCGCGGCGGTCTTACGCCCACAGCATATAAGTAAGCTTTAACTGTGACTTCATCTACTTTTTGGGCTCTTTAATGTAAATTCAAACTCATGGCAATTTTTTTATCATAATGTTTCAGTTTTTTTTAAAAAGTAATTTACATTTTACATATTTACATATTAACCACAATTACAGTGATTTTATTTGATTTTATAAATTCTTTATCTAAATCTAAATAATAATAGAGTCCGGTGCTGGCCGTAGTGGTGAGTGCGCGCAACCAGTGTTATTCGTATCCGTGTTTCGTTATTTTATTATTGAAATACCGTCAGTAATGAAATATGTCGGAGAGTAGTAAAAGTGAACCGGGTACCTCGGAGATGGATCATGAGCCGCAAAGCTATAAGAGAAAGGCAGGTGAAGAGATTACAGAGAGTAGTGATGAGGGATTTATACGAGTAACTCGGAGACGGGCCAAACGCTTTGTTTCGAGTGATTCCTCAGATCGACATAAATCAAAAGTGAACGAAGACTTTACAGAGTATCATGAGGTATGTGTCACATCTCTAAAGGAGTTGCCGAAGCAAATGGCGCTAGCTAAATTGTTAAGAGAGGAAAATATACTGAATATTACAAGAATTAAATACAAGTCTGCTTTTAGAGTTTTTGTGCAGTTTAAGACCATGGAAGATGCAGAACGCTTACTGAAGTGTTGTAAATTCCAAGAATTGGATTATCGGTGCCAGAAGACATATGAAACTTCAGTTTCATATGGGATAATGAGGGGTGTTGATTTAGATATGACGGAAGAAGAAGTTCTGAAAACATTAGAATGTGATACTAAAATTAGGTCACTGAAACGATTAAAACGTTTGGATTCTGATGGAAAATGGATAGATTCTGAATCAATGAGGATATGTTTTGAAAATGCAAATTTACCAGAATTTGTATATGCTTATGGTTGCAGGTTCAGGATAGAACCCTTTATTTTTCCAGTGTCTAGATGCACTGGATGCTGGAAATTTGGACATATAATTAAATTTTGCCCCACGAAGAAGATTCTATGCCCGAAATGTGGAAGTACGGAACACGACAACTGTGAATTAAAGGACATAATATGTCTTAATTGTAAAGGGGCACATTTTGTCCTCAATAAAGATTGCCCGTATTATTTGAAAGAGAAAAATGTTCGTCTACTTATGAGTAAGGAGAACATAAGTTACAAAAAAGCTTTGCAGAAATACCTTCTAAGTAGAGAACAAGATGATGAGACGGATAGAGAGGAACAGGAGGAAGGCGAGTTATTTCCGACACCTACGTGGGATGGATCTGAATCGTATAGCAGTAAATTGAAAAAAGATGTACAGCACAATATCGTGGAAGTCGAAGAAGAAGACTCTGGAATGCCAGCAAAAACTAATGTAAAACAACAACAAACTTCGTATAAAAAGCAGAAGAAACAAGGTAAAAAGGCTAAACGAGGAGTTAATGAAAATGAGTTTGATAAATTTTTGGAAGAAGTCGAGGAAAATAGTTCACAGAATACAGATAGTACCGGTAAGAAACGTTTTAGCGCAAAAAGAATCTTTTCTAGAATTCAGACAGTGATATCATCGGAAGAATCTTTTGAACTTAAGGTTGTGGGTGTTATTAAAATATTATTTGAAGAATGTAAGGTATTTATAGTAAGTTTTTTGACAAAGGGAAAGGTTTTGGAGAGTATTGTACAATATTTTAGTGATAATTATTATGGCAGGTAGTTCGAGAAAGAAAATTAATTTTAATGTGTTACAGTGGAACGCACAAAGCCTCAAGCCCAAATTGCTTAGTTTTGGAGAACTTTTAATACAAAACAAAATTCATGTAGCTCTTATTAATGAAACATGGCTGGATTCTGTAGATAATATAAATGTACGCAATTATAATATTTTCCGACAGGACAGAATTGACGGCTATGGTGGGGTAGCAATTTTAGTACACGCGTCCATTCGATGTTCTGTCATTCCACTTAGTTGCAATAATACGGATATAGAAGTGATTCATTTGAGACTTTACAATTGCAATCATTTGGAAAACATTGTATCCGTCTACTGTCCTGCTTCAGTTCGCACTACCTTGGCGGATTGGGATAACTTTTTTGCTTTGTTTCCAAAGAAAACTTTAATAGGCGGAGATTTCAATGGTCATCATAGTAATTGGTCATACAAGACTGATGCTAGAGGTATCCAAATAGCTGATGCGGCTTTGAATAATGATTTTATTTCTTTAAATGACGGCTCGATTACGCGTTTAAAGTTAGTCAGTGGTTGTCCACAAAAGTCTTCCCCAGACATTACGTTTGTTTCTTCCGACATTGCAGTTAACTTTGACTGGTCAGTTTTAAATGAAAATCTTGGGAGTGATCATCTTATGATAAAAGTTAACACAGGTATATATTATGAACATCCGACTATTGTTAAAAAACGTAACTTTAAAAATGTTAAATGGTCTGCTTATATTGACAGTCTTCGAGATTCCTTTTCAGAGGTAGAAGTGTCATATTTTAATGGAAATATACAGGCTATGTATGATTTTTTTGTAGAAATGATAAATAAGGCAGCCGATATAAGTATTCCATATGTAAAATACTGCACTGATCCACAATCGAATTTTAAACCGAGAGATTATTGGGAGCAGTCTCTTTCCCTTTCCGTTGCAAAAAGAAGATTAGCACTCAGTACTTTCCGGCGTAACCCTACTCCTGATAACCTGCGTACTTTGGAAATAGAGATAGAGAATTCCAGCAAAAGTATTCGTCAAGCTAAAAACATGAGTCGACAAAAGTTTTATAATTCAATTGATGAGAGCGTAACTTCACCAGAGATGTGGCAACGAATGCGATGGATTAAGGGAATACGTCGACCTAAGTCTGTCGTACCATTGGATAAGCAAAAAGAGTTGTTGAATTCTTTAACTCCGGACTCTGTTACGAATCGTTGTCCTAATTTCACATCGGTAAATGACTTGCTAGAGTCTGATTTTAATTGGGCTGAACTTGAAAATTGCTTGAAAAAGAAAGACACAGCACCGGGAGAAGATGACATTACATATTCGATGATCTTCAACTTACCCGAGTCTGCGAAAACATTTCTTTTATGTTTATTTAATTGTATTTACCAGTCCGGTGACATTCCACAGCAATGGCGAAATATTACGGTTCTACCCATACCTAAAGTTGGCAACTCTACGGCAGAGGTAAAACTTAGGCCAATATCATTGATCTCTTGTATATGTAAAACTTTCCATCTGATGATTTTAAGAAGATTGGAATGGTATATGGAACAAAATAAAATACTTTCACCTTTTACTATTGGATTTAGAAAAGCACAATCCTGTACAGATGCCTTAGCAAGATTAGTATCATACATTCAAGTTGGTTTATCGAAAAATGTTCCTACATTAGCCTGTTTTCTTGACATTAAGAATGCATATAATAACGTTGATGTGGATAAGGTACTCAATATATTGGATGAGTTAAATGTGGGTACAAAAATATGTAAGTATTTGTGGGGGTTTCTGAGCAACAGACATCTAGGAATTAGATCTGAATCCGGTGATATTTTACTTTCGAGGTCTACGAATAGAGGTCTGGCCCAGGGGGATCCCCTATCACCGATTCTATTCAATATTGCAACACACCAAATTTGTAAATTAGCCCAAGAAGGAGGAGTTCTTATGTCACAATACGCTGATGATTTTGTAATATATTTTGCTGACAAAGATTTAAATGTTTGTGAATCACGTGTACAGGAAGTATTAAATTCTAGTGTATTCATTTTGAATAACCTTGGTTTGGACGTGTCCACGAGTAAAACAAACCTTTGCTTTTTTAGCAGAGGAAGAAGAAGGAATATACCCTCTCTTAATATTAGTGGTGACCCTTTATCCGCCTTAGATTGCGTTAAATATTTAGGTCTATGGCTTGATAGAAGTCTTTTGTGGAGAAAACACATAAACTATGTGGGGGAAAAGTGTGCTAAGTTTCTCAATCTGCTAAGAGTTCTGGCAGGACCTAGCTGGGGAATGCATCCTAAACATATGAGACGTCTTTATATTGCTGTAGTCAGGAGCAGAATGGACTATGCTAGTTTTTTGTTCGACAGTAGTGCGAAAACCAATACGTCTAAATTGGACAAAATACAGAATCAGGCATTGAGAATAATCGGGGGTTTTGTTAAAAGTTCTCCAATTCATGTTATGGAGTGTGAGTTAAGTTTGCCTCCTTTACATTTAAGAAGGTTATATCTTGCTTTAAAATTTTGTTTAAAATCATTTTCTTTTGCCAACAATATTACGATTGATATAATATCTAGACTAAGTGATTTGTGCTCAAACAGGTACTGGGCGAATAAAAAGCAGCCACTCTTAGTTAAAGCATATAATGAAACAAAAGGCACTAAAGTATATTCTAGTGATCCACTTCAAATGTTTTCTTTGAATATTTGGGTCTCTGGAATAGATATTAAAAACACAGTGGTAACTAATTTAGAATCTGTGCAATATTCTAAAGCCAGCTATGAATTAAATTGCCTTAAGGCGGATGTTGTCAGAGAATTGAATGAAAAGTATAGTATGTGGCATAAAATATTTACTGACGGATCGAAGAGTAATAACAACCGAGGGGCTGCTTTTTATGACCACAGTAGAGAACAAAGGGGAATTTTTAAGATTAAAAATAATGTATCGGTAATGACATTGGAGCTCATTGCAGTCTTAACGGCCATAACGCATGCTTCTTCAACTGGATCACCTTTAACTGTAATTTTTTCTGACAGTAAAAGTGCGCTTCAACATTTGGCTCGATGCGCCTCTGCTTACAGAGGTCTACCGATAGCCTATACTGTGCTTCAGAAGATCTATGAATTTTGTCAGAGCGGCAGGAAGCTGAGACTGCAATGGGTTCCAGCTCATATAGGTTTAAAGGGAAACGAAGAGGCAGATAGGCTTGCTAAATTAGGCAGTACGGCAGGAACGGATTTCAGTACCATTCCTTTTTATTCTGAGGTTCTTTCAAAGTTCAATCATTTAGCATACTCCCTTTGGAAATTGTATTTTGACGAAAGATCTAGAATGAAAGGAATTTGGTACAAAACAGTCCAGTCCGAGCCGCTTCGGATGCCTTGGTTTGAGCACAAAAAAATAAGCAGGTTTCATATCAAGCTAGCTTTTAGAATTAGGTCTGGACATTATCCAACAAATAAATTTGCATATTTGATGAAAAAGACGGATTCACCGAATTGTGAAGTTTGTGGACAGCTGGAAGATGTACAGCATCTTCTGATGGAATGCATCCGGAACAGTAGGGAAAGGGATTCGCTGATGAGCCGCTATGATTTAAGTTATGGTGATGTGGGTACTGCACAAAGTGCTATAAGTAGCCCCACATCCGAAATTGCGATTGCATTCTATGATTTGGTTGCCGCGGCTCATCAGTGATGCACTTTTGATGTGCAAACAGTTGGTGAGTCCGTCTTTAATATTAGGTACTTTAATATATATAAGGAATGTATGTAATGTTTTCTTTTGTTTGTTTTTATTTTTGTTTTGTACGATGGGGCTGACATGTCCAAAAGGACAAAAGCCTACAAAAAATAAAGATTTTAAAAAAAAAAAAAAAAAAAAAAAAAAAAAAAAATCTAAATATATGTATAAAAGGCAAAGGTCTGATCTATCAACGCACAGCTCTAACCACTGGTCGGATCGGGCTGAAATTTTGCACTCAGATAGCTATTATAACGTAGGCATCCGCTAAGAAAGGATTTTTAAATATTCCACCCCTAAGGGGGTGAAATAGGGGGTGAAATTTTGTATGAAAGTTCTTCATTTCTCAAGTTATATCAACAAAACTTGGTATTTTGGCTTACAGTAATAAATAAAGAAGTATGTGTGTCACAGATTTTCAAAATTCCACCCCCACGAGGTGAAATACGGGTTGAAAGTTTGAATGAAAGTCCTTCATTTCTCAAGTTATAGCCATGAAACTTAGCATTTGGGCTTTTCGTTAGATATGCAAGAGTATGTGTTCCGCCATTTTTGAAAATTCGACCCCCGAGATGAAAGTTTGTATAAAAGTCCTTCATTTCTCAAGATATTTCTCAAGTTATATCAACGAAACTTGGCATTTTGGCTTTCGTTAAAAATTAAAGAAGGATGTATGTCACAGTTTTTCAAAATTCCACCCCCAAACGGGTAAAATAGGGGTTGAAAGTTGTATGAAAGTCATTCATCTTTCAAGTTAAAGCCATGAAACTTAGTATTTGAGCTTTCAGTTAGATATGAAGAAGTACGTGTTTCATCATTTTTGAAAATTCGAGCCCCAAGGACGTTAAATATAGAGTTTGTCCTTCAATCACGCCGCAACAGAGCAACGAATCAACATGATTGCATGAGTATAGTTGAGGACCTGGAGAGTGATAGGCTACTTTTTAAACCAGAAAATTAAGGAGGGCCTGTGGGGAAAAAACTTAAACCACGCGGACGAAGTCGTGGGCATTAGCTAGTTATCAATAACGATGTAACAAATATTTTGTAAAAGTCTTACAAAAATTTAACATAATTATAGTGATACTTACAGACTAACTTACGCCTATTAAAGTTTACAGACTATTAAAGTTTACAGAAATTAAAGTTTACAGACTACAATTACAGTAAGGTACATACATTCACTACATATTCTGTCAAATGCATAATAGTTATCATGCTCTAATTTAATTATAATTAGTAAGCTGTCTAACAATTTTAGAAAGTTACATTTCAGTTTGCAAGCTACTGACTATATGGCTCAAACCACTGAGTGTAGAACTTGAAATTTTACTAATAAAGAATATTTTTAATTCTAATTTCCCCCAAGCAAACCCAGGTCAGCTAGTACACACTTAATAATTCTCACAAAGCCCCAAAATTGCTTTATTTAGGCTTACTACAATCTCGGCACGCTATGATGGCCGGTTTGACACATTACAATAGTGATGTGGAATGTCAATTTATTCTCGAACAAAAAACAATTAAGTTTTGTTTTTGTACCTGATTAAATAGGTTTAATAAAACAAAAATGTAAATGTTTATTTAATTTATTTGAACGAACTGAATATTTGAATGAAAATGAATATACATACTTTATATGCACACAAGAAACATATGAATACAAAAGATACCAAAAAAGGTGCCACAAAAGGCCATAATTAATCAGATTCGTCCATACTACTATTTTCACTGTCGTCACTGCTATCATCACCTGCATTAATAATTATATGTTCGTTTTCTATAATATTATCTATTTTCACATCTCTTTCATAATCTTCCCTTATTAATTTAACAGTTCTATTCACAACCTAATGTAACAGTAATGTCAACAGTAATGCAGTATCAATATTTGAAATCCAAAGCCAGGTCAAAACTATATCACAATCGCATTGCACTGACAGTTTATACTTTTCGAAGCAACGTCAATTCGAAACTGCTTTGTTTTGCATTGAGCATTGACGCGAGTTTGCCGGAGGTAGTAGTTGTGCTAGCCAGCGATCACAGAGTACATTGAATATACAGGTATAGAGATAACACTGAGGATTGTTGTATAAGCGCCATCTAACGGTATACGACGAACCTAAAGCCAAGCAAATCGCGCTCTTCATGGTACCTATTTTTTTATAAATTAATTCCCCAGAGTAATTTCCAAAAGCCAAACAATATTTTGATTTTATTGATTTGGCTTTTGGAAATTACTTTGGAGACAATGGAATTTAAGTTATTTAGGTAAATAAAACAACAGTTTATCAATTGGACAGTTTATTGTTTCTTTTTCATAAATAAATTAAAGCACAAAAACATAAACGGAGCACATTCACGGATGGAATTACATTCAGACGCAAAAAAGCGATTTCAGAGGTTTGTCCACATAGTGAAAATTGTTCATATTCACAAGTACATTCACCCCTTAAATGGTGCAAACTGATTTTTCTACACTTGTATACATTTTAGAAATCAATTTAATAAATAAATTTTGAGTCCTAAACCTAAAACTACATTCGATAAAATTTATGAATCTCTGCACATCACTATCGTCAATAAAGTAATACAATTATTTCCTTCAAAGTCGTTATCAATTAATACGGAACTTCATGAGCGGACAAACGTCAAACCGGCCATCATAGCGTGCCGCTAGTGTACTGTTGCGACATTTAGCAAATCAGAGCAAATCAGAAAATCTTCAACAAATAAAAACAGTTCAAACTTCAAATTAAGTGAATGTCCTTTTTTGTCACATATGGCGTGTCTAGCTGAACGTGACAAACGCAATGCATCATCAGTCATCAATGAAAATGCAGATGACGTCAGCACCATTTTTGAACGCATACTATGACGTCATCTGAAAAATTTGCTGCGCCAATTAAACGAGACGTTGCTTAAACAAAAAACTATAGCTATTAGCTCGTAACTATCTTCTACTAGAAAAACAATAATTTACGCTACAATCATTTACTTAAAGGCCATAAATGGTCAACAATACAGTTGTATGGTTACAGTTATACAGTAGAAACATCACTGTATGAGGCAACGAGTCGTCGTCATTGACATTATAGGCTCTAGATTAAGATACTAGATTAACCTTATCGGAGGTCGCATGGTTTATTAGAAACCATGACATAAGCTCTGAAAAATGTCTCACAACTGATAATATTATAGTGCACAACAATAACTATTAATGATGACATTATCAGTCGTCATCATTGAATATTGTCCGTTCGTTTTCTAGGACAATATTCAATAGTAAAATTACACTCAGCGGTTATCTCGACCTCGTCACATACACTAGTCTTCCATACCAAATATCATGCACATCCGTCTCATGTGATATCGGTCTTCATTGCCTGCAGACGAGAGTGACTAAGCTTTCGTCTTGTGCCCATTTCTCCATATTATACAAAGTCAGTTAAATTCTTCAGTATTCTCTTATCATGGTCTGCAAGAGTCTTGTTTACAACGCGAGCTACGGTAAACGTAAAACGTGAAACTCGTCGCGGAAATGCGAACCCGCGACAATAGCCACTATTCTATTTCACAATTAGAATCATGTCACTAACAACGCGGGAGGTAAAGCTATGTTATATTTTGCAATAATGAGGACGACGACGGCGATATTAGATAGTTTTTATTATTTTCGATACCACATCGATAAAGAACTGATAGGCCATAAAGAAAGCGTCCAAACATTTTATGTTCCTTTCAATGTTATATCATTTAAGTCGTTCATCAATCGATGATTCACTTTGTATCAATTACTTAATCTAAATATATAAAAGGCAAAGGTGACTGACTGACTCACTGACTGACTGATCTATCAACGCACAGCTCTAACCACTGGTCGGATCGGGCTGAAATTTTGCACTCGGATAGCTATTATAACGTAGGCATCCGCTAAAAAAGGATTTTTAAAAATTCCACCCCTAAGGGGGTGAAATAGGGGGTGAAATTTTGTATGAAAGTCCGTAGTATTTCTCAAGTTATATCCATGAAACTTGGTATATGAGCTACCAGTTTAGAATGAAGAAACACGTGTTTCACAGTTTTTGAAAATTCTACCCCCGAAGGGGTGATATAGGGGATGAAAGTTTGTATGCAAGTCCTTCATTTCTCAAGATATTTCTCAAGTTATATCAACGAAACTTGGTATTTTGGCTTTAAGTAAAAAATAAAGAAGATTTTGTGTCACCGTTTTTCAAAATTCCACCCCCAAAGGGTTAAAATAAGGGTTGAAAGTTTGTATGGAAGTTCTTCATTTTCAAGTTATAGCCATGAAACTTGATATGGCTATAGCTTGAAAATGAAGAACTTTCGGTTAAATATGAAAGAGTACGTATTTCACCATAAAGATGAAGACTTTCGGTTAAATATGAAGGAGTACGTGTTTCACCATTTTTGAAAATTCGATCCCCAAGGCCGTTAAATAGAGTTTGTCCTTCAATCACACCGCAGCAATGGATCAATGTGATTTTTTGCATGGGTATATTTGGAGTACCTGGAGAGTGACATAAAGGCTACTTTTTGTCCCGGAAAATTAAGGAGTCCCTGTGGGGAAAAAACTTAAACCACGCGGACGAAGTCGCGGGCATAAGCTAGTTATTTATGAAACTGTACATCAATACTCATTATGATCGAAGAATAGAGATGAACCATCTACCCAGATGCACAATTAAAACATAAATAATCAAGTAACTATCAATTTTTACTACAAGCCAAAATTCTGCTAAAAAATTAGACGTAAAGCATCGACTTTAAACTTAGCAATTTAACATATTATCGTGAAGCCGAATTTAAAGTCACGGTGGTCACGGTTATATTTACTTGGTTACGTCACCGACAAAGCTGCGATCACATTCCCGCATAACCTGCAGAATAACGGAAGTTATTTTGAGGCTGTCTAAGCCCTCCGCATAATCTTCATTTTAATAACTATGTACCTATTTGATTATCGCCGAATAATTTTACAATAATACTTAATCGATAATTAATTGATAAAACTAAATAAACGATTCATATTTTCACATAGGTAGGTATTAGGTATTTTATTTACATACTTATAAGTAAATGGTTTATTTTCAAAATACTAAGCCTTGTAGCCTGTAGGTACTCCTTATGTTAAAACTTTTACTAACTCGCAATTTCGTAAATAGTAGGTATGAATTACGTACGCTTACCTTTATTGGTTTCCCGCGGGACCATGCAACCCATAACTACCGCTTATCTAGAGAGATAGTCGTATCAGAGTCGGTTCTGCGGCTTTATCGTGAAAAAAGTAACAAACAAACATACACAATGTCGTATCTAAGTAAAACTAGCACACAAGTGTGATAATTTCCTAGATGTTCTCATAATAGAAACAGACGTTAGTCGAGATTCCATTACAGTTCGCTTTTTCAAACGCAAGTTGCCTTCCGCATTTTAAGTTATTTTCGTCAACAATATGGCACGCAACTACCCGTACCTACTGGTATCACACAGAGAAGTTCCCCTATTTAGATATTATCTTGATTGGTCACGCTATCTTACTCGTTTGGGGGAAAATATTTTTATTTATACTAACTCTGAAAAGGAACTGAGTATTTACAATTACTATCGATTATTTATTTATTACCTCATTATAAGAACCTTAAATATCGGAGCCCTACAAAGACAGTAATGTACTCTACTACTGATGAAAAAACTTAATCCAAATTAATTGTCTTTCCGTTTAAATGATACAATGCCACAGGCTGACGAATTGGTCAAACCTATAAATAAACACCACCACCTTTTTGCGACTCAAGTTTTAAAAAGTACGTAAGTGGAGGAAACGAGCTTTACTAGTTTTGATCATATTATCCTAATTCTGAATCCCGAAAGACCTAAAAACTTTAATCTCAATAAACGAACTCTGAATAGGCGCCGCTTCTAATAATTATTGTAATATTTCGTAGTGCTCAATAGATGGACAATTTTGGGGTTGAACCTTTTGGGTACCTATAGATCCTAAGTTCAATTCTAGCACAAAGATTTCGATTAGTTGAAGGAAAAAGTTGGATTAGTTATGATTATATAACTTATCTACCTAAAGATTATTTTAATTATAAAAAATACATTCTTTGTTCAGCCTTCTTATACTTATAAAATATTGAGGAAATTAAAAGAGTATGTGGGGCAATGTCGTGTACCTAAGCTCACCGTGTGTATCTATCTATAATACCGACGAACGAGGTCGCGTGTACTTCTCTATAAGTTTTTATGTATGTCAAGAGCACTAGATGCAGAATTAACTTTATATGTATTAACTAGCTTATGCCCGCGACTTCGTCCGCGTGGTTTAAGTTTTTTTTCCCCACAGGCACTCATTAGTTTTCCGGGATAAAAAGTAGCCTATGTCACTCTCCAGGTACCTCAACTATACCCTGCATGCAAAAAATCACGTTGATCCGTTGCTGCAGTGTAATTTAAGGACAAACTCTATTTAATGGCCTTGGGGATCGAATTTTCAAAAATGGTGAAAAATGTACTTCTTCATATTTAACCGAAAGCTCAAATATCAAGTTTCATGGCTTTTACTTGAGAAATGAAGGACTTTTTTTCAAACTTTCATCCCCTATTCCACCCCTTTGGGTGTTGAATTTTCAAAAATGTTGAAATACATACTTCTTCATATCTAACTGAAAGCCCAAATGCTAAGTTTCATGGCTATATAACTTGAGAAATGAATGACTTTCGTACAAACTCTTAACCCCTATTTTACCCCTTTGGGGGTAGAATTTTGAAAAACTGTGACACACGTAGTTCTTTATTTTTTACTTTAAGCCAAAATACCAAGTTTCGTTGAGAAATTATGGACTTTCATACAATCTTTCATCCCCTATTACACCCCTTTGGGGTAGAATTTTCAGAAACTGAAACACGTATTTCTTTATTAACTGGTAGCTCATATACCAAGTTTCATGGATATAACTTGAGAAATGACGGACTTTCATACAAACTTTAACCCCCTATTTCACCCCCTTAGGGGTGGAATTTTGCAAAATCCTTCCTTAGTGAGCGCCTACGTCACAAAAGGAACCTACTGTCAAAATTTCAAGTTTCTAACCCCAGCGGTTTAGGCTGTGCGTTGATATATAAGTAACCAATTCTTCAATTTGAGTAACTTAGCACTTAACAGCGATCACACTAGACTATAACTGGTGATAAAGTAAGAATGCAGCTTCAGATGGAAGAACGTTAACCATGAAGGGGTTTTTCGATTTTTAATATGATCCATAAGCTTTATCCGTTGACAGTTCTGATTTGCTTTTTATTACGGTGCGACCCGGTAGCGTAGTAGCTGCGGACGAAGACTCTACAAGCCTAAAATATAATATTATATTTTAGGCTTGTAGAGATTATATTATCAGCGGCCTTTTTAGTTTCATCATCCCATCTCACATATTATCTGATCACATATTACGACACGAGGAACCAGAATCGAACCAACGAAACTTCTAACGTCAGGGAGGTGTAAAAGAAAATGCTAATGTTGCGTACAGCTTTATGAGCATTTTGAAAAATGCATTGCTTGCAGCACTTGCGTAAAGTATGATCAGGAATAAATCAAACCTGTCCTGTCTCTGTTCGGTTGGACCTTTTGGCAACTCTTAAAGGTACATTTAAAAACCTCCATGCAAAAGTTTTTTCCGTGCAAAAGCTATGTTAATACTTTATATGCCCTCAATGCTGCTCTAAAGAAGGCATCAATTGTAACAGTTATTGCGTCTTTGCAGCTTGGACAAGAAGACCAAGGATTGCCAGCAAGCAGAGAGCATGGCGCGTCACTACGAGACCCGCTATTCTGAGGAGAGCAGCAAATACAACACTGCACTCGCTGACAAGAAAAAGGCCCAAGACGAGGCCAAGGTTCGTAGTTATCAGATATCATTAGGTTATATTACACTCTAGGCAATAAAGCTAGTGGTCCATCCGTCTGTCAGAGCCTTATAACTTCTGAATTACTGAAGGTAATTACTTCAAAGGAGTTGTTTCATCTTGGGCCAGGTACTTGTACAGTATTCCAAAAAATAGTATAAAATCATAGAAAACAAAATAAAATATGCTTTTCGGCAGTTTTACAGTGATTAAGAGGTACAAAAATAAAATGTTTAATTAGGTACATTTGTAAAATAGCAACTCTCGCAGCGTATCCATCCATCAATCTGACTGCTGTTGGATATTTTCAGGTTAATTCACATTTCCCAGGTATTTTATGTCAAATGTCATCATGACACGTGTAATATACGTCAATGTCAAAATGGACGCATGTTGTTGCGCTTTTATTTTGCAAAATAATTTCGCATTGTACCTCGTAAATTGAACTTTTTAGTAAGAAATAAAGAATAAAATGTTATTATTTTATGACCCCGAACATTTTGAAATACCGTACCAATACCTGGCCCAGGCTCCATATAAATTTGAAACAACCCCTTTAAATATAATATGTTAACCGATGGCCTACCGCCGAATATGGCTTACAAAGTTTTAAAAGAAATCGAGAAATTATTCATTCATAAATATTAAGTTTTATGTATAACCTAACTTCCGCATGGATTTTTTTTGGATTTTTTTGTATAAGTTTTGGTTCATGTCATACTACAACCCTGCCAAGTTTCAACGACTGAGGATTTAATGCGGGGGTCTCCATACAACGAACCGCCCCGTTGCCTAGAGTTAGGCCATTCGTCCCTCTTACTTTACCGCGAGTGAAATATACACGGATTTATTTATTTTTATTCCTAGGATCTTGCTAAGGAGCTGGAGAAGCTTCGCAAGGTGTACGCGGACACGCGCAAGACTCTGGAGGAGGAGATGTTGTGCCGCATCGACATGGAGAATACGGTGCAAAGCCTGCGCGAGGAGCTCTCCTTCAAGGACCAGGTGTTCCAGCAGGAGCTGCAGGAGACGCGCACCCGCCGACAGGTGGAGATCTCCGAGATTGGTGAGTTATTTATCGACCTTACCCTAGTAAACTTATTCACTTTCAAGAAAAGACACCGACAGAACAAAATAGACATATGTAATCTGTTCGATTGTGGGTTTTTTTGCCTTTATAAGGCAAAAAATTTATAAGCATAACTTTAATAAGATAAACCTATTCGATAAAATAAACTCAAACTACTTAATTACTTACCCTAGTAAACTTATTCACTTTCAAGAAAAGACACATACAAAACAAAGTAGACATCTTTAATAATGGTTTTTTGCCATAAAATGACAACTTTAATACATGACTTTAATAAGATAAAACCTGTTTGTTAAAATCACCTGGAACTACTTAATTAACTCAGGATGATTGACTGACGTTCCATAGAATGTGCCAGGATAATCAAACAGCTGAACAGTTTTCTTTTACCTGCTATTTGTATAAACGATTAACGAAGTGCATGTTTATTGTTCGTCACAAATTTTTATCACAAACAGGTGTTGATAACTTTGTTAACCTTTGTAGAAAACTTTTCCAACTCATTAGAAAAACCGGTTCATTTGTTGAAAGCATACAGAAATAAAATTAACTCTAAAGCCCAAAACACACAGGGAGCGGGCGCGGGTCGGGTCGGGTGTCAGGCGGGTTGAATTCCTTGTTTTATTTGGACGTCATCACACAAAACGCGGGCGCGGGTCGGGCGCGTGGCGGGTGACGCTGTGTGATGTCGTCCATTTAAATACAAGGAATTCAACCCGCCTGACACCCGACCCGGCCCGCGCCCGACCCGCGCCCGCTCCCTGTGTGTTTTGCCCTTAAAACAGCTAGAAATGATAAAGTATACTTATTACTTATAGATGCTTACCTAAGAAAACAGCCTAGAATATAGAAACACTAGCTGATGCCCGCGACTTCGTCCACGTGGAATAAGTTTTTTTTCAATTGCCACGGGAACTCCTTAATTTTCCGGGATAAAAAGTAGTCACTCTCCAGGTCTTCAACTATATCCATGCCAAAAATCACGTCGATCCATTGCTCCGTTGCTGCGTGATTGAAGGATAAACCAACAAACAAACACACTTTCGCATTTATAATATTAGTATGATAACATACATAACTGTATGTTAACTTACTGTCTAGCCTATGATGTGAACAGTCAAAACTCACATCCATTTACTTACCTAATACCTATGTAATTCCTAGTTACTCTGGGTTCTTAAGGGATTTGTTGCTTATATTTTTTAAAATTATTATTTTCTAAAATTATTTATTTACTTAATATTGTATTGTTAGATGGCCGTCTCGCCCAGCAATATGAGGCGAAACTACAACAAAGCCTACAGGAGCTGCGTGAGCAACAAGAGGCCAATATTAAGGCCAACCGTGAGGAGATCGAAGCTCTCTATGAGAATAAGGTAAGTAATATAATATGGCTTCAGTGATTGTGTAGAACAGAATTAGCCACTTTGCCTTTCTAAAACGCTGGCTGCACATTATCTGTCAAGGAAAAATTAGACAATAGCCGAAAGGCACTCAGTTCATACATTTTGAAATAGACCTTGCTGTTATGCAATAGGTTGCCTGGTTTGGACTTACGCTTCTGATGTCCGCAGAGTGAGTGCGACAGAAAGTTTTTAGATCGTAACTCTGTGGGCGGCCTAAACACGATCTTGCACTTCAACGAGCAACTGATTTCAATTCAGGTTTCCCCTTAAGTAAAGACTGACATACAAAGGTTTCCTCAATCCTCAAAAACAAAGTACATCCTTTAAAACTCACAAAATTCGTACTGTTACACGTCATCATACTAATATTATTAATGCGAAAGTGTATTTGTTGGTTTGTCCTTAAGCGCGCCACAGCAACTGATCGACGTGATTTTTGGCATGGGCATAGTTGAGGACCTGGAAAGTGGCATGGGCTACTTTTTATCCCAGAAAATTAAGGAGTTTTTGTGGGAATATTTTCTTTTTTCCACGCGGACGAAGTCGCGGGCATCAGCTAGAAATTACATAATATATGGTAATAAACTATCACCAATAATATTGTAAAACCATTTCACATATGTTTTTGCATTAAATACATAAATAAATTCAAAATTCTAGAAGTAAAGTAGGTACGTAGTTTGTGAATATGTTGCAGCTTTTTGTATGACCCGAGTTCTTTGTTATGCCGTTTTTAATCTGGTTTCTTGTCGAAAAATATCAACAGATTATGTGTATTTGTGTATTTGCCTTATATTTTTTCGCGTGCCTCATACTAACTTCCGCGACATAATGCCATGCAATGTGTCATATATCTCATAGATACGTCGAGACTCTATCTACCACCGTTTTGAAAAGCAGATTCTACTGAGGAAGAGCTGGCAAGAAACTAAGCAGTTGAACTTTTTAAAAGAATATAAAAATGTTACTATATGTACTGTGGTAGCTATACTACAGTACATATTGTAACATTACAACTGCACAATACATGTCTACTATATATTTATATATAGTATAATTTACGTTGCACATACGTAAATTATACAGACTTGTAGGCTGCTGAATGAGAAAACTGATTGCTTCCATGCAACTTTGTCATTAAGAAAATCATCAATGGTATTATTTAAAACTCAACTCATGAACCTCCTCCTTTTTGGAGGTCTGTTAAAAATGCTGTTTTACACAGTCTTTTATTTAAAGCAATGGCAAAACTAAGAACTCTTTTGGAACCATGTAATAAAAGTGTACATTGACAAATTCCTCTGGGGCAGATGAAGAATCTGCAGTCGGCCGCGACTCGCAACAACAGCGCGGCGACGGTGGCGGTGGAGGAGCTGCGCACCATGCGCACGCGCATCGACTCGCTCAACGCCACGCTCAACGACCTCGAGAACAAGAACGCCGCGCTCAACGTGAGTTGTTTTAAGAGTACTTACGACGATTGATTAGAGTACTGGACGATATAATTTTAGACCTGTCAAATTGTATTACCAAATCACCACTAATTATTACAGATTAACACATTTTATTGTGAATCATTGACTAAACACAAAGAGTCGCAATCATACTTTAATATTATAAATACGAAAGTGTGCTTGTTTGTTGGTTTATTGATGTGTTGGTTTGTCCTTCAATCACGCCGCAACAGAGTCACGGATCGACGTGATTTTTGGCATGCATCGGTATAATTGAGGACCTGGATAGTGACATAGGCTACTTTTTATCCCGGAAAATTAAGGATTTCCCGTGGGAATAAAAAAAAACTTAAACCACGCGGACGAATTCGCGGGCATCAGCTAGTAATTAAATATTTGTCTCCCCCACAGAACCGCTGTCGCGAGTTGGAGCGCCAACTTGAATCGGAGCGCGCTCGCCACGCGGAAGACTTGGCGTCGCTGGAGCAGGAGCTGGCGCGACTTCGCGACGAGATGGCGGCGCAGCTGCGCGAGTACGCCACGCTCATGGACATCAAGTGCTCGCTCGACCACGAGATCGCCACCTACCGCGCGCTCATCGAGGGCGAGGAGGACAGGTGAGGACACACCCAATACTTGCGCACTACCCCACCCTAGAACGAATTGTTTCGCCTCGAATTAGTTTGTTATTAATAATTTATCTTTGACTATCTATGCAGGGCAAGAGAATACTGACTAATAAACCAAATCTATCTTAATATATATAAATCTCGTGTCACAATGTTTGTCCTCAATGGACTTCTAAACCACTTAACCGATTATAATAAAATTCGCACACCATGTGCAGTTCGATCTAACTTGAGAGATAGGATAGTTTAATATTATATAGATTAGGATTATTAGTGCTACCCGTGCGAAGCCGGGGCGGATCGCTAGTTACATATAAAACTTATTGCATTTTCAGGAGTATTAAGTACTTGTTGTAAAACTGTGGCCAATTTAGCTAAAAAACTAGATGATGCCCGCGAATTCGTCCGCGTGGATTAAGGCTTTTGATTCCCGCAGGAAATCTTGAATTTTCCGGGATACAAACTATCCCTGTACTAAATTTCATCAAAATCGGTTGAACAGATGGGCCGTGCACTTTCGCATTTATAATATTAGTATGGATATTGTTAACAAACCATTCATAGAGATGGATATAGGCTGCTTTTTGTTTTGGGCAAACATAGTTTTCTAAATTGATCAATAGTAAAACTAAACGAAATTCGAATTGAAAAGCAATACAATGAACGCAATAATTTTCATCGCAGATTGAACCTGACGACGCAGTCGCCCGGGCGCGACTCCCGCGCGTCCATGAGCGCGTCTGCGAGCGCGAGCGGCGGGCGCGTGACGCCGGGCCGCCGCGCCACACCGCTGCGCGCCGCGCGCAAGCGCACGCTGCTCGACGAGAGCGAGGAGCGCAGTCTGCACGACTTCAGCGTCACCTCCAGCGCTAAGGGGGACCTCGAGGTCGCCGAGACCTGCCCCGACGGCAGCTTCGTCAAGATCAGGAACAAGGGCAAAAAGGTACGCGCAAACCGTTTGAACGTTCTTTGAATACACGGTAACTACCAGACTTGCAGTGTCAAACATGCCTCATTTTCTTTGTCATTGTCTCCGCGTATCATAGGCTATATATGACGTCATGAAAAATCTGACATGGTAGACAGATAAATATTTAGATTTTTGTATGAAATTAAATATCCAATTTTCCCATTAGCGATATTTAAAATTTTATGGGAGAAAGTTTTCAAAGATGCAAAAAAAAATGTGTTTGGCTAATTCCTAAGAGACGTTTTCACGTTTATAATACAGACAGACGTCCACGAATTCCGGATATGTTTAACAAATAAATAGTTGTTGTGTTGTTTAATATGTATTTTTACCCTGCAGGAGCAAAGCCTCGGTGGCTACCAAATCATTCGCAAAGCTGGTGACATGGAGACAGTGTTCAAGTTCCACCGCACGGTAAAGCTGGAGCCCGGAGCGATCGCCACCGTATGGTCGGCGGACGCGGGCGTGGACCACGACCCGCCGCGCGACATCGTCATGAAGGGACAGAAGTGGTTCGTGGCGGACAGCTTCACTACCACGCTGTTCAACAATGATCAAGAGGTGAGTGTGTAGTGTTCACTCCACCGCACCGTGAAGCTAGAGCCCGGAGAGATTTCCACTGTTTGGTTAGCCGACGTGGGTGTATACCACGACCTGCCGTGTGACATCGTCATGAACGTACAGAAGTGGTTTGTGGCGGACAGCTTCACCACCACGCTGTTCAACAATGATCAAGAGGAGAGTGTGTACACCAACACAGTTATCTGTGCGTGTAGCACATTTGAAACTAACAGGATCTAGTCTGTGTTGATCCTAAAAATATATTGATTTTTGAAGTGAAAACATCTTCGCGCGTTGAGCACTTTTTGGTAGGGGGTAAAAATGGGAAACGTGACCGACACCTCGCGTTGTTACGAAGACAAAAGGTCTTAAATATAAATATGTATAGTACATTCGTAATTAAACCTTAATCCCTTAGTTTTAAGATTTATATTAAGTTTTTTTTTTTTAATAGACACTATAGACAGAGATAAATCTGCCACACATAGAGATTAGTTTTCAAAGCTGTAGAGTTGACAACCTTATGTTATTTTTTTAAAGTCTAAATAAGCGAGTAAGTGCAGTGTAAACTGTAAAGGCACTCGGGCTGAGGCATATAGGGCCTTCGAGGCCAAGAGAATAGTTTCTATTAAGTAAGTATTTTATATAAGTAGTATATTAAGTATATTAAGTAAGTAGTTTATATAAGTAGTATATTAAGTAAGTAGTTTATAATAAGTATTGGATAATTATGTTTATTCTCGATTCTTGTCTCTCAATAATAGAAAAATTGAGATGCAACCTGCTTTTTCTCAACTCAATTTCATCAGAGACATTAAAAGTATTAATTAAAAGTAAGTTTAATAGTGACGGCAAAATCTTCTTCTTCTTATTTTGTTTTGTGGCTTCTATTAATGCCACACCAGCACAATGCACGATATTTTTTTTTTTTTTCTCAAGGAAGAACAAAGTTCACTTATATGAGAACAATAATAATAAGTACTTAAACTATGCTTAGACAGTAAAGAGGTGACCCTAAACTAATTTCTATCTACAAACTAATCTTATTATTAAACTTCATTTTGGAAATGTTTGAGTAATTCTTTTTTGAATCTAAACATTTTTCGTTAACAACTTCATTTGGTAAGGCATTGTACAGTAGTGCTCCCTCAAACTGTACAGTTTTAGTACCATAAGTTTTAGTCCTAGCTTTTGATAATTGTAATTTATGTTTGTTACGTCACTTTGTATAAGAAATCTTTTGTATCCAGGAGGTAGCAGTGTCGGAGCGACAGCGGCGACAGGTCAGCACAAGTGCGCAAAGACACCGCGAGATGGCGCATAAGTTCCCTCGCCGCGAACAGGTGAATCTGCTTACCTTTTTTTGAGTAGATCATAACTTATCTGTTACAGAAATATTTTTTAAACAATATTTTTTTCTTTTTAGCTTGGAGAGGTTCGCGAAGGTGAAGAAAATTGTCGTATAATGTAACGTATGCAGGATAACGCGCTGCGTACCTGTTGGCGCAATTTTTCTTATTTACATGGTGCCTCACCACTCCTTAGGTTTCAATTTCGCCCTATGGGCTATCTCCTACCATATTTACTTAAACAAGTATTATACTGAGCTCGACAGCTTGCGTAACTCTGTAGAGGGGTAAGATTGATGGTGATGAATAAAAAAATACAAATTTTATAATATTCTATGCTAGACGTACCTACCCATTCTTGCCCACCTATTGTGACGTTGCGGTGCCTTAACTTAATTATGAACTTGACGTTGTATATTGGACATCAATTCAAATTTCACATCTGTGTGTAAAAACATTACGTAGCAAATCACAAGTTAATCAAATCTTCACCGCCGTACAAGGCGTCTCCTCACATCAAGCTCAGACTTAGTGAACAAAGTACAAACCTTAATCGTTCACTGTTATTATTGGTAAGTATAATTAGATATTAATAATTATTACGTATGTAACATCCCCACCCATTAATTTGCACTAGATGGATAAATGTTTCAGTCATTAATACAAACCACATTTCATAACACAACATACAGTAGATAAAATCTACTCAATTCTCTATTTTCTAGTAATTATGGACTAGTAAGAAGTAGTAATAGTTTGATTAGATTTAAGATAGAATTGACGTATCACACCCACTGTCAATGTAGATTTAGGTGGCGTTTGTCATGATATTAATAAATGCTATTTTTATATTAACACAAAATGCAGGTGCAAGTCTCAAATGACCGGCCCCCTAGTACCGATCTTGTGAATAGAGAGTACCGCAAATAAATAAATAAATAAATCCTTTATTTTGCTAGATTGAAGGTATACTTGAAGGTATACAAAAGTGGTGTTACAAGTAAAATAGAAAGTCACAATCAGCATTGCAATGACATGCAAACATTCACTTTTGCCATAATGGAAACCTATGAATTAAACATATTTGATAAAATATAGGAATCATGCAACGACTGTTTAAAAGCAGTTATAAAAGTCAATAATATATGAATGTCAGCTAATAAATAATTGTTATTATTGTCATTTTGCCATCAATCACATTACTAACTAAGATCGGTGCTAGAGCCACAGATGTCTTATTATCATGAGATGTAATAAGAGCATTAATTGGGTATTTGACAAGTCAAATCAGCCACTTTCTTTACAAACGTTAAACCGCGCGCTCATTACGTGATGTTATATGAAATTCACAGTGACGTCACCAAAATTCGACTCACTTTTTTACTTCAATCGATAGTTTAAATTGGTTTTTGAACATAAAACTCACAGGGGACTTGGATATTACGACTTTTGGGGGATCGGGATCCTCTATTTAATAATAGTTGTCAAATACCCAATTATGATACAAAATATGATGCAATTATGGGTTGTCTTTATTTTTCTCTAATCTAATATATTTTTATCATAACGATTATTGAATTGTAAGATTTATATTAGGATAATCATATTTTCACATGGTTATAATATTTTCTATTAAATTAAGAGAGGACGGAATCTGATTTGGTTGCATTTCTTTTTTGTTAATTAATCATGAGATTTTTTTTTTCCAACCCAGATAGGTAATATTTTCCATGTGTAAATTACTTTAAAATAAAGGTATATTTAGGTTTAATTGTGAGTTTCATTTTCCATATTAAATGACTATATCTTAAAGTAGTTAATCTATGTGTATATCGCACTTAGGTTGTAAACACAAACCAATTTTTTAAGGTTTGTAAGTCGTGAAATCGCCAAATCGTGAAATCCGCCGTATTACTGAGCGGTTTCAGACTAGCGTTTTATACGCGCGTATGAGCTCGTTTTTGGAAGCGCATGTAGGCGCGTACATAGGCGCGCCTTTTGGAACACGCTCAACTCGTACGAGCGTTGACGCGATTCGCTCGTATAAGCGCGAGCCGCGAGTCAGAATCCATGTTGATACTGACAACACCACCGGTTCGAGCGAACACGCCGAAATATGCCCGTATACGCGAGTCCGGTTTTTTGAAGCGCGTAATGTAGCACGCGTGTAAGCGCGTATGCTGAAACGACCGTATACGCGCAAAAAAATACGCTAGTCTGAACTCTGAAACCGCCTTAAACTGCACCATTTTGCAATATGGCGGCTCGTCGTTCAGACGTATTGTCGTTGCGATACGTTCTACAATAATGGTCCTGCCTCTGTTGAAGTTAGAGTTATTATAAGTTGAAATTAAACAAATTGAATTAACTATTTATATTATAATTATTTCAATGAGCACGGAAGGACATGTTATTTTTTTACAGTTGATCGAAAGAAGGGAAATTATAGTCGGTGACAGCTGACAGTTAAAATCACAGAACATAAAAATGGCTGTCACAGACAATAAACCATAGATATATTTTTTTTACCCGACTGCGGAACGCACAGGGTTATGTGTTCATCAGTCTATATATGTATATTTCCTTTGTGTCGCACTACAGACAAAACGGCTGAACCGATTTTGATGATACTTGCACCACTAGATTTGTCTTAATTTTCCGAGTGTCATAACGGAAGCCGAATCTGAGAAAAAACAAAATGGCGCCCACTAGAAGCCATATTGTAACAAATTTAAAAATGAAAGTCAATAAACTATGGCAAGTGGGGTATCGATGAATAGGTCTTGTAAAATCAGAGTTAGGTTCCCTAGACCATTTTTTCATTTTAACGATCATTTAGGATTTACGAGGTTTCAAAGGTTCATTTTTAGTGTATTCCTTTGTGTCGCACTACAGACAAAACGGCTGAACCGATTTTGATGATACTTGCACCACTAGATTTGTCTTAATTTTCCGAGTGTCATAACGGAAGCCGAATTTGAGAAAAAACAAAATGGCGCCCACTAGAAGCCATATTGTAACAAATTTAAAAATGAAAGTCAATAAACTATGGCAAGTGGGGTATCGATGAATAGGTCTTGTAAAATCAGAGTTAGGTTTCTTTGAACATTTTTTCATTTTAATGATCATTCAGGATTTACGAGGTTTCAAAGGTTGTAATCCTTTGTGTCGCACTACAGAAAAAACGGCTGAACCGATTTTGATAGTACTTGCACCACTAGATTTGTTTTAATCTTCCGAGTGTCACTATGGAGGCCGAATTTGAGAAAAACAAAATGGCGTCCACTAGAAGCCAATTTATAAATGAAAGTCGATAGGCTATAGGCAAGTGGGGTATCGTTAGATAGGTCTTTTAAAATCACACCTAGGTTCCTTAAACCATTTTTCCGTTTAAATGATAATTTAGGATTTACGAGGTTTCAAAGGAAATGTTTAAAGTTCCTACATAAATCATCTATCTATCAAACTAGGTATGATACCTATTATAAAGAGAAAAGATTTGGATTATCTCAAAAACTACTCAACCGATTTAAAAATTATATCACTTATAGAAAGCTACATTATTTTATACTCCTTCAATCGATCAGTCAAAAATCATTAAATTCATCAATGCCACATGCAGCGCATATTCGACTTACATAACTTACGACTAAAATTTTTAATGTCTATTAAAATATTGGTTCCGACTTTGCTACGTACTAAATACGTACAAATTGTGTTTTTGAAAATACTTTTTTTGCATTGTTCACGGGCATTTTCGTAAGTGGCCGACGTTCATTGGCTTACGAAAGCGATTGGACGCGGTAAATGCCGAGGTCTCGTGACGTCGCGTCGCTGCGATAGGACTCTCGAAAATTAATTCACTCTCTCTGTCGAAAAAATAGCAGATTCACGAACTTTACCAAACCAAATTTATATTAGCATTATAACATATTATGCAAATTTGATGATGGTTATGGTGATCACCATGGTAGTCATTACGAATAAATCAATCCGCTGCTTATTCACATGCTCTAAAATGCTACCACAAAATCTATAATAGTACCTTTGGTACAACTTCGGGCAGAAAAAACGTCGCCTGTTTACAATAAATACTGAACTAAAAAGTTTGAAATAAAAAAGTAATTTAATAAAACAAAAAACCCGACTGCTTGGATACCAAAAAGTATAAAACAAGACATGAATTGAAGTACATATTTCATTATTATCAATTTACATCGTATAATAATATTAATAAAATTTATCAAGGCGCAGTCGCACGTCCAATAGCTAACATTTACCTTAACGTGCGACTGCGCCTTGATAAATTTTATTAATATTATTATACGATGTAAATTGATAATAATGAAATATGTACTTCAATTCATGTCTTGTTTTATACTTTTTGGTATCCAAGCAGTCGGGTTTTTTGTTTTATTAAATTACTTTTTTGTCTCTAACAGCCTCCATTCAGCCGCATTGTTAGTTTTAAATTGCATTGTAAGGTGACTAAATAACGCCACGCCCGAAAACTCGCTTCGCGCTCGACAATATATAGGGGTAGACACAATAAATATGGGACTTAACATCAGACAAGACTGCTTGGAGTCTAGAGCTGGGCGCCCAGATTTCATTCTGGTCCTGATTTTGGAGTTTGCGATATGGACGCATGATGTTCGTTCAACTGTATTACACGGTACACCACATATTACACTCTGACTGTAAAACCGCCGCGCCGTATTGCAAATTAAGTACTAAATGGATCCAGTACGCCACATCGAAATACACAACATCGAAGCTCATAAGACCGAACACGTTACATCAAAAGCTTATGAAATCGAAAGATTGAAGCCTTAGCAAATCGACAGGTCGTGATATATCGATATCTTTATTATGGATAGAAATGAAAATTAAGAAAATCAAATGAAATTCGTTTATTGTTGTGTAATAACTTATATTTAATTTAGTCTCGCTGGCGCTACGCACCGGATGATAAATCTATGTGTATTTAAATCCAAACTAATTTCCTACCTCCATACCCAAATCAAACATCTGCATCCATGTTGGTAGGAAATTAGTACCTTGTCTGCATCACTTACAATAATTCATGTGTGAAGAATTCATCTGCTACCTTCCTGAACTCTTGATGAAAACTAGTTGCCCATCGTCCAGAGCAAAACAGGAGACTTGGGCTCGTCTAATAACTATAGACCTATTTCTCTGGGCACCGTAGTGGGCAAGGTGTTTGAGCGGCTGCTGCAGCCCGAACTGCTGGAAAATGTGCGTATGGATAAGGCGCAGAGCCGTAACACGTCTGTTTAGGCTTGCTTCCTGGATCTGAGCCGCGCATTTGATCTAGTGAATTATGAAATTCTCTGGAGCAAATTGCGCGGCTCAGAAGTCCCTGAACAAGTGGTAGAGGTGCTGTGATACCCTTACGAGGCTGTCGAGGGCCAAACGAATCATGTGAGGTCAAGGGCGGATCTCCAGGGGGGGGGTCATGGGGGGTCATGACCCCCCCCCCTGGGCTGGATCCAGGTCCTAGGTGAACCATTAAGTAAAATTGTTAAACATACTGATTTTATATATTTTTTATAGATTTTATTTAAGTACTTTCAATATTTAATTAATTTAATATACTTACCTAATACTTTGTTTGACGGCAAACGCATGACTCGGGATCGAACGCATCGAAAATTTGAATTTTACCGTGCTACCGCCACGGCCGCCACCTTCACCTTTCATATGTCACATTTCGTGTGACACTTGCGCGCGCTTACTTTACTCTATGGCTTTGTTTCGACTTACGTCTAGCTAGCTAGACGTAACCTCAATCGGAACGACTAAACCATAGAGTAAAGTAATAATAAACTTTAGTAAAAAAGACCTACAGACAGCGGAAAGATCTTTCTCTACGTTACGAAAAATCAAATCGTGGCTAAGAGCTTCCATGGTTGAAGAACGTCTAACCGGACTGGCACTTCTCCACGTCCATAAAAACGTACCCATTGAAGTAGATGAAGTGATAACGCGTTTCGGGAGAAGACGTAAAAGAAAAATTGATTTTGTTATCTATCTATCTATCTTCTTCTATCTATCTATCTATAAAATCGTTATCTAATCAACGCACAGCCTAAACCGCTGGAGTTAGAAACTTGAAATTTTGACAGTAGGTTCCTTTTGTGACCTAGGCGCTCACTAAGGAAGGATTTTTCAAAATTCCACCCCTAAGGGGGTGAAAGTTTGTATGAAAGTCCGTCATTTCTTAAGGTTTATCCATGGAACTTGGTATACGAGCTACCGGTTAAAAATGAAAGAATACGTGATTCACAGTTTTTGAAAATTCATCCCCCGAAGGAGTGAAATAGGGGATGAAAGTTTGTATGAAAGTCCTTAATTTCTCAAGATATTCTCAAGTTATATCAACGAAACTTGGTATTTTGGCTTTCGGTAAGAAATAAAGAAGTACGTGTTTCACAGTTTTTCAAAATTCTACCCCCAAAGGGGTAAAATAGGGGTTGAAAGTTTGTATGAAAGTCCTTCATTTCTCAAGGTATAGCAATGAAACTTGGAATATGAGCTGCGGGTTGAAAATGAAGAAGTACGTGGGTCACAGTTTTTCAAAATTCCACCCCCAAAGCGGTAAAATAGGGGTTGATAATGTGTATCAAAGTCCTTCATTTTTCAAGTTATAGCCATGAAAGTGGGTATTTGGGCTTCTGGTTTAAAATAAAGAAATACGTGTTTCACAGTTTTTGAAAATTTTATCCCCAAGGACGTTAAATAGAGAGTTTGTCCTCAATCACGCCGCAACAGAGCAATGGATCAACGTGATTTTTTGCATGGGTATAGTTCAGGAGCTGGAGAGTGATATAGGTTACTTTTTATCCCGGAAAATTAAGGAGTGCCTGTGGGAATTAAAAAAAACTAATGCCACGCGAACGAAGTCGCGAGCATCCGCTTAGTTTAAATATACTTGTATCCATAGACATAGAATTTTTTCATGCTTGTATCTATTATAATCAAAATTAAATTATAAGTTCTTGACCACGACTATGTGACCCCCCCCTGGCGCCAAAGCTGGATCCGCCCTTGTGTGAGGTGAGGTGACACGAGTCACGACCTCTGCGCATAATAGGTCAGAATGCGGTGTTCGTCAGGGTGGGTTAACCTCTCTGAACATCTGTGGTCTGAACCTTTTCAATGTGTATGTCAACGAGTAACGACTTGATCAGCGAGCTGCGGAGCACTGGTATCGGCTGCCATATCGATGGTGTTTGTAACAATCTAATCTATGCGGACGATATGGTGCTCCTTAGCCCGTCGGCCAAAGTTCTCAGAAAGTTACTGTCTACAGTCTGTGAAAATTATGCAAAATCCCACGGGCTGAAGTATGATGTCCTAAAGACAGATGCTCGTTTTAAAAGCGGGAAAGGGTCCGAAAAGGATTCCCGAAGTGTTTTTGGATGGAACAGCGGTTCAGGTTATGAGGCAGTCGGCAGTTCAAGTAACTTGATCACATCGTCACTGATGATTGCAAAGACGATCTTGACATGAAGCGAGAAAGGCGGGCATTTACCTATTACAATCGTCATTTACCTATTAGAATTCGTTGTTTAGTCGTTAAAAGGCGCTTTTTTATTTTCCCGCTATTTCGCACTGCTTTCAATAGAGAATTCTTCGAAAATAGAATTGTCTATGGCTCAAACTATATTTTCTATCCTGCCAACTCTGAATTTTTCACAGGAATTTTTATGCCAGCAATGAGATTGAACCAATGAATAGTCCAAATGAATTAGCTCTAGACCTTCCGATTACCGTCCAACACGGTCCGAGCATAAAAGGTTGGTTATAGACAGATACTTCCTGTCACTGTCAACAGCGTTGCCATTAATACGGCAACTGCCGTAGTATACGGCAATTCGAGGATATAATTATTTCAGATTATACGGTATACGGCAGGTTTTTCATTACCGTATAATAAAATACGGCAATCCAATTTTGAAATTTTCGAATTGATTCACAAGGATAAGTTAATTGCGATTCCAATCAATCGAATAAAATTGCAATATAGGCACATCCCTAATAAAGTCGTAGCTGGGAATTCCCGTGCAGAAACTATAAAAGTCCTTAAAGTAAGTTTGTTTTCTTGTATACATTTCAAAACAATTGGAACAACCACAACCAATCACCAGGCTACACTATGATAATTCACTTTCTTTGATTCGTTAGTTTGAAGTTGCTTTAATTAAATAAACACGACAGCGAAATAGTTGAGTCTATTAAAAATCTCTATGGCGTTGATATTAATGAGTAGGTTACGTATTAATGTCATCGCCATAGATTACTTTATTTTTTATTTTTGCACACAAACATATTAACTTGGGATGGCTGAAATGTGTCGTAGGTACCTAAGTACATACAGTTTATTGATTCCTAATGGCTTTCTTCTAAAAAAGAAAATCTCTATGGCAACCATCGACATAGAGATTTTCGTTTTGTTTATATAGAATTCCTACTTTTTTCACAATAAAAATAAAAATTACGGCAATTTCATGATTTTTATACGGCAATCTGAAGTATCAAATACGGCAACTCTATCAAACTTGATGGCAACACTGACTGTCAATCGTGTTGACACTTGACAATTAATGACATGTTACTTGTTAGTTGAACGATGTTTACGTACAAATTCAGAATTAGAAAATGAATTTTCTAATTTCTAAAACCAGCACTAGGACTTAGAATTGCTAATTAAATAGAACGAAGCTCGGGCAATTACATTTTGTAAGTAACCATAATAATTTACGGCTATTTTTGGTTGTTTATGTAAAAAAAACACACTAAAACAAATACATATTAATATAAAATAAATAAATAAGCCTTTATTTCCCAACATTTCATAAACTATTTCTTAGACAATATTTCTTATTTCTATTTCATGCAATAGAACAAATACATGCGATAGTTTATTTCTGTTTGCTACATTTTCAATCCCGTCTGTTGAACCAGTTTTGACGAGAGATAGCTAGCATGCCGGAGATGGACAAATGCTGTTAAGCTATATGCCGGAATTTCTAAGACTAAAGAGTTCTAAAGTTTATGATTAGATGCCATTATCAATATATGAAAAGATTAGCTGATGTCTGCGACTCTTCGTGGTTTAAGATTTTTTAAATAATTCCCGCGGAAGCTCCTTAATTTTCCTGTGTAAAATGTAGCTTATGTCACTCTCCAGGTCCTCATGCATAAAATCACGGCGATCTGTTGCCCTGTTGCGGCTCTGTGTGTGTGTGTGTTGAATGAAAGGACAAACCAACAAACAAACACTTTCGCAAATTTATAATATTATGTTTATTAATGCAAACTGATGAGGTTAAATTTTTTACCATAGTGTCTAGTATGCCAGTGCAAGAAGTCATTTATTAAAAAAAAATTCTTCTCATTCATTCACTCTTGGCAGAGTGGTTGTGGCTATGAATGGGCCTTCACAGCAGCTCTTGCGATCTCCCGGAGGGATCCAGCGACTTCTGTTGGCGGCATCACGGGAACACTCCGAGACGGATAAATTCTGAGAGAGTTCTGAGGTGAAAATCGCCACTTTGAAAACCCCCTATTTCATCAATTTTAAGGAAAAATTAAAAAAAGCAAATTTTTGGACTCTATTCCTAATTATCTTTAAAATGATATACCGCAACCCTATGTAATGCTTTAAAAAATATTTTACTTCGCATTCACTTCTATGAGAGCTCCCCTGAAATGAAGATGTTTATAACTTTTTAAGCCAAATTCGGCAGGAGGCCATCAGCTTACATATTATATTTAAATTTGAAGTAATTACGTTCAGTAATTCAGAAGTTATAAGGCTCTGACAGACGGACGGACGGACAAGTGCCAATTCACTCAAGTAGACTCAGAGACCTTCGCTTCGCTCGGTCAAAAAGAGAGATAAATGCACAAACTTCTGTCAATGGATAATAATATAATATGTTATAATATCATATTGCTAAGGAAAGTACATATACTTGAACTAATAAAAATCAAATTAAGTATATTATTATTAGGGATGTTATGGATATTATATTTCGGATCTGGATACGGATATGGATATAGGAATAAAATTATATCGGTTTCGGATACGGTTACGGATATGTAATTATTTCGGATTATCCGTTAGTTTTGGATAGTTTGGGTTACGGATATCTATATTAACTTGATAAAAAAATGTCCAAATTAAACTCGACTGTGGTCGCATTTTGTCTGTAGAAATCCATTTAATACTTAACACAAGACTTTCTTAAATTAAGTATCAACTCTTAAATAAAAAACTAACTAGTTAACAAACTGCAAGATTCACGTGACGCGCAAGCGGTGAAACAAAAACCTGTCGAAACATGTCGTTTTATTTAGACTCCGCCCTTATACGAAAATCCGAAACTTGTGAAACGGATACGGTTACGGTTACGGATATATTTTTATTTCGGATATCCGATAGTTTCGGTTACGGTTACGGAGCTCCATAACATCCCTGATTATTATTTTTAAAATAAGCCATGTTAATAAACACGATCAAGACGGTCATGATGTTTCTCGAAATAATAAATTATGAAATTATATGAAAATTATTATGAAATAATAATAAAAAACAAAAAGAGTACACTAAATAATAATAATTATTCTGGTTAAGGGCTCCCACACAAAACTGCGAATTCACATCGCATCGCAAAAATCTGCGAGCTCGCAGGACGCATCGCAAAAACTTGCGAGTTGATTCGCATCGCACATTCCTGCGATGTTACGTCACACTTGGTGACCCCATTTTTAGTCCGCTCTGAGACAGTGTGTGGAAAAATGGCAAACGTTGACGCGGATTTTTTAATAACAAATGAAGATATGCTCATTCTTAAATAATCAAAAAATGTATCCTCCTCTGTTCTCAAACCATTGTATTTTCGAATAAAATAGTTCCCATCAGCGTTCATTATTGTAATAAGTGGATGAACCCAAATCTTCTTTTTTTCTAATTCTATTTAACAATAACAGCACTGCAACACGCTTCTTTCGATCCATGTCACTACTTCTAAAAACACGTCCCAAATTTTAGCCAAATTAATTCAGTCATTGTGGAGTGAAGGAGTAACGAACATCCCAACTTAGGCTAATTATTTTGATGCATCCAAACATCAAAACTTACCCATTTATGATTTCTTTTTAAAAAAGTATAGGTAAATTGCTCTGTAAGTTTGTCACCACATTTAAAGGAATAAAGTAAATAATGGAAATTTAATAGTACCTTGTAAATATTAAGAGACTAGCTGATGCCCGCGACTTCGTCCGCGTGGATTGAGGTTTTTCGGTTCCCGCGGGAACTCTTTAATTTTCCGGGATAAAAAGTAGCCTATGTGCTATTCCAGACTATAATCTATCTCTGTACCAAATTTCATCCAGATCCGTTCATCCGTTGGAGCGTGATTGAGTAACAAACATACATCCATACATCCAAACTTTCGCATTTATAATATTTATATTTGACTAGCTGATGCCCGCGACTTCGTCCGCGTGGATTGAGGTTTTTCGGTTCCCGCGGGAACTCTTTAATTTTCCGGGATAAAAAGTAGCCTATGTGCTATTCCAGACTATAATCTATCTCTGTGCCAAATTTCATCCAGATCCGTTCATCCGTTGGAGCGTGATTGAGTAACAAACATACATCCATACATACATACATCCATCCATCCAAACTTTCGCATTTATAATATTTATTTGATTATATTTGATTATTAATGTTAAAACTTGAATAAAAAACATTCATTACATCTTGAGATTAGTACTTTAATTAAAACAGAGAAATACTTGGGAGGTCCTAGATTCGATCCACAGCCGAGCGTGGAAACTTGCCACGGCCGGAGCCTCCCACCAGACTAGAAAATTCAGAAATAATTTGAAGGGTCAAAGTAAGGATTTAAGTAGGTATATTTTCTGAATTTTCTGGTCTGGTGGGAGGCTTCGGCCGTGGCAAGTTTCCACGCTAGCGGCAAAGACGTGTTGCCAAACAATTTAGATGTTGTGTAAAAACATTTGGGGCTTATATGGATTGCCTATCTACCATCTTCACCGTCATAATGTGCGCCGTGCATAAGGCATCGCTTATGTACGCTTT
This sequence comes from Erebia ligea, assembly GCA_917051295.2. NCBI lineage: Eukaryota > Metazoa > Arthropoda > Insecta > Lepidoptera > Nymphalidae > Erebia > Erebia ligea. The sequence continues at coordinate 4,805,394 of OU785226.1, forward strand.
TCTGCAAGTGCAAGAAGCGACTTGTTCACCGTTTAGGTTATAAGATAAAATATATTTATAAATGAAACTCTTGAGACTTGAGAGCTATTAAAAAGCTACGAACATAATACATACCTACATAACTATGACATCGTATGCTTTTACCCGTACATGGGACGGATCGGATGCCGTTTTTGCGCCTTGACCCAAGTGGGCGTAACAGCGCAATAGGTCACGGGGGAGGGACGGGCGCGGGGGGCATGTTTGGACGGGCGTAGTAGCGTAGTGACGTCAGAGACGCGCTGTATCGATCCCGGGAGCCGTCACAACACTCCGCACCCCGCGCCGCCCCGGCCCGGTCAGCACCGCGCAACTACGCAGCGCGCCACCCGGAACTCCGCCCCAGCTATAGAGTACTTACCCAAACAGGAAGTACCCAGAAGTCTGTTAACTAGGGTAGGTAACCGCGATGGCCACTAGGGATAAATATTAGGTACTATTACAAAAATCTAGTACACTAGCCAGCGCCGCCGGTCCAACTGAGTCTCGATCTCTCAGAATGGGAACTCCCATGGCTTGCATTTTCAAGGGGATTCGAGACCTGGACCGAAGAGGTTATCGCCGCAGCAGTCAGCACACTGCAGTACGAACTGACATTCCACTTCTGCACTCCTTAAGTTTTTAAATTCCCACAGGCACGCCTTAATTTTCCGGGCTAAAAAGAAGCCTGTGTCACTCTCCAAGTACCCAACTATACCCATGCAAAAAACCACGTCGATCCGGTGCTCTGTTGCGGCGTGATTGAAGGACAAACTCTCTATTTGACGTCCTTGTGGATAGAAATTTCAAAAACTTTAAAATCCGTATTTCATCATTAGCGGAAGCCCAAATACCAAGTTTTATGGCTATAGCAGCTTGAAAAACGACGGACTTTCATACAAACTTTCAACCCGTATTTAACCCCATTGAGGGTGGAATTTTGAAAAACTGTGACGCACGTATTTCTTTATTTTTTACCAAAAGTCAAAATACTAAGTTTCGTTGATATAACTTGAAAAATATCTTGAGAAAAGAAGGCCTTTTATACCAACTTTCATCCCCTATTTCACCCCTTTGGGGGTCGAATTATCAAAAACTGTGAAACACGTCTTTCTTCATTTTTAACCCGCAGCTCATATACCAAGTTTCATGGCTATAACTTGAAAAACGACGGACTTTCATACAAACTTTCAACCCCTATTTCACCCCTTTGGGGGTGGAATTTCGAAAAATCCTTTCTTAGTGGATACCTACTCTTCACAAAGAACAAACCCTCCAAATTTCATGTCTCATGGTCATTTCATGACCAGCGGTTTAGGCTGTGCGTTGATATATAAGTCAGTCAGTCAGTCAGTCAGGACTTTGAGTTTTAACTTTTAAGTACCTATATATTAGATAGATAATAATTATTGTCGTCATATACAAATTAATTACTAACATACCTACTTTACATTATTTTATACAGCCAGACCATTATTTTATACAACCAGTCTGGCATAATATTCCAAAAAAATACGTTAGGTAGGTAGTAAGTACCTAAGTTCTACTGTTGAATATGCTGAAAACAGAATTATGACAGAATTATTCTATGGCCGAAAGACCTTCGAATTGCAAAATTCTATAAATAATAGCTCGTAGTTAACGAGCAATTATTTATAGAATTTTACGACCATGTCGCTGATTCCTCCTAATTTTCTATACTTAAGTACACCCATTAGAAAATCGTTTCGACGCGATAGCGACCTTAAAACATGTTAATGAATTGGTGCGCGATGTTAATGGTCATTAACATAACACCTATCGGCACAATTTGAGAGTGATACCGGTAACTCATTAAAATATAACTTGGCGTCCTCCAAACAGAGAAGAATAATATACTTATGTGAGTAATTCTGTTACTTATTTTAAACTATAATGTTGGTGTTAAATTCAGAAGACATTATATTTTAATTAAGTACTATCAAGATTAAGGTGAAATTGATTCTTCTGCAGCTGGCATTGCATGATGGTTGCGCGTCATTTGCGTGTGATAAATTCTGCTTACAGATATTATACGTAGGTACCCCTACCTATGTATCTACTGTTTGGACAGTATTGTGTTCTCTAAATACTTACTTCGTCAATGCCAATCCGAAACATTTCATTGTACCGAAGTCAAACACTGAAATATGTGCGCAGTTCCATCGAGGTGGTGGGGTGGAAAACTTTCTTTTTGCTTTTTACGTTACAAAACCTTGACCTAATTCTGGATAAAGCAAAGTTACGCAGTTGCTATTGTTTTGAATCGTAGGTAATAACAGATATTCTAACAAAGATTTAGAAGTTAAATTCTCAGATTATCATCGTTAAGTTTTATTTTTGTCCTCAATATTCACTAAAAATAACGTTTAAATATGATGTACCTATTTTCTTACTTCATTTCAGAATACAAAAATGTAAAACATTCCGGTCACTTCGAATAAATTAACACAATGAATAAACAAACTGATGCTGATACCAAGAAGCAACCTTTAAAACAATTTAAAAAGATTCCAATATACGTAGTAGAGGAACACAATGATGCTCTGCAATTTATGTACTCCGCTGTTGGAGGAAAAAAATTACCAATAGAAGGGACAACTTTACTGCATTTAGATGCACATCCAGACATGCTTATAGATCGTAAATTAAAGGGGCGAGACGCTCGATCTGGTAGGAAACTTTTGCCTTTATTGCAAATAGAAAATTGGATTGTGCCCGCGGCGGCGGCAGGCCATATAGGTCGAGTGGTGTGGCTGCGACCACCGTGGGCGAAGCAATTTAGCGACGGCACTCGCGTTATACACGTCGGAGACCACCCTGCCACAGGCTTGCTCCGAGTCAACAGTAAAGAACCCTATTATTTGTCGGATGCATTGTATTCATCGAAGTTGCTCAGTGAAAAGGCATTTACATTCACCGTTGCGGAGCTTTCAGATGTCGACGAGGATCGCATAAATAAATTGGTTCTGAATCTTGGAATAAGTCAGCCGTATGTTCTCGATATAGACTTAGATTTCTTCAGTACTGGAAATCCATTTCTTAATTTATTTGAGAAAATTGGATTATACGATCGGTTGGAAACTATTTTTGCTTCGATTCTCCCGTCCGATAGCAACGCAAAAGTTTTAGACGAATTTACAGAGCTACGAGAATCTCAATTGCAAGAACTCGAAAATATATTCGAACATCTAGAAAAATACGGCTATTTAAAGCTTTATAAAGGGCCAAATACCGAAATTTATAAAAAGGTTTAAAAATTCTTTAGCTTGAAGTGAAACAAGGGCTTTATACCTTAAAATCTTATATCATGATTTATATTTTCCAGGTTTGCAATTTAGTCGAGACTATTACTGTGGAAGCAGATCGACTGGGCCAAACTCTTGACTGGTGGATGATATACGCAGCAGGGTGCACAAGAGACCAAGGCGGTTTGCCGTATCACATAAGCACGGAAGAAGAAATAAAAACTGCCATTACGAAAACCTTAAAACATTTTTTACATAAACTGCCGCCGCCTGTCTTGATAACTGTAGCTAGATCTACAGACGATGGCTATTGTCCGCAAGACCAAGTAAGTTTCGTTCATCAAATCACGCCTTATCTTAGTTAACGTTTTCCTAGTCATTCACCTCCTGTAGGTCTCGCAGGACAACTTAATAATTGAGTATCGCCCCAAAAACAGAATATCGGATCCAGCTCTTATTATCTTGTAATGCACAGCATGCTATCAGCATTAGAAATCTGTGCGTCACGCGTGTTAGGACCTATGGGTAGATACCACCTTCACAGGATAAAGGCAATTTTTATCAACTTTCCCCATGCAGACATTGGGGCTGATTCTGTAGTGCACAATCTCTAAACTAAACTAAAATTAGAGCATTACAAATATTGCTAACCCTTTCATAATACTGCCTAAGGAAAGGGACAGAACGAGATTTAAAGCTGCCATTTTAGTTTAGTTTAGAGATTGTGCACTACAGAATCAGCCCCATTAACAAGTATTTACTATTTTATAGTCATGTAAAAATTGTCAGAGAAGAGGTGAGATACCTCTTTACTGTCTTACTACTGAGCAGAGGTCCTCTCTGAAGTCTGAAGGGTTTACAGTTTAGGTACACCGTCATCCTCCATGCTGGCCAAGTGCAAATTCGCAGATCTTGATAACATTTAAGAGAACAGCTCATAGTCATGCAGGCTTTCCTTCAATCATAAAGGAAGTGATTTGAAACACATTCCGTTAATTTTAAAAATGCTAGCCCCAAAGAAAACCACGGATAGGATGTTGACATCTTCAATTTAGCATTATTTTTTTTAATAAAAATTGTTCCTTAAACACACATGACTTAAAATTAGTCTATCTCTGCTTTTCACAAAAATTGTGCCTTCTGTAGTCTTCTGTAAAATGGGAAATTGTCTTTTACAGGTAAATATGATACAGTCACTCGTACTTGAAACGGTCAAAGAAGTTTTTGTAACGGACGAGCCTAATTTACATTATTTAAACACGACTAATCAAGGTTGAATTATTTTTACAAAATAAACTTTTTGTTTTAAAATGAAATGTTTTATTTCATCTCGGACATGGAACTATAAAATACTTAGGTCCATGATTTTGAATAAAAAATAGGTACCTATTATTGTGCTTTTCGGGGTGCAGATCCTAGGAGTAGGAATGTGGGAGTACCTAACAGCTATTATATTTATACTACACCCGCTCGGAAAGTACCCTCTTGCTTTTGTCAAAACGAGGTAGAAAGTACGTCATTGCTACAGACCAAATATGCGGGAGGAAAAAATGTATGAAATTTCATTTCTAACGTGCTAAGCGGGGAGAAAAAGTGTATGAAAATCCATTTCTAACGCGCTGTATGGTATGGACGTTGAGAATTTGGATATGTCTCACCTTATGGATATAATATTAGAAGCAGCTTCCCAATATTTGACTTATAAAAGTCAAATATGGTGAATGTCGATATGGTAGCCGATTTTGATGGTCGATATCGATGTCGATTTTGATGGTCGATATCGATGTCGATTGTCGATGTCGATGTCAATTGTGGATATCGATGTCGATTGTCTATATCGATGTCGTTGTCTATGTCGTTATCGATGTCGATTGTCGATATCGATGATGATTGTCGATGTCGATAGTCGATTGTCGATATTGATGTCGACTGTCGTTATCAATATCGATGAAGATTGTCGATATCGATGTCGATTGTCGATATCGATGTTGATGGTCGCTATCGATGCCGATAGTCGATATCGATATCGATTGTCGTTATCTTTGTCAATTGACGGTATCGAGTCGATTGTCGATATCGATTGTCGATATCGAAATCTAAGTATATTGCAATAATCCTCAAAATGTAGTCTAGTTGTGATAGTGAAGCTTCGAATGAACCGACTCATATAATTATGATAGAACTTCACTTTGTAAGTTCGTTTAATCACTAATTATCGCTTATTTTCCTCGCAGGTATAGTATAAAGCACTATGTATCACTCGGTACGATTCCTACCTCGCGTGTATTGCGGCCCTTCGGCTACGCCTCGGGCCTCAAACTACACCCTCGATAGTAATCGGTCACTTTCTCCCCTCGGTGAACAATGTACTATTTCATCTGTGCTGTGGAGCTCGAGCACTTTTTGATTGACTTTAAAAAAGGAATAAGGATTATCTTATGGAGTCTACCGGGGATCCAAGCGCTAGCAACTGTTGCCTTGGCCAATGAATAAGTTTTGCCATCCAAAGGGGCAATGCTGCCAGCGTGTCTTGAGAGTTGAGCACTTTGCATCGCTGCGATGATTTCTATGATGTTTTACCGATTAAAGAATTTAAAAGCAGTAGGTACGTACAAGGTGACCCGTCAGAGCGAAACCGGGCAAGATAAATGTATCGAATTGTCAAATAAAGCGCTAATTTTACAGCGTTATTTTTACATAAGGTATGTTGGGGTAAGAGTGGAAAGGGGGTAAGACCGTATACATCAAATTTCCCGCGAATGAGACCATATTTTTTAATGTTGGTATCATTATGTTCAACGCCATTTTGTTATGCATCTACTTCAGTTCGCGCCAGTCACTCCCGATGGACCGTACGTGAGTTATGGTGGATTTAAAAAAACAAGGTAATTTTTGTCTTTTTTTCTTCTATCCGATCTTTCCCTTTCACTTTTAGATTCATATTTTGGCGAAAATACAGCTTGTTTTGCTAATATTTCGCCTTAATACTAGGTTTTAAGTAGCAATAGCTAGATAGATCTGATCAGAATACGCCTAGGATGTCTATTAGCAGATATCCGATGTTCCCCCTTTCGGGTAAAGATCGGATTAAAACCATCCGGTCTTTACCTGTACAAAATGAGGCAGGGATTGTCAAACTTTTATAACATGAATATTTTTCACCTTAAAATACAGTGTAAGGATTATTCTATTTTGATCTCGAGATTTTGATGAAAATGTGTTCAGAAGCGTACAGATATAGAAAAGAGCCCAATAACTTAAAATGTCTGTAAGTATATGTTCGTCTTATATCTTGGGTATCGCTTTTATTTTTTTATTTACAGCATTAATTTTTATTTGTCATTTAGTTTACTATGTTATTTATTTATGTTTTTATATTTCTGTCTTTTATTTTTATTTAAGTTATTTATAATGGATATAAAAAATTGTTTTTAAGCAATTTCCATGCTTGGAATCAACGTTACAATTTTGAAAAACGGACAGATAGAATTTTTGATGTCTTTAGTTCGGACATTGAAAACTTTTTCTGTCCCTTTTTCAAGGTTAAAATTAGCTATCATTAATAACTAGCAAAAAATGTATTTGTCCGATCTTTCCCGCGGATCTGGATAATTCATCTTATGATGAGATCAAAGTTTGAGAATCACAAAATGTAAAAAATTTATCACTGGGGGCAAGATCGGATGCCTTTAAGTAAAAAAAAAAAAAATCGATTGGAACATTCATGTTTTTAATGACATAAACGTCATTTTTTTATATATTGTAGTGCGTTTAAGATCGGATTTATTATTCTTATACGCCTTGTTCTCAAAGCCACAGAAGCGGGTTTGAAAGTACGTCCGATCTTGCCCCCGAAGGACAATTTTGTAACCATAGCCATAAAAAAGTATGTCTTGTTTTTACATGCGTATAAAGCAGAAACTGTTGAGTTTACAAAAATAAACAAAATTGAAACCTAAGCTACGTTTAAAAATTAAACAAATGCACCATATTTTAGTAATTTATCTTCAACAAATATCGAGAAATTTGAGTTTTTACAAAACCTTTTCAATTGGTCTGAAATCCGTCCGTTCTTACCCCAACATACCTTAGGTATCTAAGCCCATACTAAAGACACTAAAGGTGAGGACGCGAACCAAGTACTTAGTTAGGTACATGAGGTGATAAAATTCACGTTGCGGTGGTTTTAATTTGCTTGTTATCAATAATTGACCTGGCCTGACACTGAGCCCTGCTAATTACGCCGCCAAATCCGGCATTGCGAACCTCGACGTGAAAATCATTTAGCTAGTTATTTGTATGACTTACAACTACTCATGAGAAGCAAGGTCGCAAATGCAGACGTGTATTTTATTTTTTTTATTAATAATCTGTTCTTGTCACAATCATCATAATATATTCCGGCTTTTGTGAGGCGCAGCGCCTGCAGAATGAGCGAAGCAATACTACAGAGTACAACAAAATAATTATTTGTTAGAGTTCCGTAGAGTACCTACCTCAAGAGGAAAAAAAATTTTCAAAAAAAATTAAAACCGACTTCAAAAACCACAAACACTAAAAAGTAAAAAATAATTTAATTTATTATGTATACTTACAAGAGTTAATGTATTTCTGTATTAACATTTTTTGGAGTCGGTACCAATAATTAGCCGCATGAACCGTCGACCTACTCTTCATTAGGTATTGTTGACGTGACTCCACATTGGCATCGACTCCAAAAAATGTTATTAAAGAACTACATTAACTCTTGTATACATAGTTAATAAATTAAATTATTTTTTACTTTTTAGTGTTTGTGGTTTTTGAAGTCGGTTTTTTTTTTGAATTTTTTTTATTTCACAATTTTTAGTGGCCCCACTGTTTTTGCTATTTATTTTAGGTACTTGTAATTTTTTTTTTGCGCTGTGAGTGCTGAACGCGTAATACGGTAGAGTTCCAAGGGGGGAACGGTACTTTTTTTGACAATTTGCCCCATAAATCCAAAACTACTATGCATTAAAATAAATGAAAATCTGTTTTAGAGTGTACAAGTCAAGTACAAAGTCCTTTCATATGATACCCCACTTGGTATAGTTATCCTACTTTGAAATTTCAAACCCCTGATTTTCCCCACTTTTTTAATTAAACTAAAAATAATTTTCAATTTTTTTGATTTCCATGATATTGGGCCACTATTATATACAACTATTCCAAATTTCATGTCAATAGCTTTAGTTACAAGTACAGTCCGCACACGAGCTCCGAGGATTCGGGGTCTGAAGAAGCGACGGCTGTACGCCACCCCCAATCGTCGCTCCATATCACATCCATATCCAGCTCGCTCCCAGCACTAGTTTCGAACTTGACGCGTGTAATTTTGCGATAGCAGTATTGTTTTGTACTTTAAACAACTGTAGGTCATTACTTTAACATACCCTAAGATTCCTCGGAGCTCGCGCGCGGACTATAGGTATTATGTAGTTTCTCATCATAATATTATCATTGATCGGGCGAACAATTTAGTCCTTCGATTGGGGGCGATTGGGGTCAACTGCACATCGAAGTGGCCACACTCGAGTCTCATTACTAACGTCGAATTACATCATGCGGCGGCCATGTCTGAAAGTTATCAATTAAATCCAATCAAAAGTGCTAATGGCCGTACCGTTCGTGTTGTAGGATCCTTAGATAGTTGTATACCTACCTATCGAAACAAGTATCCTTCATGAAGGTTGATAAAATTAAAGATTCTAGAAGCGAAACTACTCGTAGGTAATTTGTTTACCCAAACAATTTTCAGACGACTTTTAAATATCGCGATCGAAACCAGTTTTTTTGTTTTATGTAGGTAAATGATTATACATTACCTAGACACCTAGTACGATTGCAACCCCCTGTCAGACACCCTGTTGTTTTATAATTTAACAGTGTCTGACAGGGGTTTGCAATGTGTCTGACAATGGACAACGTGGTTTCTAATATTATTCCAAAGAAAAATATAAAAAAACGGAGCTTCATGCTTTAAAGAATTTGAGGTGCCACCTTTTCAACCATACCTCCCAAAGCAACCGCGATCCAAACTTCATAGTCGGGGATCGTTTAAACTTACCTCTACCTCTGTCTAATAAAGACAATACATAGAAAAACTTTTAGCTTTAATAAAATAACGTAGGTCTGATCGTCGCGGGATCTTGCTCTTTAATAAAATAGACAGAGGACTATTTTGTTACAACAGGCCTAGGTATGCCTTTTCCGACCCTTAAAATCTACCTCATGTGATAGCTGAAAGAATTTGATACCAATCAAGAGCAGGAAACAAGGAATAGGGACCAAGAAAATAAGGTGGTTGGCTATGGAGATTCGGTCATGATTCAAGAGTTATGGTTTCCGTTTTAAAGTTTGAAAATTCGAGCAATTTAAACTTAGGTACATTAATCCTGGTATCAGAACCAAATTGATTAAGTGTATGTCCATCAGGGTATGTCTGTTTATCTAGTCACCCGTGAACACAGAACACAATATATTATACCTACTCCTCCCGTGAAAGCTGAGAGTGAATGGATTATTTAACGTTTTAAGATACGAGTAACATTAGCTCATAAAAACGATCGGCATTTCATCCATCCATCCATCCATCAGCCTGTATGCATCCACTGCTGGACATAGGCCTTTTCGAGAGCGCGCCACCAAACACGGTCCTCCGCCTTGCTCATCCACCCGCTTCCCGCCACCTTCTTTAGGTCATCGCACCAGCGAGCTGGAGGTCGTCCTACACTGCGCTTGCCGGTACGCGGTCTCCACTCCAGAACACGTCTGCCCCAACGGCCATCGGTTCTGCGACAGACATGGCCTGCCCACTGCCACTTCAGCTTGCTAACCCTCAGAGCTATGTCGGTCACTTTAGTTCTTCTCCGAATTTCCTCATTAAGGATTTTATCCCTGAGAGAAATTCCCAACATAGCCCGCTCCATATTATAAATGCGAAAGTTCGGATGGATGAATCTGGAATGGATAAGTATATGAATGGATGTTTATTACTCAATCTCGCCCCAACGTCTGAACGGATCTGGATGAAATTTGGCACAGAGATAGATTATAGCCTGGAAAAACACATATCCTACAAAAATCCCGGAAAATTGAAGAGTTCCCGCGGGAACCAGAACGATTTTTAGTTAACCAACTCCAGATATCAAATCTAGGATTCGCAGTGATCGAAAAATATGAGGAAACTGGTATCAAAATTAAAAATATTGTTGTTATTGGATCGATGCCTTTCAAAATTATTTAAAGGTGGTGGATGCAGTTTCCTCATCACTAGGAAGTTCCTGAAGGAACCCCCTCGATCATTTCTTCTATAATTCATAGGTAGGTAGGTACTAGGTAATAGTATTATAAAATGCGAAAGCGTGTCTGTCTGTCTGCTACGCTTTCACGGCCCAACAGGTCAACTGATTTTGATGAAATTTGGTACAACCACAACCAATACGATGCATTATTATGCAATAGGTATACGATTCAGGTTGCATCCCTTGCAACGCGCATCCCGGGGAGCACTTAAGACTTAGGCTACTTTTTACAACGACCTCAATTTACATAGACGGGCCCTGTCAAACAAAGAATGTGGACTTATTTTTAGTAACGCCATCTAATCTGAAAAGCGGGACAGCGCTATGGCGCGGACAAGTACAGGCTTATACAGGTGTGGAGCGCGCTCCACAGGTCGGACGCCCAATTTTTTTCTATGAAAGGGTCCATCTAGTACCTACCTTCATATATTATATCGATGACTTTTTACCCACGACGGAGACGGTATACCTACCTATGTGTTTGTCCCTTAATTAGTAAGAGGTTGTGCGTTTGTTTTTATGTTTGTCCACTTTTTGTTATTAAAGAGTTTCCGTGAGAATAAATACCCGGATCAATTTTTTCTAGTATGTAGTATGTACCTAACTATCATCTAGTAAAAATTTAATTAATTTTTATTAATAATTATCGTCTTTCGAATGACACCGTAGGTATAAAAATTGCTAAACAAACGAAATCTAGATCTAGGTGTAGGTACTTATACAAAATACTAACGCTTGCCACACAAAACAATTTGAATGTAACTCCTAAGTACCTAACTAGTTTTTGTTTTTCATTTTGCCTATTATTCGAAATTATTAGGTTGTAGCCTGTAGGTACTTACTTACTAATAGTAGACTGTTAAATGAGGCCACAAGGGGTAGGGAAGCAAAGCAACTCATATATACAGGTTGCAGACTAAGTACATGATTATATGTATGCACGAGCGAAGCGAGGGCATATATACATACCTAGTTTGAGAGTCTAACTTTTAATCCCAAGTTTTGGGTTTATAATATGCTTTATACGGTCTACGTCATGTAAGCCGGGACTTGGGACTGGAAGAGTGGAAGATCAGTCAGATAGATTACCTATCAAAAGATGAGATGAGCATTGAGCATAGCTCGTCAAGGAGGGCGCCAAGGATCGATTTGTACTTAGAGCATTTCGCGTTCCCTCGCGCCATACCGGAGTCGGAGTCCGGACACTTTACTCATGCTGTCATGCATGTGGTCCGGACTCCGGACTCCGGACCGACCAAAAAAATAAGCACGCGAGAACGGGCGAGCCACATTCCTCGTGGGTCGTCGGTCGGCACTCGGCAGGCGGACTCGCGCCCAAAAAACCGACAAAACAGGGAGCGATGCGCGAGGACGAGGAGCGTGGCGAGAGCATGGCGAGTATCGTTGCCACACGACGTCTCTGCCTCCGTCCCACGCTACTTCCCACGTCACTCGGGCAGTGTGTAGCAGGGGGGATATATCTGTGGGCAGCAGAGTTGTGATTAAATGTTATAAAAGATTAATTGTTAAAACGTTATTGTTAAAAAAAATTAACACGTTAAATTAAAAGTTATAATTATAACTTTTAAGGATAACAAATATTCAAAAGTTGTCAAATTTTAATGTTATATAATAATTCGTTTCGTTAAAAGTTCAATGGAATGAATGTTATATTTTTTATAACTTAATAGGCCTACTTACCTACTGCAAAGATGCAACTGGATTCAGAAATCAAACGTCTTTTTGAGTTGTTTTACATTAAAAAACATCAATATGAAATAGGTTTGAAATTGAAAAGTGTTTTTAAGTTGATCGAGTTCAGCACTTCAAAATAGTTCCAAATTGCGGCATTAAATACTCCGCCTTGAACTCGTGTTAAACTAAGGTTACACTTTACAACTTTATGCTTATAAACTTAATATTTTACTTCCATTAAATGAATAGGTATAACATTCATAACACATTTCAATAACAACTGAAGTTTGATAATGGTTTACGTTTGCTTGAAATCATTAAACGTTAAAAAGTTATTTTTACGTAAATTCAATAATAAAAAGTTATTTCTATTGAGATAAGGCTCACAATTCCTTGTAAAAAATAACAAATAGGTAAAGCAGTACATGATAAGTGTCTGCTGGCCGAATGTTGTAACAGCGCCATCGTCTGGCAGCCACCTAAACTTCTATGCAATTTACTGTAAAAGACACAACGATCGTTGTCAATAAATCTATACGCGATACAGTTATAACTTTTAACGAACATCTCAATATTTATTAACAAAGTTAAAAGTTAAAAAAAAATATTGTGTTAAATTAAATGTTATAACTTTTAATGCTCACCTCTAGTGGGCAGGCGGCAGCCCCGCGCGCGCCGCTTCCCCAATCCCCACTACCACCAGTCGTATGCGCGCGTCGTCCGCGATAAGTAGTCTGTGTCTATGGTCCGTGTGTTATTTACTCTACCGCGCGCTGTGTGCCTGTGTTTACAAGCGTTGATAATAATCGAGTTTAATAAACAATAATAATAAATAGTGAATGGTGTTAGTGACGAATTGATAGCATTGTTCTGTTTTCATTTGTTTGTGACAATTAATAACTAACAGTGGTTCGCGTGGAGGAAACAAATACGGCAGACGCCGAGCTCAGGTAGCGTTTCGTATGTTTCCAGTCTGATTACCTACGTCTGGCTAGGCTAATCTGGCTCATATTAATGTGAATGGCCATGTCATACTAGTACAGGTGTAAGTAAACGCGGGCCACGTGATGCGGTATTGTATTTATATACGCCGTAGGTAACCACGTGGTGCGGTGGTGTAAACTGTAAACAACCCTGCCCTTCTCTTCGGCGTAGGTAGCATATCGCCTGTCGCATGCCCGGCCCTCCGGGCTCCGGCCCTGGGCCCCGGCCGGGCCCCTCGCGCCATTACAAAACATTATCTACATATTATTAAATCAAATCCATACTAAATGATAAATAGAAACACATTGATCTAGCTTCGAACAACATGTTGGATTTTTAATTATGTAAATAATACCTATGTAACGTGTATGTAACTATTACAATAATTTAGTTATTTTATTCACCACAATAATAGATTAAGTACCTAATGGATCCAGTTAAACCATGTACTTATATAGTTATGGTACCTAAGCCAGTATTTCTTGAATCAATGTATTAAAATAATATGTCTATTGATTGATTGGAATAATAATATTATCATACCTACCTACCTAGGAGCTTATATAACAAAGAATTGATAAGTACAATATGTTTCTATTTACATAAGAATGAGCATAACATTTTATGTAAGTACCTACCTCAGTACCTACTTAGAACTTTAAATTAATTTATGATGATTGCAGTCAAGTGCTAACTTATATTAGATAAAAAAACGAAGTAATTACTTATGTATCTTGTTGACTTTATAATATTAAAATTGGATTAGCTAAGATCTATGTACCAATATACTTAGTTATTATATTAGTAATATTATAATATGTAAAAAATGTAATATTATTCTAGATTCTAGCCACTCTACTGTGATACTCAGGGTGCCTATTTATGAACACAAAACGCCTAGGACCCAGACCCAGACCCCTTTTTTTAGCCTTTATGGGTAAGGCTAAAAAATATAAATTAGGATTAGTTTTACCAAGATCTGAGACTAGAATAGGGAGACCAGGCCCGTTTATATACCAACATCAGCTAAGGAAACGCTAGCAAGTTTGGGCTTAAGATGCTGACTTATACCTGTGTAAGTAAATCAAAAACATAAAAACCTGAAAACATAATCTTAGGTGATGTTGGTTAATAAGGGCCTAGATTCTGTAGCATTAAGTAACTGATGTTATGCTAAGTAGGACCTGATAATAAACAAGTACTCCCAGTCGGGTCCCAACGGTAAATAATAAACAAATACTTACTTAAAAATAAAATAAATACCGACCTAAGTAGGTACCTACCTGATTACTTAATCCAATTTTTTATCCAGATAGGTATTTAGTTATTGCTCCTTGGGGACTTGTCTGCCTTAGACTATCTACACCAGTTTAAACTGAGATGCTTTGAACATAGAGTTTATGTTTCCTGATTTCTACCTAGTTGGCTACAAAGTACTTATAATATGTATAAACCAAAGTAAACAGGTGTTGTAGTGTCAAGTATACATTTGCAATCGAGTACCTACTTATGTTCCAATCACTTAATTATATATTTAGTTTTTAACTTGCCAGATAGGGTGCCTTTCTGCGTTGCTACACTATGGACGAGTGTCAAACCCATCAATAGAAGCACTTTATTTTCATAGCTTAGATCGCTTACTAGTTGTTAGATCAAGGGCTCTTTTTGGAGGGTTTGACACACATCCATAGCTTAGCAATGTAGCACATCTCTGGTGGAATTTAAGTATAAGGCTCCCCTGCCTTATAAGTACTTAAGTTAAAATAAAATTATTCAACTTTATCAACCAAGGAATAAATTGCATCTTTAAATTACCTAAATTAAGGTAATTTATCATATTTTACTTTTCCCAATATATAAGTAGGTATTTAGTGATTAAAATTAAGAAAGTTAGAAACTACATTGTTCAGTAAAAAAATAAAGTGTAATTTAAAGCTACACACATACTTGTCTATACCGCACGCGGTGCGTTGCCGATAGCTTTTTCTAATATACTTAAAACTAAAATAAGTAATTTATATTAGTCTTTTAAATAGGGGGATCAGTCAGTAAAGGAAGGAATTCACAAAAATGCCGTCTCTTCACTCTTGCATTCAAGGTAAGGGTCAGATTATGTAGCAGGGAACGCGGACGCCGGATGGGCATTCCATAACTAACTACGCGTTGGAAAGGAAATGAGGAAACCAAACTTCTGTATTCTGTGCATTGGTTCATTGTGCATACCAAGGTGTAAATTTTATGCTGGTCTTCACCATGATTTGTCATGTTTTGATGGCAATAACTGCGTAGTTGGTTTAGTTACTCACGAAATAGGTATATATACTAGGTACCCACGGAAGGCCGATAGACAGGCGACCTTGCGAAAGCGAGTGTTGTACACTGAGTAACAGTTAATTAGGAACTGTGTACTTAATTAAGTAGGTAGTATTGAATTGTTTCTGAATGATTCACATTAAAAAAAAATATGGATTTTGGTTTTTCTTATTAAGTGAGTAATTATTTACTTAATTAAGTAGTTATTGGTAGGTATTTTCCGGCTAGACAAGA
Source organism: Erebia ligea (assembly GCA_917051295.2). Lineage (NCBI taxonomy): Eukaryota > Metazoa > Arthropoda > Insecta > Lepidoptera > Nymphalidae > Erebia > Erebia ligea. The sequence goes on from OU785226.1 coordinate 4,821,229, forward strand.
TTTAAGCAAAAAGTTAGAAGAGGTGTAGAATTTTGCAATAAACGGGACACACGTGCCTTTAGCCTGCATAATATATATTACCTACCTATTTTGGTATCTATAACTCTGATCTTTTGAAGATTTTCCACCTTGGAGACGGAGGATAATAAATAATTAGGAATTAGGATAGACGAATAACTATCTGGGTAGGTACTTAATAGCAGTCTGGGTCAGTATCAAATAAATATTATAAATGCGAAAGTTTGGATGGATGTGTGGATGTATGGATGTATGGATGTTTGTTACTCAATCACGCTCCAACGGCTGAACGGATCTGGATGAAATTTGGCACAGAGATAGATTATAGTCTGGAATAGCACATAGGCTACTTTTTATCCCGGAAAATTAAAGAGTTCCCGCGGGAACCGAAAAACCTCAATCCACGCGGACGAAGTCGCGGGCATCAGCTAGTAGGTATCAAATAAATATTATAAACGCGAAAGTTTGGATGGATGTTTGTTACTCAATCACGCTCCAACGGCTGAACGGATCTGGATGAAATTTGGCACAGAGATAGATTATAGTCTGGAATAGCACATAGGCTACTTTTTATCCCGGAAAATTAAAGAGTTCCCGCGGGAACCAAAAAACCTCAATCCACGCGGACGAAGTCGCGGGCATCAGCTAGTATGTAATAGGTAGGTACCTATGCAGTATGCAGTATGCACACCTTGAAAAGTCTTATCAAAACAATGTAAGTACCAAAAACATTTCGCAGTTGGCGTGGCCTTGGAATTGACTTATTTGATAAGCCGCAAGCGATCTCTCGTTGCGTCTCCGCTCCATTCAAGTCTGATTTATGTCTCATTCTGTGTGCAATATCAAACAAGTGTACATTTTTTTTTGGTAAAATTTGAAGCAGATAGACTTTTTGGACAGTTTTTAAAATAGGCTACTCCAAAAGACACGCTTCGTCGTCCCTTGATTCCGCGTTTTACAAAAACACGCTAAGCGTAGCTAGGAAGCCAGGACAGACCAGACTGGAATCGGGATGACCCAGTCTTCGCTCTGGGCTTTAGATTTATACTTCACAAGCATTTCGACAAACTGCCTTAGGAATTTTAACATTTTAACAAACGCGCGTTTGTAAAATACTGACGCCGCGCCGTTTGAAAACGGCGAAATTCAATAAGATGCCTGCCACATTGGCAATTTCAAGTGCGTAAATCTCTGCGTAAATAGGTACAAGAAATTTCCACGCAAAATGCTAGGTTATACCTATTTGTAGGTAAGTATGTAACGCAAATAGCAATGCACCGTGGAGCATGTTGCAAGGCTAGACAGACGCACTCGGCGCAGGTATCAAACTGCAATGAGGTTACTTCGAAGTGTGCTTGCACGCTTTTAGCTTTCCGGCGTAGATGGGATGCGGGGGTGGGGTGCAACATTTTAGCCGCCAAGCATCGCGCCGCCGCACCGCCCGCGGCCCGATCGATCGTGCTGCGTTGCGCTGTTCTATTATTTATTACCGAAAATATGGCGGCGTGGTGTGGCGGTCGTCAACCCCGCTGTCCGCCACGCTACGGCGCGTAAACAACGCGGAATGCAGCGCGGCAAACTGGTACCTCCCTTCCCGCCTCCGCCTGCTGGCTTCTACGCGCCGCAGACCGCAGGCACACAGTTAGTACTCTGTGCCGCAGGCCCTGCTACGGGTTCTGCCGTCTCGCTTTTACCTGCCGACGAATCCCAGCACTTTTTACCTGTCTCTTTCAGAGTGACGCTACGCTAGTCAGTAGTCACTAGTAGGTAAGCAGCATGCATGCAGTCCACGTGTAAAAATTCCTGCGTAGTTAGCAAGAAACTCGATAGTACCTAATAGTAATACCTAAGTATGTAATTACTAATTAATTCCGTAGTTGCAACATAGCCGGCTCTTGTAATACCGAGTTACCTTTGATAGGTATCGACACTTGATATCGACACTTAAATAGGTAGGTACTTTGGATATCGTTAATCCTAAATTTATAGATTGAGAGACGTATCATAATAATATACCGGACACCGGTAGTACCTATCTTACAAGGGTATAATTTGAGTTATTTCGATTTCCGAGGTAGGTACTAGGTAGGTAGTAGGTACCTACTAGGTAGATCTACATATTATTTATTACCTATATTGGTATTGTTGATGGATTTGCATGTAAGTAATAGTTAGGTAAGAACATACAAATTACAATATAGTGTATGTAATAAATAATAAATTCCATGCGGATTTTTTTTTGACAAACGTTGTGTGATGGTCACGTATGGCGTAAGTTCGAATATGGCTAATCAACAAAATAAATATTCATAAATACTAAACGAATCATAGCGGTACATGAAAATGGAGACTAGAGTTTGGAAATCCCTTCGAGAGACCTGTGTTGTCCTCCGTTTGAAGAGAAAACGAACGAAAAAAAAATTGCGTTTCTGTGTGTTGCAGTGCGGCTCAGGTTGCGCCGACCTTAAAAAAAAACCCTAAAATCGCCAGCCGGAAATGCTTTAGGAGGGTTACTAGTTACTACCATCGATTAAAGCAGTATTACCACAGAATAGATTACTTCAAAATGACAATCTTATGTCACGTACCTTGACGTCCCTAAAATAAGAATTATAATTATTCTCAAACACGAACGTCAACAATATTAAAACAATACGGATTTAGGCGATGGTAGTATGCCTTTAGGTTTAGTAGAATGTATGACATTCTTTCTACTCGCATGTTTACTAAACTGACTATCTAGTATCTAGTATCTACCTACTCAAGCTGATGTCTTAAATACCGTAATGGGGCTTGGGAGATAAGGACTACATGTACCCACTACGGACTACCCACTGAGTACTGAACTACTAACCTGCCTGCTTACATGAATTGAGCACCTAGCAGCAAAAGGGTGTCAGGTCAGAGTGAACAAAGTTGCCAAACTTTTGACGTGACAACGTCTTATAAATTGGTTTGCCGGGAGACACTTCAAGAAACTGCGTTACGCTCCGCGCGTTATGCGCTTACAATGAGAGCGAGTGAGAGGCACGCGTCCCTTCCACTCGGGCATGGTTAGCCCGCCTAAGAGCGAGAGAGACAGACATAAAAAGTGAAAGGCACGCGTAAGTCGTTGTCACGTAAAACTTTCGCCCGTATATCGACTTTACAGGCAACCAATTTTTTAAATTGGGATCTGAGTACCTGACCTACCCAGTGGCGGCCTTAGGGGGTGGCAAGCAGGTTAACCGCCCGGGCCCTCGCTCTTGCAGGGGCCTCGCGCTCTTGCACAACAGCGCTACAGCAAGTAGAAAAAGTCACTAGGTACTAAATACTAGTAGATATTATTTGCGAGACGCGAGCTTCAAATGCACATTTGAATCTCGCGCCTCGCAAATTTCTACTGTCCAGAGCCTCGCAATGGCTAAGGCCGCCTCTGGCACAGCCCCTGGTCCCACCCTTTTGATACAAGGTTTCAATTAGGTAGTGATAAATTTAAGTATCTCAGTCTTACCACACCAAAATGTGTTTTGAAGACTTCTGATACCAAAGTCTATTTATTTGCCTTTTCTTTTTTTCTTCTGACGGAGGAAAAACAATTCGCAACATTTACGCTAGTGCAGTGGAACGGTGAATTGTTATCTAGATAAGTTACAAAAATCTCGTGATAAGCGTTGCGTTCCGTCAGTTGGGCGCCGTGGTCGGCCAGCGTCATGATGACGTAATATTTGTACACATAACACGTAGGTACTAGATAGGCATTGAGTACATACCGCTGATTACAATGTATAGTAATATGAGGCACAGTCACGACACACGACACTAACGACAGGCGCCACGGTGATCTACGAATGCGCGCCGTATGCAAGATTTACATAATAATTATGCTTTTGACCGGATACATTTTTTTATCCACTACAAGTTAGCCCATTATTCCTGATTTAACACATTCAAAACGTTACGTTAGAATGTCATCATAAAAAGGCTCAAGTAGAGGCGTAGAGATCATTGCGTAAACTGTAGGATAAAGGGTTTTTAATTTTATGTTTATGTGGTCTACATAGAACATTTTGTCAGATTCTTTGGTTCGATCACAGAAAACGATCCACAAAAAAAAAGATTGTTATTAAAGCGCGGTTCACAAAAAATGGTCACGTTGAATGTCAATGGGCGTTTCTTCATTGGACGGCCCGGCCCGGCACCGGCACCGACACCGACAGTATTCAACGACACGACACCGGCACCTACATTCTTCATTGACCGACACCGACACCGACACCGACAAGCTGCAAACCGCGTAAGCAAGAGCGATTATAACAAATTGACGACCTCCGTGGCTCAACGTGCGGAGGTCCCGGGTTCGATCCCCGGCAGGGTCAATTTGGGAATTTATAATTTCTGAATTTTCCCCGGTCTGGCCTGGTGGGAGGCTTCGGCCGTGGCCAGTTACCACCCTACCGGCAAAGACGTGCCGCCAAGCGATTTAGCGTTCCGGTACGATGCTAAGTAGAAACCGAATAGGGGTATGGGTTTAATATAACTGCCATGCCTCTACAGGTTAGCCCGCTTCCATTTTAGACTGCATCATCATTTACCATCAGGTGAGATCGCAGTCAAGGGCTAACTTGTAGTGGATAAAAAAAAAATATATTTCTTGTACCTATTTAATATTAGATATATTTGAGACGCAAAAAAAGAACTATCAGTAAACGGTTTTGGGTGCATCCAATTATAAAAGTAAGATAGACGGCGTGTATTACAATTTATTTAAAAACTAACCAATAACCCGGATAAGTATTTCAATTATTTCCGTATGAGTAAAGACAGCTTTGATTATTTACTAATGAACTTGATCGAAAAATGCAAATGATTTGTGTACCTACTAGAGCGGCGGGGGCGCGGGGCGGGGTCATTGGCCACGTCACTCGCACGCCCACATGGACGTTTGTATGCGTACACAACACATGCATAACCCTGCCGGCCCGACACCAGTGGGAGCCTTGCTACCGACGACATGCCGGCGCCGGCACCGACATGTCGGTGCCGGGCCGGCCCAGTGAGACAGCGTGCCATACAACTTCATACAATTATGCGTCCACTAATGTCGGTGTCGGTGCCGGGCCGGGGCCGGGCCGTGCAATGAAGAAGCGCCCAATGTTTGATACTCCTAACGGATGTCGGCAGCCATGACGTTATCTTGATCGAAAACAATCTAGTAGGTATTCGGCACTGTTGGCGAATTTCCTCAAAACTTGAAGTCATTGCCTGCTTGTTTTGATTACAAATGACTAGTTCTGCGAATCTCCATCTGTTTGCGAAATACAATAAGATTGGTTTGTTTTTCTCGCTCTAGCCTCTAACTACTGAGTGTTTACTTTTAATGAGCTTTTCACGCGAAACGGTCACTGATGATTGCAATTTTGGGGTTAATCGGCTACCGTTTAGTAGAGTGCGAGTAATATTTAGCCGTGGCCTGGTCTGTCGTGGGAACCGCGCTGGCTCCCACGCTAATTACCGGGGACTTGAAGCTCTTTGTGCTCTTTGCGAGCCGCCTATGTTATTGAATGTTTATTATCAATGAAACTTCGCCTGACAAAGGGACGGTCGCAGCGATCAATTTAAATTTTAAATTAAATGCAATAAGTAAAAAATTCACTCATAGTTAACTAACTGCTAAAGTACTAGTGGTTCGCCCCGAACTGAGACCTCGTGGTATCACAGAGCGCCATCTATGGACATCATTGTGAAGCTCTGTTAAAAATAGTGAAGCTCATTAAAAATTAAATAATTTCGTTTCCTTATAATATTTATCTAATTTTAGTATTTGTTGTTCAAGTGCAGAATATAATTCAAATAATTGATAAGTTTCAGCTTCAGCCTTTCAGAAAATTGAGAGTTCTGAGGTCAACTTTTGACGTTAGAAAATCTCCACTTTGAAAACCCCCCATTTCGTCAATTATAGGGGAAAAATTAAAAAAAAAATATTTTTGGACTCTATTCCTAATTATCTTTAAAATGATATACCACAACCCTATGTAACGCTGTAAAAATATTTTACTTCGCATACGCTTCTATGAGAGCCCCCCTGAAATAAAGATTTTTATAACTTTTTAAGCCATATTCGGCGGAAGGCCATCGGTTTACATATTATATTTAAATTTGAAGTAATTACGTTCAGTAATTCAGAAGTTATAAGGCTCTGACAGACGGACGGACGGACAAGTGCAAATTCACTCAAGTAGACTCAGAGACCTTCGCTTCGCTCGGTCAACAAATTCACTCAAGTAGACTCAGAGACCTTCGCTTCGCTCGGTCAAAAATCTATACCAAATAGTTCCTTAAATAATGATTAATGATATAATCATGTTCAATGTGTTCTGCTGTCCATCCAATCGAGATAAAAATGTTCTTGCACAATTAATGGGCTGCACACAATTTTTGTAAAATTGTACTATTATGTATCTGTGGTCTAGAACAGTGTATGTGTCACAGCCGGATTATAGAATCCGCCGTATTACAAAACGGCGCCGTTTTGTAATACGGCGGTTTGACGGTCAGTCAGTTAGTAAAACAGCTGAACGAACGTCCGCCGCATTGAATAAACGGTTTGCGTCCTTCAATGTGGCTAACCGTATTGTAATTGGGCGGATCATGAGCCGCCGTTTCGTAAAACAGCGTGAAATCAACCGCGCATATTAGGGGCACGGTAATATTATGTATATAATATTACCGTGTTAGGGGTTATCCATAAAGTAGGTACGTCACACTAATTTCGTGATTTTTCCCCCATCCTTGCCACAGTTGGTCACATTTGTGACCCCCCGACCTAGGGTCGGGGGGTCTCACAAATCTCGCAAATCTCGTCACGTCTCACGTCACGTATCTTGCAATTTTACATCTAGAAATTATTAAATTAAAACAGCACTTCCGAAATTAGTTTTATTTCCATTTAAATTATCAAATCATACATTTGAAAAAATTGAACTTGGAAATATTTTTAAGTTTTTCGTTAATACCTTTCAAATTTGGCATTTTAACACTCAGATGACAAGATTTTGAAATGTGACGTCAACTTAGTACCCCTCCCACCCCTTGTCACACAATGTCACACTTCGTCGAACCCCTAACCCCCTTAACGTGTGACGTAATTTATGATGACCCCTTAAGCATGGCCTGTTTTGTTTGGTTGCAGCTCGGGTCATGCGGAGCGCGGCGTGCGGGCGCGGCGCGGCGTGATGCGGCGCGCGGGCAGCTGGGTCGCGTGGCCGGCGGTGGCGTGCGCGCTGCTGCTGGCTTGCGACCCCGCCGGGGCTGCTGACATGCTCGCCCCTGGCAGTGAGTACACTCATACTAATTACTTTGATTAGCTATCTGACAGAATCACGGAACATCCGTCACGACCGGAGAGAGATCAGGTGCAAGACCGACGGCTTTACGTTTTCTCCGCGTCACTAGAGCCTAATTCCTAAATCCAGTTACTCCAGGCTACTAAGGATTTCTTGTCAGAAAAATCAAATACCTAAGGGCCGTCCCGCGATTCGATGACGAGTCTCTTTAGACCCAAATCCCAATGCAATATTCATGTCCCTAAAACTTGCACCTCACTGTCCGCTCCCAAAACGGCGTTGCGGTTTCTTTGAAACGGCATTGCGGTTGTAGGCAGGCATGCAGTTTTTTTTTTTTTTTGGTTGGATGGATGGATGGATGTTTCTTACTCAATCACGGCCGAACGGCTGCACGGATCTGGATGAAATTTGGCACAGAGATAGATTATAGTCTGGAATAGGAACACATAGGCTACTTTTTATCCCGGAAAATTAAGAACTTCCCGCGAGAACCAAAAAACCTCGATACTCGATGAACGAAGTCGCGGGCATCAGCTAGTATACTATAGACGCGAACGCGAAAACCTGAGGCGAAAACATCGAGACTTGACTTGTGTACACAATTTTAGCATATTGTATAGGTTACGTTGTTTCGGTAGGTAGGTACTAGGTATCACATTTTACTTGCATGATAATTGATAACGTACACTCAGGCACCTTTCTTTGTTTATCCATTTTTAATACGACAAAAATCTTGAAAGATCTAGTAGGAACTTATTGAGGCTATAATATAAACCACAACATCTGCACTATAGAGAACATAGTGAACGCGCGCGTACATGTGTATTAACTGTGCAGATACTCTACATTTCGTTTCTATTCATGCTTTGCAGTATAACCGCCTGTATGCTTTTTGCTTGTTATGACAATGACAGATAATACCTAAGTACTTACAGACTAACGCGGGGGATTCTAAAGAAGGATACGCCATTATAATAATTAATTAGGTATTAGTTGTCTTAAATATTAAATTATTGAATAACTAACTAAGGAAATAATTTCCTTAGTTTCCGTAATTCATCTTAATCAACTACATATCTATAAATTAACTTATTATTAAGTACTACTAGCTAGTAAAGTAGTACTTAAGTAAGTTATTTAAATAAAACAAATTGTGACTACTCAGTACTCACCTAATTCTAAAAGGTAGCTGACAGATTAATGTTTTGATTTAGATGTTGTAAATGACACAAATATAAATGGAATATTATTCATTTAATTAAGTAAAGCGACGTGGATTATACTTTCAGACAAGGCAATTTTGCCGACGAATTTTGCAGTAACCGAAACGTTCGATGTCTGATCAAAAATGTTGACGGCTTATTTTGGTCATCAGTCAGTTATGACTTAGTATCCTATACACTATTGACTATACAGTTATGTATAGTCAATAGTGTATAGGATACTAAGCTAAGAGGCGAGCAAATGGAACTCGAGACAAAAACTTTAAAATCTTTGCCTGGGCTTAGATGGTCCGGCATCAACGGCGCGCGTAGAGGTAAAGTCGCATAGTACATGTCCAATTTTGTCCTCTGAGGTAAAGAATAGAGATAGATGTGTCTCTACAATACAATATTTGCGTGAACACAGGTACAGTGGGCCCGCGACTTCGTCCGCGTGGATTTTAGGTCTTATGGAGTCCCGTGGGAACTGGTTTTTTTCCCAGTATAAATGTATATACTTGATATATGATACTGAATAAATGACCGTCAGTCTGACAATATATTTGAAGATCTGTCTGTGTCATATGTCTCATTTACTTTTGTATATGGAGTTTTTTTTAACCCAATTTTTTACTTTTCCATACAATTTTTCAAACATTTTCTTTCATAAGAACCTTCTCCTTACAATAACAAACACAACAAAAGAAGAATTAGCGAAATTGGTCCAGCCGTTCACGCGTGATGCCGTGACCAAGGGAAATAGGGATTGATTTTTATATATAGAGACAATATATTTGAAGATCTGTCTGTGTCATATGTCTCATTTACTTTTGTATATGGAGTTTTTTTAACCAATTTTTTTACTTTTCCGTACAATTTTTCAAACATTTTCTTTCATAAGAACCTTCTCCTTACAATACCTAACAAACACAACAAAAAAAGAATTAGCGAAATTGGTCCAGCCGTTCACGCGTGATGCCGTGACCAAGGGAAATAGGGATTCATTTTTATATAATACTAGCGATCCGCCCCGGCTTCGCACGGGTAGCACTAATAATCCTAATCTACATATATAATATAAACTATCCTATCTCTCAAGTTAGATCGAACTGCACATGGTGTGCGAATTTTATTATAATCGGTTAAGTGGTTTAGAAGTCCATTGAGGACAAACATTGTGACACGAGATTTATATATATATAGATAGAAATTATGATCCAATGTATTCAGCCATTTCTGGCATGCAAATGTTACATTTTACTTGAACAAGTTTAATATGAATTATTCATGTGACAATATCATTTTTACAGGAACACAATTTAAAACACAGACACAACAGTAGACTGTGTTTACTTTTGCAATAGATTTTCACATATTAACGTCGGCAACATCAGATCTCTTGACAGTTCAGATACAGTAAATTTATTGTAAACAACCTGGGTTTACTGCGACATTGCGTGAAAATTGTTTGATATTGATAAACGAGTTGGCACCCCACACTTTTCCCACGCAGCACTCTTGCACCGGTTCTGCTCAACGCGTGTTTTTTCGCAAATAGCACAAGATAATATTATGACGATCACGACAAAAATTAGAACATAATAATTATTATAGTTATCGACATAGGTACGACTTCTTCACTAGTTGTCCACTTGTTCAATTTCTCCCAAAAGGAAACTCGGTTATCCACATAAATAAACTTTAATTTAGCAATTCGCACAAAACAGCCGCATCGCCATTACAGAGCCGTAGCTATATTCCACTCTCGGGGTCTCGACCACGCAGAGTCATATATAGTACAAAATTAAGGCCTCTTTCAGACTGAGCCTAACACAACCTGTCCACCGATACGACCGCCGCACGAAGTACTAACTACTTCAAAAGATTTTTAGTACATGAAACGCGGGGACCTGGCATTGGGAAATCGTTCGGACAAGAAATAAATTCTCTAATCTACTAACTCTATCAATGTTTTGATAGTTTTGTTGTTGGGCAGGGGGGTGGAAGCCCATTTGTTTTCGGCAGCCAGAGCATCTGCTACAACTCAGTTTAGTTCAATCCTCTACTCCCACCTTTGGACCCCTTTCTCCGTTCCACCCCTATGGACTACTGTAGTACCCCTGTTCTATAAGATTTTTCTTGCAGTTTCATCCGCATTCATTTTGGATTTATCTTTCAATTTTTTTCCTACAGGTTAAACTTGATAGGAACTACTTAAGTAGGTACCTACTCAATAGCTATTTAACTAGGTATGAAGCAACAATTTGTTGAACTACTTGCAATGTCTCCCTCAAGTCTGCCTGTAGAATTATAGTAATAGTAATAGTTGATGCCCGCGGCTAATGCCCGTATTAATAATCTCTGTTACATAGATTGGCCAATACATGAGAGCTTGTTCTTAGCTGATGTAGTTTTGTTAATAGAGGCTTTAGTCCGCATGGATTTTGGTTTTCACTCCGCGGGAACTCGGGACGAAACGGGATTTTCCGGCGTACAAAGTAGGCTATGCGGATAGGCCGTGAAACAGTAACAGCTGATGCTCATACTTTCGACATTACCTACTCAGTATGGATTATGTACTAGTATTCAGAACAATTAATTTTCTAGCAGGCTCTTCCCCTTCAGATTAAAAGAGCAACGAGCGCTAAGTTGACACACGAATAGCTTTTGCGTTTTATCTTCACTTTACCAAAACCGGATACGCGATAGCCGATAACAGCCTTGCTGTAAATATTGTTTTGCAATAAACAACTGCTAAGTATAGGATATATTTCATTCTTTATTGATAGAGTCAATAGAGCTGTCGTTTGTCATTTCAGTAGTTAAGTAAGTAACTAGATACTGTAATATGTAATGCTAACGCCGCGCTCATTTTGGATGCGAATTCGTTCGTACGTAAACGTACGAAATACGAATACTATTCAGTATCCAGTGTCCCGGTTTTATCACTTTCGTGAAGTCCGTGTGAGGCCTTTGTTTCACGATGAATAATCTGTATTAGGTATATCTTCAAGATAATTGCGGCGGCGGCGTCGTCGTAGACCCATTCGAGTCTATTATAATAATTAATTGTGGTGTGGTAGTGGTAATTTATGTTTAAAAAGAGACAAATTGGGTGAATTCCATCATAATATTATTAACTATGGAAGATTAAGTAAGTTGCAACTTGCAATACGCATGAAGAAATTCAGTAAACCAATAATTTACTTCATCGCCTTCACTATTGCTATACACCTCTCATCTGTCAAAATTATTATTCTGACAAACCATAATTACAAACGAGAGGAAGCCAAATAATTATTATGGTCAATGTACAATCAAGGGCCGTGGTTCTGAAGCGTGGCGGCGAATGGCGAGCATAAAGAGCGAGCCGCCCCCGCCAGCCGTCGCTACCACGCCGCCGGATATTCGCAAAAACTTCCTCGGCCATTGATCCTGACCATCGAGAGGCCACCCGTCGCTCGCGATTTTTTTCTTTTGCTGTATTTGAACGTGTGCTATTGAACCCGATGCGTCGTCCAGTCGTACTGCGGCGTGCTCGGGATCGTGGTATCGCGCCTTTTATAATCCGTCAGATAACGACTCAACTGGAAAACTCGATGTGTTGTTTGTTTGTAATTCCGCTCCGCTCGCCGCCGACGAGCTGAGGCCTCGTTTAGGAGGCGCCCCGTGTTATCTTGCGAACAGAGCCGAAATTCATTCGAGCGTGTAATATGTGCGCCGATATCGAGCTCCACGATGTAAACACGCGCCCGCGCCGCGCATCCCGCGCCCGCGCTGTCCTCTGCCATCTTTATTGTGTTCTTTTTTTGTTTAACAACCGTTAATTAATTTTGTTTAACCATTATTTATTCATATTATGATTTATTTAAAGACTGCTTAGTCTGAGGTAGGTATTCCGTCTAGCCAACAATATAAGAAATCTTTTTGCATTTATATTTTATACATATATACAGGTACCTAATAATACCTATCTAGTTACCTGTTATTCTTCGAACGATCTACTGCGTAGTTCTATACTCAAGTAACCGGCCAAGCAGTAACTCATTTTCTCGAACTTTTGTTACGTAAAACCACAAGAGCGTCCTAAACAAATTGTTTCAAAAACATTTTTAACATGTTTTCTTTTCTTAGCACAAAGAACGGATACAGCTTTGACCCACTTTCACGCCATTCATAAAAATATTACAACTTGGTTATCGTCGGACTTTGAACTGGCCGGTAAAAGAACAACTAACCATTTCACAATAATTTTCCCACGATACCGCAGAATATATAATAGTAAGTACCTACCTACTAACAACACGACAATCAGCTGTACTTGCGATCGATCAAGTTACTTTTAGGTTAGGGCGGTTTCAGATTTGCATTAAGCTTACGCGCTTGCATGCGCTTCAAAAAACCGAATGCGCGTATGCCTAATACATTTTATACATGCGCTTATTCCGGCGTGTTTGCTGGAATCGAACCCGTGGGTCAGTTAGATGTAGTAATCAGCAGTATACGAGCATAAAAGTGCGTCAACGCTCATTGAGTTGTGCGTGTGGCAAAGGGCGCACCAATACACAAATTGTCCCCCTCACACACAAATTTATGCACACACTATCTAACGCGCACTGCTTGTCTACTTAATTTAACTTAGTTTAACATTAATTATAAGTAATCCTGTCACTTATAAGTCACCCAGTGAGATCCTGGAGGAAGTCGTTACTGCTGTCATACAGGTTCCCTAGCGCAGCAGTAACAAAAGCTTTGTTTTAAATGATGTATTGAGTATTGACTAATTAAGTGTTCTATTAATGAAGAACTTTGATTTGATATATAAAACGTTATTGTATTACTTTTTGATAACTGTGCATCATGTAGATTGTATGTTTTTCATTAAATAAATAAATGAAAATGAAATACGCTCCTACATTCGCGCCGAAAAAACGCTAATCTGAATCTAGATAGCGACTTCAAGACGTCTTAACTTTTATAGGAGTTATAAAAGGTTATATGACCATATTTTAAGTAAGTACTATATTTTTCTTAAAGAATCGTACCTGACTATTCTATATCAAACAAAAAACATTCCGAAACATTGTTCTCTTGATAAGTTTGTCAACACAATACCTATTATAAACTAACAAAATGAGAAACATACCTACGTAACTACAAAAATCCTTAGAGGCGAAAAAATTAGTAAAATAACTTTAAGTACTTAATTCAAAATTAAATGGACTGGGAAGTAGGATCAAGTAATAAATTTAATATAAACTAACAAAATGAGAAACATACCTACGTAACTACAAAAATCCTTAGAGGCGAAAAAATTAGTAAAATAACTTTAAGTACTTAATTCAAAATTAAATGGACTGGGAAGTAGGATCAAGTAATAAATTTAAAAAAAACATTTGAATGTGTTAGTTAAATTAGACAACTTAGTAAGTATGTGTACTAATTAAAATTGTATTACTTCAGTAAGTAATTACTTATTTCGTATGTTTACTTCCTTACTTCTTACTCAAGTATAATATCAAAATAATTCAGCCTTCTTAGCTTCGAAGACAGCGGGTCCTGAAGGGTTCGCAATGTGGCCTAGTCTTTCTGTAACAGAAGGAATAGTAAGTTACTATTTTCTGATCCTCGAGAACTTGGCCCGATAAGAGCGCGCTTAGATAAAAGTTAAAAATGTTTCGAGTCACCGCGCCGCCCTACCGCCCTATCTCTTGTGACAGTCGGCTACATCGCGTGAACGAGTATACCAGCCATATACCAGCTGTCGGGGTCAACGAACGGCGCAGAAACAACCCCAACTACGACCCCCTTGTATCAACATCCAACCATGAATTAAATTTCCGTTGGAAACCTAACTGCGCACTTTGTAACCGGATAGCATTACTCTGTTTACTGTGGCATTACTTACAAATTACAATGTTTTAAAAACTGCAGTAAACTAAACGGTATTAATACTATTAAACTTTCTATTACTTATTACTGTTTTAGCTTTAACTACATAATATAATAAAGTATTTAAAACTGACTGACTGACTGAATTATCGACACGTATAGCTTAAAATCGAATGATCTTAAAGGTTTTCTCTGCAACATACACCCGCGGCGTGGGGTGAATTTATATAGAGAATACCCATGAACCTCCGTGACAGTATTCAGTTATTCATAGCACAACTATCATGGGTCGTGAAAGATATTATTATGTAAGTAAGTAAGTACTTATGTATATTTTAGAATGCCTCGTTGGTCTAGCGGTTAGTATGTTCGGCTGCGCCGACTAGGTCCCGGGTTCGAGTCCCGGGTCGGGCCATAATAAGTATTGGGTTTTTCTGACAAGAAATTCTCAGTACTAGCCCGGAGTTAGGAAGTTGGCGGTGTTTCACCCCCGTGCCTCGGAGAGCACGTTAAGCCGTCGGTCCTGCGCCTGATCTCTCTCCGGTCGTGTCGGATTTTCCGTCCCATCGGGCTATGAGAGTAAAGGAACAGAGAGTGCACCTGTGTATGCGCACACACTTGTGCACTATAATATCTCCTGCGCAGGTGGCTAATCTCTCTGGAGATTGGACGCCGTGGCCGAAATTCGGTCGGGAGGACATTATTATATTTTAGAATAATTATAAGTAGTAATAATTACTGGCTGACCCGTCTGGGCTTGTCTCAGTTGAAATTCGAAAAATATAGTTCATGCGTAACTTTACGTTTCTATCACAATTCACAAGTCACAACTCACAACACACACCAAACACAATTTTGCGAATCATTTAAGTAGGTATTATTTTATTACAAGTAAGTACTTACTTAATTTATTTCTTAGTTTTATTTAAAATAAGACTGGTTTGACTCTGGCACCTCTATTTTATAAATTGTGAATATTCAAATACATACAGTACTTAAGTACTATGTTCGGAAATTTTATTTGAACTTTATTTAGTACTTTTTACACAATAAGTTTTTGTTAGGTAAATTATTGGTTGCATAAAGTTTTACAACATTACTATTCTCTTAATTAATTTCATAAAATTTAATTAAAACAACAAAGTTCTTTTTGCCACAGGTTTTCTCGAGTTGGAAACTGTGAAACAAAACTTTTATAATAAAACGCTATCTGACTCGGGCTTGCTTGAGATTCTGCAGACAAATTATAAGTTTCAACGAGTTTCCAAATTATGAGCATTGTTTCAAAGAGTTCAATATTTATTTCTTTGAATGGAAATAATATGTCGCTCTTTGCCTAGATTTGGTTAGCTGATTTTAGATATATTCATTTAATATTACTTAGCATAGTTAATATATTGTAAGTACCCATTTCCTCTAGCTAAGTAATCCATTTTAATAAATATTTGTCAAAAGTTATCTGTCTTTTAACTTTTCACGGCCCATTTGTTGAACCACACTACTGAACTGAACTATCTGTTTGCTGAACACAGATAGTTTGCCTGGTGTCGATCACAGGTTCACAGGTAACCGAAAATATCGCGGAAACTAAAGAACTCCCGCGAGCCTTCCAAAAATCTTAATCCACGTGGTTAAAATCCTGGGCGTCATCTACCTAGTACTATGATCTAATTAACAAGTAGAAAATAAAACTAAGATACTACTTAAGTAAATTGTAAATGAAAATAGCATCTGATTTATTGCCAGTTCTTCTCAGTAGAATAATTTTTCGAACTTTAATTGGTAGAGTCAAAATAAGACACCATCATTTGAGCACTGGGCACCAACTAATAACCCCAAGCGATGCGCATAGATATCAACCAATCAGAATCACAATTTTATTTTGGCGTGCGAACTGCGAATACAGGACGCGAATGAAAGTCTCCATACAGTTCCTACTTCCTTCTTCCTTGTGTTGTATTACATTGAATCTTCATCACTGACCATCGTGCTGTTTCTTTCGGTCCTAAAATTGAGAACTCGCTTATTATTAAGTGAGTAGAGAGCGAAATGTTTTCGTTTGTATTGTTATTGATAAATTGATAAGAGCGGAACGGCCCGAGCGATTGCGTAGGTTGCCCAATTCCAGCGATAACGCCTATCGTAACAAACAACTGATAAAATTGATGGCGCCGAGATAGTGGGGCGCGATACTTGACTTGCCTGACGTCTGTGTCATGTGGTCTTGGCAGTTTTCATTCAGCTTAGGGCTGATTTTCTTGACTAATTCAACAATCAACATAATCTCTGTAAAACTTGCAAAGCGGTCAGTTTTGTATCTTCAGTTTAACTAATTAGTGATAGAATAGTCGGCCCTTTTATTATCATCATCATCATCATCCTCAACCGATAGACGTCAACTGCTGGACATAGGTATCTAGTAGGATTTTCACACGCCGCGGTCTGGCGCCGCCGGGATCCAGCGGCTCCCTGCGACTCGTCTGATGTAGTTCGTCCAGCGAGTAGGGAGTCTGTCAATGCTGCGGTTTCCAGTGCGAGGTCGCCACTCCTGCACTTTGGGCCCCCCAACGCCTATCAGTTCTTCGAACTACTCGTATGTGCCCCGATCATTGCCACTTCAGCTTCGCAACACGTCGAGCAATGTCGGCCCTTTAGCAATCTTTAATTTCATTAATTTTCATGTATTACAAATACAAAGTCGAAAAAAATATCTCATCAATAATTACTTGTACATTTTTAATTTATGAAGGGATAAGTAATGACGCGACTCAACTTTATGAAGGGGTTAAAACCAGCGTGTGCCTTTGTACGGAACACACACAGTATGCACTGCGTGCGGTAGGCCAGAACTTGGCCTCGATTAAAAGAAGTGAACGATTTTAATAGGCCACATTTGACATTAATCAGTTTTGGCTTAACAAGAGAAGCAAGCCGGGCAGCTTGTTTCTAAAGTTAATTACTCTATAACAAAGTACTTAACCGTTATATAGTTAACTACATAAAAATTACTTATTATCTACTTCTACTATCTAATAATACCTAAATAGACTCTACAATGGACCTAGAAAAGAAAACAACGTAGCAATTAGATTATGATTAAGTAACTAATTGCATTTAAATTTCCGGTAAAAGGTCAAACGCGTGCCCATTGTAGGTTGCAAGTTGAAACTAATTATACCTACTAGGCTCAACCACTGGCATGATAATGATACTGATAACATAGAATTCATTTTAAACGTATAAGCGTAATTAGTTTAAATAGATTAATTTGTATTTCAAACGGCAATTTTATATTTATACTCTGCAGTCAGCACGAATAAATTTTATCTGCCGAACTATACTCTAGTTTAAGATTATTTGGTAGAGCTGTCTATTTGTCAGTGAGGACTAAGAAGTTGGATAACATTGTGAGTGTCAATTTTTAAATTAAATATTTTGGTGCTATTTCCGGTTTTCTGTGTGTCCTGACCTGACACCGATCTGACATTTATGTTCAGGTAAACTGCTGTAGATTGAGGTTGTAGACGCAAAACAGGAAAAACGTTAATTAATTTATAAGCCATCTTGCAGATGTATCAACAAGTTGGCCACCGACACATACCGACCAGCAAATATTTATGTTTGACTCACCAATCAACAACCCAATCATCATTATCAGGAATATTTATCAGCTTTTAAAAAATATACTTATCTACATGTATTTATTTCTGTAGGAACAATAGTTTTCGAGTTATAAGCAAAAACCAAAAAAAGTTCAATTTGAAGACCTTTCGGGCCCCCCCAAATAACTTATCCCACTTACGTGGGATAAGTTATTTGCCCACCTCCTAAAGTTGAGAACACAAACCACAAATTTAAGTAAGCACTCATTTATATTATGTTTGAAGTAAATAAAAATACCGCTCAAAGAGCCTGACCAATTTTACCGTAATTTTTGACGACCTCCGTGGCGCAGTGTTGAGGGCTGTTGCCTTAAGTAACGTGCGGAGGTCCCGGGTTCGATCCCCGGCAGGGTTTGGAAATTTATAATTCCGGAAATTTCCCTGTTCTGGCCTGGTGGGAGACTTCGGCCGTGGCTAGTTACCACCCTACCAGCAAAGACGTACCGCCAAGCGATTTAGCGTTCCGGTACGATGCCGTGTAGAAACCGAATTGGGGTATGGGTTTAATGGGTTTAATTAACTGCCATGCCTTTAACAGGTTAGCCCGCTTCCATCTTAGACTGCATCATCACTTACCATCAGGTGAGATCGCAGTCAAGGGCGAACTTGTAGTGGATTAAAAAAAAAACTATTATTTTATCTGTACTGCACTTTTACCGTTATTTATCCGTAACCATTTTAGGTACGCGTATTCTTTGTATCTGATTGGAGAGTTGAGGCCAGAGAGGATGGATATTTATGGGCTACCAACATATTGGTACATCTGTAGGATTGGATATATGACTCTGTAGATGAATCTGTAGGATAAGATGTGCTCGGCAAGGCTGTAAATGTAATGCTGTATACAAATAGAGCGAGAGGTGACCCTGACCTACCGCACGCAGCCGGCGAGCGATGCGCCTGCCCCGCGCGCTCCTACCGCGGCCGCGATAAGCGATCCCTCGATAGATATAAACGGAATCGTAACAAGCGAGTAGGTATACACTAAGCTCCTCTTACACAGATAATGGTAGAAACAAATTTGCAACACGCCGTGCAATGACTGTTGAATCAAATCGTGGTATACCTATTTTGTAAACAACACTTGACACAACGCAACGCCATTCTGCTCATCCTCTTCAAACATCGCAAGCCCCGCCTTGTGGAAACGAGAGCCATTATCAAGCCTTTGGCAAAGCAACAAAGCTGTTGTCATTTCCAAAGCAGCAGTTTTGGCAATGGCAGCAGCATTTGATACAAAAACACGCTGTCTGACTGCTGAGACCGTGATGGCGTCACATTGAATGCACTTACGCGTAAAAGATTAATGCAACGAAAAGGCACATGGACGGATACTTCACAGTTCACACGTCAAAGGGTAACGCTGCGTGATTGCAGCTGTAGCGCGCCGGTTGATGTGATGTAAAGTTGTGAACGCCTTCATATAGTTACTACTACTACTATTAGTTACAAGTTTCCAAAGCCGCGTTTGACACGCGCTGTGTGATCAAGCCTATGTTCTCGCAGTGCGCGTGCACTGCTCGAATGACCATTCGTTCGTATTGCACTTTAACGAGTGGGTTCATAACATGTTCGTAAGTCGTAAGTCCTTAGTTAGTATTAAGTAATACTGGTAGTACGAAGTCATTATATTTTGTACTATGCTCCGTAATGTTTTGACGATGTGCTTTGATAATCAAACACTTCCTTACTACGAAGCTGAAGAATTATCTGTTTATTGCGTACTGTAAAATATATTACATAGGTATTAAGTACTTACATAAGTATAATGTAAATGAAATAAAAATAGTAAAATATTCAATTAGTTATAAACTATAACTAAAGTCGTTTCAATATTTTACGTCTTTTTCACATACATAAATGTACTTACCTACAGAAGAAAATTTAAAAACTTCATATTGTTTATGTATTATTAGTAGTTTGTGATATACCTAAGGGCGGTAAATAGGTTTTTACATACGAGTTGACTAATGTCAGCCCGATGACGCCAGTCGAGGGCTGACCATCGTCACGAGTTTGTTAAAACCTTAACGCCCGTGTATCACACGATATTTTTCAATACATTTGTGAGAAAACTTGAAAATAAAACTCGAGTAGGTAGGCACAAGGTACTCACTAGAAAATGGTTTCTCACGCCCATACTTATTTCGAGATTTTTGGCGGCTATTAATACCGCAATTTTTTTCTCACACCTAAAAACCTAATTATTGTCGATTTAATTTTATTATTCCACATCACTTTAACCACTCATATTATTTAATAATTTATAAGAAAAACTCAATGAAATTTTTAAAAATAGCGCGCACAGATTATAGATTTATTAGGTATCTACGGCGCGTTGTTGTAATGGCTTTTTTTTAATTGGCTTCATGGCTCTAGGTTCTAGGTCTTACCTCTCAGCCTGGACTATTCAGCCTTTATTTTATTGATTTGTAAAACTTAAAACTATTTTAATTAACTAAATTATATACAATTTATAATTTCATGAATTAATTTCAACAATCCACATCTAAATGTTATTATTTCTACATACAAAGTCAATATCATTAGCAAACCTTCTTGCAAGAAAACCTTTTATATAGAAGTAAGTTGGACTTAAAAAAATTAAAAAAAACTGCAAATTTACTGCACGAGGGCAGTAAATTCTGCAAAAAAAAAGCACGAGGGCAGTAAATTTAACTTACAAGCCCTGTTTACTGCTTCTGTAAGTGCATTTTTCGAGCAAGTGTATTGAAAAATATATTTGAATAGTTAGTCAACAAAAAACATACACCTAGTGCAGGCTTAAGACACGCACAAGTTCTTTGAATATTGCAAGGATATGCCTAAAGGTATTAAGTAAAATAGTAGGTACCTACTTAGTAAACTAAGATCAGGTGTCAGTAAGGCGCGGGACATACAGAAGTGTCGACGGGCGGTCGACGGGTGTGTCGAGAAGCGAGCGGTCGCCGCCGCTTCTATGTATTTCATACAAAATGTATGCAAGCGGCGAGGCGCCGAGCATACTGAAGAGGCGCGGCGCGGGTATGGTGGGGGCGACGCTTCCTCGACATACGGCGCACCCGTTCGACAGTGGCACACCGCTCGAAACGCACAGGGCCGGATTGCAAATGCACGACGATACGGAATTTAATATCGATTTTGCCAGTTCGTGGAAAAATACCTAGAACTTAACGACTAGTTTTTTTAGTTTGTAGGTATAATGCTGGGCACAAACCTGAGCTGTAGGAGCACCCATTCCGGGTGGTGTCACATGCAAACATATTCTTATGTACAATTGTATGTTAAATGTTTGTCTGTGTCACCATTGTGGAATAAAGGTATTTTCTTTCTTTCTTTTCTTTCTCTCAATTAAATTAATAAATCTTGTATAGTCTAGGAAACGGGGCGGTTCGTTGTATGGAGACCCCTGCATTAAGTCCTCAGTCGTTGAAACTTGGCACGGTTGTGGTAATGACCAATGTACCAAAACTTACAAAAAAAATCCATGTGGAAGTTAGGTATTTATACATAAAACTTAATATTTATGACTGAATATTTTCTCGATTTCTTTTTAAAATAATAGTAGGTAGTATATTTACACTCAAAACCGAAATACCAATATAATCATGCAGAACATCGATATTTATACCGATTTTATTATCAAACCTAAACCACAGAATAGGTAATCCTAAACTGCGTTTACGCGACGATGTACCTTCCTGCTTTAACAATTGGGTATAGCATGGGTATAGCATTTTTTATTGGATATTTATACCACCACAGCTAGCATATCTTCATCTGACGAAGAAAACATGAAATCAAACACTAGTATGCCCCAAATACTTCCCACTGCTACGTCACAGCCTCACCGTTTGCGCGCCACTTGGCGACAGATGCGCGACAGATGCGCGCCAGTGGCGTGACACTGTCGCGCATCTTGCGCACCTCACCACTCGCCACGACACTTCTGTATGTCCCGCGCCTAAGTTGCAACAATGGCATATTATTAATACCATCGGCAGAAAACATTGCACTAGGCGCCAAGACTGCAGCGGCGCGAATCGGTCTTGCTTTCGGAATAGGACACCTAACTTGACTCACAGTCGCCCACTGAATACTTTCCACTGTTTTCCACCGTACGTACCATAATATAAAATAAACTTGTAATGCCTGCTTCTGGGCTTAGTAAAACTAGCAATTCATTTGTCGGAAACAGTGTCCGCTTCTATAATAGGTAGGCTCCCAGAAGACATGTTGAAGATATCTCTCTCTCATTGAAAAATCTTATTACCATGCAAAGGATTACTTAGCAATACTTGGCAATAATTTGCTCTAAATAAGTAATTGGACTTCAAAAAGTGTACCTACAGTACAGTAGGGCTAACTTGTAGTGAATAAAAAAAATAAAAAAAATTGAATAAATTAATACTTGATTTGATTTGATTTAATCGTTAGTTAGGTAATAGTGTCGTATTCTATGCATTAACATACTTTTATTTCTTGTTAAAGCTTAGTTGTCTGGTGATCAGAATGACATAAATAAAAAATTGAATGACTTCTATGTTTAACTACTTAGTACTGCTTTGAGATGTAGAGCCATGAAAATAATCGCCATGAAAATAATCGCCATGAAAATAATCGCTTGCCAGAATTGTACCTGTTCGTATTTTTAATTTGTATGAGTGGTACATAATAAAAATAAAATATTTTATCTACGATTATTTTTATTGTTTCTACCTAACAGTTAATTAGTCATTTTATTCAATCATGATTTCATTAGGTATTTCAATACCTAGGTTAAAGCAGAAACACTTAGTCATCGGTTTTACCACCAATCATTTTAAAACTTTGCGATTAATTGGTACTTTTCCTGTGTACAAGTCTCATGGATGATGGAATAGTTATTTGTGTTACATGGGGCCAAAGAAAATTTTTGTTCCCCGAGGGCGCTATTTTGAATTCAGAGCGAAGTGAAGGATTCTATAGTAGAATCCCGAGCGTAGCGAGGGGTTCTAAAGTAGAATCCTGAGCGTAGCGAGGAATTCAATATACGCCGCCCGAGAACAAAAAATTTGGCCCCGAGTGACACACACTATTTTTCATCATTACGTATGAGAAAAAGCTAGGAGTATCAACCTACTATGTATGGACATTACCTATACGTTTAAGCACCAATCAGAAGATACTCCTATCAACCTTCTATGTAATTGTATAGACATTATGTTTAATGGTGTGTTCCGAAATACACTGCGAGCACTGTAAGTCCCCAGAAAGAGCACTGAACAGTGCTCGCAGTGCTTATATCGGAACACCCACTCAATAAAATGTAAAGACGATCAACGAAGACAAATTGATCACGTGACTTCGGACCAATCAGAACAGAGAAATGCAAAGTCGTATATTCGATCAACACATTGATGACGTGACTTCGGACCAATCAGAAGAGAGAAATGAAAAGTCCTTTAGGCCTACAAGTTACACTTTGCTCCCGCTATCCTCTGAAGCCAATATGCGTTTTTCGAATAGGTATGATGAAAAGATGTATTACTTAGTACTTACCTGAAAAGTGAAATATTTCGGTCTATGAATCGATATGATCTTCATTTTTACACGGCTGCACAAAAAAGGAGTGTACATTTTTGAAGAAAGAAAAAATTGGCAGTCATAGGGACTGCCGATAGAAGTGAAAACGAATATTTAAAATAATTATTAAAATATAAACCTTAAAACTAAGGCATTAAAGTTTAATTAAGTACAAATGTAGTATATTTTTATTTAAGACCTTTTGTCTTCGTAACAACGCGAACATGTCGGTGTTCGCGAGCATGTCGGTGACGCGAATCCACAAATTTACCACCTACCAAAAAGTGAAAAAAGTTTTCACTTCAAAAATTATCTTTTTGGCAGAGCAGTCGTATTTTTCAAAAGCCAGCCTTCTTGTATTTATCATCGTGTGCACTCTCGGCTCAACTGTGACGTGCTTCTATTTCTGTAGGCAATTGCTGTTTACTTTTCTAATTAGAAGCGCCGAAAGAATAGCTCAAGCGGCTCAGAGTAGGTAGGTATCTATATTTAAATTTATCCCTAGACCTATATTCCAAGAAACCAACATGGGAAGTGTGTCAACTTTGGGCAAAGATATTATATCGCTTGAAGTAGTAGTTTGTGATATAAGAGCGGTCATACAAGTACGAGTTGACTCCCCATGTTGAATGTCCTTCCCGGGAGACAACTCATCCTTGTTCCAAATTTCATCAAAATCGGTTGAACAGATATGACGTGAAAGCGTATCAGACAGACAGACAGGTAGACACACTTTGAAATTTATAATATTACTTATGGATTATGCTTCAAGTAGGTATTTTACAGTCGAAAAACTTTCTAGAAGTGAAAAGCAAAAATGTTTGGTTTATTTATAAGGTCGTCAAGATTTTAATACTTACTGTTAAATATTTTCGTATGCATTGTTTTTACTACCTAATTAGTTTAATTATTGTATTCGTCTTGAGGTGATCATGGAATTCGAAATACCAATAGATTTAATTCAAAAGGGTATCATATCATTATTATAGTAGTGATTTAGTTTATTAGTATAGGACCGGAAAATGTATACCTAATTGACTTACTTGTGAATGGTAGTTATCCCTGAATAAGTTCAGGAATAACCACCATTGCTTCGCATGAAAGTTTTTTCTATGCCATCAATTGAATTTGATTTAATGTTTGTAACACAGAACATATAATAAGAGGTTTGTAACATAGTCAGTACTCAGTACGCTTACCTATCATGTAAAACCTTTAGCCGTTTTGTAACACAGCCTTACAATTTTAAATTTTAAAATTGTAACACAGCCTTACAATTTTAAATTTTAAAATTAAGAATTTTCATCAACGACACCCCACAAACTACGTACCTACCTATAACAAATTATTATTTTCACACTTGAATGCATCCACGTAATAGAGAAGTAAGAATAGAAGTTACTTCTCTGTACTGTGATTGCATCTTTCTACCCCAATTTAATAGCAAGTTCGGCTTTAGTTCTAGAAGAGTGGAGACATCGCTTCGCCTATAGGCGTAGAGTAAATTAAATCAGTACCTACCCAGTAGATACATTTCGCTGGAATCGGGTTCCAACTTCCACCTCGACTATACCAAACGTCTTTCACTATACCTATTCCAATTAGCTTTGTAATTTTGTTACGTGGCAAGTACAATGTATAAAATTAATGGTTTGGCTTGATAAGCAACGGGCCCCCGGAATGGGCCTCTTGCTGTTATTACTCGCGCAGTTATTAGTGATACGATTGCTATGCTAAAATTGCACGGATATTATCGTCCACCTGAACGCATGAAGTTCGCTCCACTTTGTTTTTGCGTTCAATGTCAGTGTATCGGCTAATTTTATCACGATTTGAATACGCTACGTAAATATGTACACTACCTACCTAGTACATATCTCGCTCGATGAGGCCAAAAGTCTGTTTGTTTTGATTTATCCCGGCCTATATCGTAAATCATAATATTAAACGAGGATGAACGATGATTAACATTGAATTTGTATTGACATTTCTAAGAATACCTCATTGTTTAAACTTCAATATTTAAACAAAAGCCTTGTACATTGAGATAAATTATCTACTTACCTACTAATAAGTTATGGGCCTTTTACTTAAATTATATTAATTATGTTGTTATTATATGTATGTTACCGGCGATGCATTGTATAGATTAGCTAGTTGCTTTGGCAATGTACAAAAAATGTAATCTATCGTTTATTATTACAAACCATTCCTAGGTATTGTACCTATGTAACACCTAGATACCTGAGGAGGTCAGGTAAACTATAAATGAGAATTGCAGGCTTTGAATTACTAGAAATTGTTTAAAAAGGCAACATAAAGGAATTGCAAATAAATTCTTAAATGTCAATCATTCATTAAATAAAAAGCATTTACCTAATGCATTTAGTATATGCTGTATATCTGTTAATTGGATGGGCTACGCCAGAAGACTAGCTTCTGGCTTCGTGCTTTACAAAATAGGGGAATGATAGGGGAATCATAACATTTGTGCTAAGGCCAAGGTTGATGCACATATAGCAGCTATCTTATTCTTACGTATACTAAGTAGAAATCGTAAAAATTCTGCGAGCCACGATAGTTAGCACAAAGACAACAACAAAATATGTGCGAGAGGTGAATGTGCGGGCATCCGCGTGACGGCGGCGACTGCGAGCAAACGTTTTTCATCGCTATTTCCGCAACAAGTGTTGTTTTGCAAAGAGAGGCCAAAGCGGGGGAGCTGACTTCGAAACGCCTTCGTTTCGCGTCTCATCGCACTGAAGGTGCTCACGTTCTTCAAATGATCTGCCGAGCTTCAACTACCACTAGTTAAGCATTTTTCTACCCCTATCCACAAAGGGGTAGGAAAATGTATCATAATATTATAAATGCGAATGTGTGTCTGTCTGTCTGCTACGCTTTCACGGCCCATCTGTTCAACCGATTTTGATAAAATTTGGTACAGGGATAGGTTGTATTGTATCCCGAGGAAGGACAGGCTATAGGTACTTTTTATCCCGGAAAATTAAGGAGTTCCCGCGGGAATTGAAAAAACTCAATTCACGCAACGAAGTCGCGGGCATCATCTAGTATAACATTCTTATCGATCAATCTAATATTTGATAGGAATATTGAAAAAGATCGCTGTTTACGGGTAGCGTAATAGGTACTTAGTGCCTTTTCCAGTGTTTTTTTTAAAGTTAGATAAAACCCACAAAACAAATAACTAGCACTTCGAAGTTCGAACACAGAAATCTGTGATCGAAGCTTAGGTCTTTTTTTTTAAATTTACACAATATGCAACGATTAACGCAATAATAAGCTTGATCTATAAAACTAAATTATAAAATTATTTGAAAATAAATAACTAGCAATATTTTTTGATAAATTCAAAAATAGCTTACTGCCTTTTTACTATATTGGTCTTCCGTCACCTTGATAATTGGATTATGTTTGATGTTTAATTTATTGGACAATTTGTTTTTTTATCGTGCTACATATTCGTGCAAAATTGCGTCAAATTAAACAACATTCGCATGCTTCATACGTCACGAGTCACGGCTCACGCGGTACCATCGCGGTTCCTACGTAAATAACGCGTGGTCATCGACGTCGTCATGGTTGTCTTTTCGGGAAGTTATGCAGTAGGTACCTAACTACCTAGGACATAGGCTACTTTTTATCCCGGAAAATTAAGAAGTTCCCGCGGGAATAAAAAAAACCGCGGCCATCATCTAGTTACAAATAAATTAATAAGTAATTTTACGGCGTATTGCGGGAATCTAATAACTAAACATACGAGCAACTCTCAAGTCCTTACACCACGCTTATTGCTAGTTGATATACCTAGGTACCTAATACATCAAGGACATTAATGTGTAGACTGTATATATAACCTTCAAATAAAAGTGTTTCGTAATGGGTGTAAGATAAGTACTTAAGTATCTACTTAAGATATTACAAGTGTAGATATTACTATCGTAATGCGCAACTTAGAGCTGTAGGAATGCCGCAAGCAAGGGGGTCCTTCTTAGGCCGGCCTCCTGCAGACCCCCTCACTCTTTGTTTCCGGGTCGACGACCGCGCCTCGTGACCTTGCCGACTCGTTTCTAGCCCTTTTATTATTTTAATTATGTACAATATAAATAAATTTAAGTGTTGGCATATGTAGCCTACGATATTGAGGGTTATTTATGAATCGATTGTGTTTGTTGCAAGTTGCAAGTACGAGTAATCGAATCGCTGACCGAATTTGCCCTTTACTATCCTTCCGTGTCCAAGAGCACTTGAAGCCGGTGGTCTCAGCTATAATTAACGCTCCTATAACATCGTTAAACTAACCTATGTTTGTGTTATGCACATGTAGAGACGAGCATCGATGTATTACGTATAATATGTTATAGTCCAAGGCCGAAATGCGGGCGCATCGTGATTAATCTAGGCAATCCTCAGAAATGGCCAGGGCGCTTGGTCCAAAGCTCAAACTTCGGCTTTTGCCTAAGCAGTTTCCAGGACAATCTCGACATGCCTAAATTTCGGCTTTGGACTACCTATAACATCTATATCTATATATGTATACATATTATATAAAAGAAAGTCGTGTTAGTTACTCTTACAGCTATTTATAACTCAAGAACAGCTGAACCGATTTGGTTGAAAATTTGTGGATAAGTAGCTTAGAACCAGGAGACGGACATAGGATACTTTTTATCCCGGAAAATTAAGGAGCTCCCGCGGGAATAAAAAAAACTTAAACCACGCGGACGAAGTCGCGGTCATCAGCTAGTTTTATATAAAAAAAGGAGACGAGTAATAATGATTGAATCAATGACAGGTCCAACTTGTACATGGCCAGCGCGGACTACCTATGGCCAAAGTCAAACCCTTCTAATTTTGAGAGGGGACTCTATCTCAGTAATGGGTCGGCGATGGGTTGAAATGATTAATGGGAGGTTGCTATATGATCATCATTCACCACATTGTATAAATCTTTGGTGGTGCTCCTGCTGGTTAAATGCTGGGAACACTTGGGCAATCGAGAAAATTAAAATATGTAAGTACTTACTTATAAGTTTTCCTAGTTAGGTACAATAATTTAGGCAAACATCGAAGAAAGTTTCGCGGTATGCATCCGCATACGTTGAATAAATTGAATGGAAGAATGATCGGTATGCCGTCGTTGGACATGGCCGGTTGTCCGTTAATGAGTCACTGGCGACCACGACCGGCCACAGTGGTTCCACACTGCGGTCTGCGTCATAAACAACCGCAGCTACTCCACTATAAGTATGTCCCTGATATGCCGCGTGCAAATAAATTATACGCTCCGCAGATTTTTGGATGCTCGTCCAATATTTCAGAGCCTGTCATGAAAGTTGAAGCAGCTGTTTTTCTAAGTACCCTATTAGTGTAGATGATTTTCATTATAGTTTATCAGTAATATAATAATAAAATAATATAATATGTATAATAAACGACAAACCTAGTCTGTTCCTTAAGAAGACTGGTCCCTTTTATAGATACTCGAGAAAAGAAAGCCGGCTTGGAGAGCCGGTAAACATTTACCGGGCGGGCGGGGGTAGAAAGATTTGTTTGGCATATGGATATCGATGGTTCTGGATAGGTACGTTTTGTTAATAAATCAAAATGTACCTATCTAATTTAAATAACTTAAAAAAAACATGAATAGTTAAAGGCCATTAACTAAATTTATACTGTACGTTCAAATAAATTGTTCTGACTTAGAAACACATTTTTACACATAAGTACTTATCTGAGTAGGTAGTCTTGATGAAAGGAAGCCCTGGAACCCTACGATATTAATGGAACCTGGAGAGTTCTCATTCGGGTCACGTCCAAGCGTCCCAACCCCGGGTCTACGCACTTATTACATTCCTCGAATATTATTCCAACAGAGAACCTTCCTATATCGCTTTGAACATCATATGCAACATTATCACGACTAAAATTGGCATCATTAAATTAAAGCGTCTACCAATTTTATAAATAGCCACTTTTATCGCTTATTATTGCGGGTATTGTAAGATATAAAACGAAATGGTAAAACATTTTTGTTTATTTTGTGTTAATCAGTGCCTATTGCCGTTTTGTGTGTACCAAATTCCAGGAGGTTAATAGGTATGCTCTATCATAATATGGCATTACATTTTTCAATGGCAAATCAGAAGAATCTGTAGTTATTCCGTAGTGAAAGGTAAAACTGGTCTTAACATGCCATAAGATTGAGCTACACTACAAAAATAAATTCATAACACCTTTTCAATATTACATTTATTTACGAGTACATCTTTTAGCTCTATTCGCTAATAAAATATGATCTTTGTCAGATACCTATATAGGTATATGCATAAGTTAATCCGGTTCCCATAAAATATAATAATAGTTAAAGCGAGACAAACGATAAAAATATCACAGCAATGAAAAGCCGTTAACTTATCTAACCCTACATCCAAACGTTTTATGTTTTTATAATAGAGCTTTAGATCACTATCAGATGTAACGTTTTTCGAGTAATTAAAGTGTAAATTTTAATAAATAGCTCAAAATGATTTATAATAATTAAAAAAAAAAAATCGAATTCGAGTTTTCGATTTTCGATTTTTGCATTTTCTGAGAAGATTTACTATAGTAACATATATATTTTTTTTCACCATCGGAAAGTAGAGATTTCAACGAACAGAAAACATACCAACTTTTTGAAAAAAGCTGATATTATGACGGGTGAATTTTCGATTGAAAATTAGGGTGCTTTTTCGATATTCATTCAAAATAAGGTGAAAAAAAAAATATTTTTACTCAAATAAATTACAGCGTATTTGGGACATAAAAAGGTAAGTTTTCACCAAATTTCGTTAAAAAAAAAATTATTTGTAAAAGATAAAAATAAAAAATCAAAAACTTGGTTTTTGAATTTTTCACAGAAATTTTGAGGTTATGTGAAAAAAGTGTAAATACAAAAGTTTTAGATCTTTTTATTACCTACAACTTTGCCATTTGACTTTTTTCGATAGGACTTTTAGTTTTGCCGGAAATCGAGAAAAACCGTTTTTTACCCTTAAACAGACATTGAGGCTTGTGTGATAGTGTCCGTTGACTTTATTTGAATATCATTTTGGATAAATATCCATTCATTTTATATGATTCGATGTACGATAAAAACATGTTCTTTACATATAGCTCGGGTGTGTGGAAAATTTTATGACGCTCCGCTACGTAGGGCATTGAGCCCGAAATAGAACAAAATATAAACAAACACACTTCGGTAATTATCAGGGTTTCATGGCCAAACAACCGTTTTTGACCAGGTGAACAATACATTTCAAATTATACCTAGGTAGTTAGTGGCTTAAAATTAGTTTTTCAGTAACATAATATAGGTACCTAACTATTTCAACCGTCCCAGCTAGCGAAGTGTAGGGTAAGTTTGATTGCTATAGGTATCGAAAAGTATCAAGAATCATTGCAAGATCCTTACGGTCACAACAAAAAACAATGGTTTAAGGACGGATTTGCAAATCCCTTAAAATACATAGAATTGTCGGTACATTTTGTGACTAAGTCGGACAAAATAAAATGGAACTAAAAATTACTACATATAGATTGATCCCTTATCTCCAATTTTTGGAAATGACTTTGTTAAAAATCTTCATTTAAAGTACTATAAAAATGATTTTCCGACACCTCATCACACAAAATTGACGATTTAGGGGCAACTATCGGTACATTTTTTCCGTATATATGCCGATTTTTTATCATTAAAAAATACCATCTAATAAGAGATATGTTCAACTAAAAATTTTGGAAAGAAAAATATTAAAAATAGTACATATAGTATAAAAAATAAAATAAAAATAGCTTGTATTTTTTTCGCATATTTTGCTTTCAAACGTTAATCTTAACATAGTGAAAATAAGGGCTATTTTGATTTTGCTCGGTCACTGGTTTGATTTCGTTTCAAAACTCAAATATCAATTTAGTTAATCAGTCATTTAAAAAAAAAAAAATATACCGAAGTATCGAAATAAGTTGATTCACGCAGCTTGTAAGTACATGTGTGTGCGTGTGAACGATGCGAGTGTAGTAGTGCGATTTTATACCTATTTGTTTTGCAAATGCGTCCTTAAGTATGAGGAAATAGGAATACACGAAAAATGTATTTACAATTAAGTACGAAAAATGTATTTACAATTAAGTACGATGAATGAAAAATATGGCTTTAGACTGCAGAATTGGGGCGTAAAGCTTTGTGAAAATGGGGCTGCTAGTCCCATTTCACAGAGCATTTTAGCACAATAGAAATATAATGTACCTTACTTTTAAGTTGTTATTAAGGTGTTGTTTGCGTCGTTACTCGAACTTTTAACTAATTAACTTGACGAATTTTTTTTTATATATCATACAGTACTAACAACAGTTAATACCCTATTAAAGTTACGATCTAGCCTATGAGTAAATAATAAATAACTTGACGAATGTGTTTATGATTGAATTAAAGAGGTTACAGAACTCGTTATATGAGGCCCCAAATCGCCCACATCAACAGATTTTTTTAGCATCAGACTTCGTATCCGAGTATGTTAAACATTTACAAAACATCATTAATCTTTTACTAATTAATAGTTTTGAAACTTAAAACACATTTGAAAGTGCAGGGTGCATTTTATGCTTTTTATTATATCTAGATCCAATAAACTAGTGGTTCGCCCCGAACTGAGACCTCGCGGTATCACAGAACGCCATCTATTGACATCATTGTGAAGTTCTGTTAAAAATACGGAAGCTCATTAAAAATTAAATAATTTCGTTTCCTTATAATATTTAGTATTTGTTGTTCAAGTACAGGATATAATTCAAGTAATTGATAAGTTTCAGGCTCAGCCTTTCAGAAAATTTAGAGTTCTGACACAGAGTACTATACAGAGAGGAAGCTTCATACAAACGGCTCGCGGCGACTTCACCCATACATAGCGCAACGAGCGTGAGCACTGAGCTCTCACCGACACATTCACCGACACGATGTCTGGGTTCGGGCCGCCTCCGTCTGGGTCAGAAATTAAGGGCTGACGGTCGTGCGTTTAATGAAAATAAATAGAGGAACAATTTCGTGATTGAACAAGTTTACTGATTTTGTATTAAAAATAAAACTATTTAGATTTATTTATGTAAATAGTTTCAACAAAAATGCCGAATACTTGCACAGTTTGCTTGAAAAGATCCAAAGACAATAAATAAATAAATAACAATAACGATGTTTCCTATTTTTCATACCCGAGAGATAAAGAGAAATACCTTTTTATACGTACCTAGCGTACCTGAACAATAAAACTATGTTAACAATAAAAAAATATTAAAAATACTGATGTTTCAAATATTAAAAATAATTTCGTTTCTTTATAATTTTTGTCTAATTTAAGTAAGTATTTGTTTGTTCAATTTCAGGATATAACTGAAATTATACATTATATGAAGAGCTGTTAAATGTAATATTGATGTCTAATTAAAACTTAATACAATATTAAAATGCTAAAAACTAAATATTAAACTAACTAAAAAATAAATTTAAAACAAATCCTTATATAATTAATACCTACTAACAATAAAATAAAAATAAAAATAAACCCCTAATCAAAAAGACCACCCCTGGTTGCCCCTGGGCCAAAGGTACCCATCAAGCTTGCAGCATTGCCACGCTGAATGGCGATGGATAACCTTTGAACCAGGTAGGAACC
Organism: Erebia ligea; assembly: GCA_917051295.2. Taxonomy (NCBI): domain Eukaryota; kingdom Metazoa; phylum Arthropoda; class Insecta; order Lepidoptera; family Nymphalidae; genus Erebia; species Erebia ligea. Next base: position 4,854,624 of record OU785226.1, read on the forward strand.
AGAACGTGGGTCGCAGCCCCTCTCCCTCAGACGACGCCCGATCTCTTTTATAAAATTTTTTGCTTCCCCACCCCAGCATCCCATCGTCTCCACCGCCAGTGGGACAAATAAATATTGGCCCAAGAGTGGCGCATACTTGGCCTTCTTCCTCGCGGCAGCGGATTCTGCAGCGGCACCAGCTAACCGTGACGTACGGCTAAGATGGCTTGGTGCCAAAGTACAGGCGCAAGTCGCGTCCCACAACAGGCATTTCCCTTTTTGCCAAGGGACAAGAGTTAAACCATCTGGACGTTTACCGTCCGTGCGGCACAAGCCAGGTGGTTCGATCGTGCAGGGCACGTTAGCCGAAATGAGTGCTCTACGGACGATATCGTTCAGGGCGTGATGACGTGGGAACCTACCTGAGCAACGACAGCAACTCAAAGCATGATGACCGTTGGCTTCCACCAAGGAACCGCAGATGCATCGATGGGGTTCGCAAACATTGCAGCCCAATCGGAAAGCCACTGCCACACGAAGAGAATCGCTATCGAGGAGAGTGCCCAGGTTCGGAGATGGTAAAGCATATAACCACGCACCAGACTCCGACTTCGACACGGCCCTTAGCCTTGCCAGATCAGCACCCGCTGCATGGTCTACAAGATGTTTTAATGTGGCCTCTGAGGAAATGTTGTCCCACTGGTGCTGGACCTGTGAAGCCTGAGGCGTGGGCACGTCCGGGTTGAGGGCCGACCAGGCCTCCAATGCATCGGAAACAAAGGGGATACGAACTGGAACACCATTAACAGGTAGTATACTAGCGACCAGGCTCGCAGCTCCATGCGACGACGCAAGGAAGGACGGAAGGCTCAAATCCCGCACGCGCCTCACTCCCAGGCCTCCCAAACGGATAGGGAGGGTGGCCTGACTCCACTGATAATCGTCTAAAGACACGTTGAGGATGGACTCCAATGTGTCTTTGAGAACACCGTCAAATGACGAAATACTCTCCGGATGCAGCCAAGTAGGGGAGGTTCTCAGTAGGTAAGTTATCTTAGGGACGGCAAAGCAAGTTCGTAAGAGGATCAAAGCAACATGGGCCGAAAGTATATTATATTATATATATATATGTATAACTATATATATCTAATATTTTTATTTTTTCCTTAAATTGTTGGCATGCATCAGGTGACAATCCTAGCAGAATAGGTATACATTTTCGAGTTTCTGAGAAAGCTTCCCCTCTGATCGGATATATACTCGTGTAGTTCTGAGGTCAACTTTGGACGTTAGAAACTCTCCACTTTGAAAGCCCCCCATTTCGTCAATTTTAGAGGGAAAATAAATTAAAAAAATAATATTTTTAGACTCTATTCCTAATTATCTTTAAAATGATATACCGCAACCCTATGTAAAGCTATATAAAAAATATTTTACTTCGCATTCGCTTCTTTGAGAGCCCCCCTGAAATAAAGATTTTTTATAACTTTTTAAGCCATATTCGGCGGGAGGCCATCGGTTTACATATTATATTTAAATTTGAAGTCATTACGTTCAGTAATTCAGAAGTTATAAGGCTCTGACAGACGGACGGACGGACGGACAGACAAGTGCAAATTCACTCAAGTAGACTCCTTCGCTTCGCTCGGTCAAATATTTTGCGTACTAACCAAGGACTGAAATTGTTGTAATACGTGATTTTAACACTATTTTTTTGTAACTGTTATAGAAGAAACACATTTATAAATGTAACAGATACAATACCATCATAGTGTAACCGTAAAAGGAAAAGGTGACTGACTGACTGACTGATCTATCAGCGCACAGCCAAACACCACTGGACGAATCGGGCTGTTTGGCACGCAGATAGCTATTATGATTTATGACGTATAGACATCCGCTAAGAAAGGATTTTTGGAAATTCAACCGCTAAATGGGTAAAATAGTGGTTTGAAATTTGTGTAGTCCACGCGGACGAAGTCGCGGGCAAAAGCTAGTTTGTTAATAAGTGTTAAATGTTAATAAATGTAACACTAATACTTACTCTCTACGAAAGATATTCGAGCTCTACCCAATAGCTAGAGGTATCGTGACCTGTTTTCCACTTCTTCATCCAAGGTTTTCCATTAGACATCCGTGCCAGGCGCCAGCCTTGCCGCATACGCTAAATGTGCACAGAACCTAAATATCTCAATAAAACTGTTTACTAATATGCGCTTACTTACACATGTAACGCATCCCATCATACCTACTAATATTATAAATGCGAAAGTGTGTTTGTTTGTTGGTTTGTCCTTCAATCACGCCGCAACGGAGCAACGGATCGACGTGATTTTTGGCATGGGTATAGTTGAGGACCTGGAGAGTGACATAGGCTACTTTTTTTCCCGGAAAATTAAGGGGTTCCCGCGGGAATCAAAAAATCTTAAATCACGCGGACGAAGTCGCGGGCATTAGCTACGAGTAGTTGTAAATAAATAACAACTGACATCGTAAATTTTGTTATTGCCCCGATTGAATATCCGCCAAACGAATGTTGAATAATAAAGAGAGTTTAATTTGCTTATTTCATTGATATTCAAATAATTTTACGAGTTCATGATCATAAATATCACAGTTTACTAGATGATACCAGCGACTGTGGTAACTCTTTGGTTTTCCGGGATAGAAAAAGAGGATATTAAGGCGCCTTATACGGATTTCATGATGTGTCATCCTTTTCCAGGTACACTTTAAAGAATCGGGAGTCACAGCTGTGGGGATGTCATGGTATCAAATTAAAGGTCATTTCTTCATCTCTCGTTTGACCTTATAAAAATGCACACTCCAATACAAATTTTCTGCATAAATACGTTTCTCCGAACGCAAGATCTGCTGAAAATGACGAAAAATGGGGTCCGGATAGGTACCCATAAAGCTAGATCCACTGCATATTTTAACTTGAATATTAACAATAAAGTGGGGCTTATATAGTCCTCTATCCATGGTGCAAAGCATTAAGCATACAAATAAATATGTTTATAGTTTATGTGGCAAAAAAAAAATGTTTCATACATTTTTCTATGAAAAGAAGCCGAGCGCTAGGCGTTTGGCGCTCAGTACGCGCTGAGACGCGCTCGTGGACGGGTGGGTGTATCGCTTTTTTGCACGAAATTTATTACGACAAAATGAACACCGTGTTGTGTACTGCCATAGAGATATAATATTCTCTATGTGTACTGCGCTTAGAAAAACTTGATACCGACATCCACAAAGAAGGAAGTTCTCAAGTGTAGGCGTATTTTTTTTTACCCGATTACGGCAAAGCCACAAGGAAAGGGTATGTTAGGAATATATATGTATGTATGCATGTATGTATGTATGTATTAAAAAAAAGTGAGCGCCATTTTGAAATTCTTTGTTATCGTACCGATTTCGTTCAAAATCGATATCTGGGGTTCCCTGGGATCACAAAACAGGAAACTGTTACCAAAATTTTGAAAAAGTCAGCGCCATTTTGAATTTTTTTGTTATCGTACCGATTTCGTTCAAAATCGATATCCGGGGTTCCCTGGGATCACAAAACAGGAAACTGTTACCAAAATTTTAAAAAAGTCAGCGCCATTTTGAAATTTTTTGTTATCGTACCGATTTCGTTCAAAATCGATATCTGGGGTTCCCTGGGATCACAAAACAGGAAACGGTTACCAAAATTTTAAAAAAGTCAGCGCCATTTTGCAATTTTTTGTTATCGTACCGATTTCGTTCAAAATCGATATCTGGGGTTCCCTGGGTCACAAAACAGCAGTCAATCAAAAAAAAGTCAGCAGTGAACTTTTTAAAATTTTGGTAACAGTTTCCTGTTTTGTGATCCCAGAGAACCCCAGATATCGATTTTGAACGAAATCGGTATGATAACAAAGAATTTCAAAATGGCGCTGCCGTTTTTTAAATTTTGGTAACAGTTTCCTGTTTTGTGATCCCAGGGAACCCCCGATATCGATTTTGAACGAAATCGGTACGATAACAAAGAATTTCAAAATGGCGCTGACTTTTTTAAAATTTTGGTAACAGTTTCCTGTTTTGTGATCCCAGGGAACCCCAGATATCGATTTTGAACGAAATTTGTACGATAACAAAGAATTTCAAAATGGCGCTGACTTTTTTAAAATTTTGTTCATAGTTTCCTGTTTTGTGATCCCAGGGAACCCCAGATATCGATTTTGAACGAAATCGGTACGATAACAAAGAATTTCAAAATGGCGCTGACTTTTTTAAAATTTAGGTAACGTTTTCCTATTTTGTGATCCTACGGAATCCCAGATATCGATTTTGAACGAAATCGGGAAGATAATCTTTTATACATTATTTTACAATCTCAAAAACTGAGTATTATTGTAGCCGCGAGTATTGTTTCGGCGCATAAATAGGTACATAATATTTACCGCGGCCAACAGCGTAAACAACTACCTAGTAAATAAATAATCGTCTAATATTTTCAAGTAACAAAATTGGTTAGTTGGCTATAAAATCGAGCGTCTCTACGCTCTATAGCTCTACGCTCTCGTAAAGCGTGCATATATATGCTGTAGTGTGACGAGTTTTATACCTATAGTTGAGTTTTTTACCTATAGTTGGTCGCGGGGTAAATGTTTAAAGGGCCTTAAGTATGTTCTTCCCCGGATGTCACCTGCATATACCTACTGTTATTATTTATTTTGAAACCGTAGCCGACACGCACACTCTTTCGCATTTAAAATATTACTAGCTGATGCCCGTGACTTCGTCCGCGTGGATTGAGGTTTTTTGGTTCCCGCGGAAATTCTTTAATTTTCCGGGATAAAAAGTAGCCTGTGTATGAAATTATTCCAGACAATAATCAATCTCCTTCAGCCCCCCTAGCATGGGCTGAGACTATTTTCTCCCCGAGGAAAGGATAAAATTTTTATTCCTAAATAAATAAATAAAAACTCTAAATAACTGTGGATAAATAGTCCCCCGAGTCCCCGTGAAATGTCAAACGGGTATAAACTTCTCCTCTCCCCTGTTGCCGTGCTCTGAGAAGTGGATAGGTTAATTTTATCTCTTGTTAGTGGATAAAATCGGGGGATAAAATTTTTATCCCCGGCCCATGCTAGCCCTGCAGATCCGTTTAGCCGTTCTGGCGTGATCTCCTCGTAGTAACAAACTTCCATCCATCCATCCAAACCTTCGCATTTATAATATTAACTGTATAGATTGAAATAGCTAGTATGGACTATGGAATGATGTTAGCAGTAATTCTTCGTCTTACTAATCTAAATACATAAATGGAAATTATATTTTTGTAGTCATAGTGTAGAGCAGACGAAGTAGAGGGAAAAATGACTATGTTTTATCAGTTTTACATGAATATAAGTACTAATTGTACGTTTCAGTGTTAGGTACATTAATTTTATTATCCTTAGGAACTTCTTAGTATAGATTTCAATACTAAATCTAGGTAAGATAAGTTGAACTTATTAAGTTCCATAAGTAATATTCAAGCTACTCTGATATGCGGCAGATATAGAAGACCTACCGCGTGTTAAATTCCATCGTTATTATAAATACATATATATTATTCTGTATCAGTATTGTAAGTTGATCATTTTGCATTCAATAGTATAGTATGTATTTGTAATTCATATTTGTTTGTTAACTCTTTGAAGCGTGCTGTAGTTACTAGTAGTCCCATTAGGTATAAGAGCTCGCTGCCTACGTTATCGTTGATTGCGCAAGTTGTTTTGCTCCGTATCCACCTACCCAGTTATTTGTGAGGGAGACCTAACCGCCATTCTACATTTTAATTAGCTGTTGCAACTTGGCCCCTATATGTTTTAACCGTGTTAATCACAGACTGTTGTTTATGTATTGCTAGTTGATGCCCGCGACTCGTACACATGGATTTACGTTTTTTTAATCCCGTTGGAACTCTTTGATTTTCTTCATTATAATATAACCACTCTTCAGGTCTTTCTTTAACTAGGTATATCCGTGAACAAAATCTCGTCGATCAGTTGCTCAGTGTCCGTTGCGCCGTGATTGGAGGACAAACCAACAAACAAACACACTATGTCATTTATAATATTGGTAAGATGGATGGATGGATTGGTAAGATTGGGGGCGTTCGTGAGGGTTTTTTAATGCATCACGCTGAAGCTCATGTGATGGTTTGTTGTACTGAGTGATTATTAGCGGCTGTTATTTGACGGTACCGCTATCGTAGAAAAATTAGAACCCCAGGCATGTTTGAAACTATTCAAGCATTTTATAAACCACCCAAAATTCTGCTTGCGGGCGTACAGCCGGTATTTATGCATATTACCTAACGGTAGGTACATACTAATCGCACATATTTAAATTATAGAACATAAAAAATAAATTTATAGCTTCGATTGCAAAATGAACGTGCAAAAAGTTTGTAAGTAATTTGCATTCGTTGTAACAATCGCTGTGAATGAACAGCAACAATAACACGCTGCGCGCCATGTGAGCCGACCATTGATATCTTCATTCAGAGACCGGAAACATAAATCAACGTAGTGCGACGTTACGCCTCTGGATTATCCCATATAGGTACCTACCTTCTTTGGAAGTTTACCGCGTTCCAGTTTATTATTCACGACATATTATCGAAAATAACTGTTACTGAAAATTTTTGTTATATAACCGGGCGGTTACTGAGAATTTCTGGACCGGAATAATTTGCTCGTCCGCATGATCCGCAGCCGAATGAGGTAGCCACAGGACCAACGATGCAATCTCCTACAGTGCAGTGTGCCCAGTGCCCACTACCCATTGCTTCTTTTATCTGGTCCAACTGCAGGTTATCTGGTCTGGTGGTTTCGTATCGTTTTGGGCTAGATCTACGGCGGTCTCTCTGATCTTGCGGTGCTGTATCATGTTTTTCACAATGCTGCTCTCGTTTTCCGTTGCCAAAGCAAGCCAAGATGAGTGCCTCGTAGCTTTAGTTTTAAGATACCGTAACAGATTATCACCATCATATTTTTATTTTTATGTAACTGGACGTCAATAAGTGTAGTGTACCTATCTAAATTGAATAAATATTTATGACTTATGAGTGACCGAGTTGTGCAGGTTTAGTATGGTCTGTACTCTGTAGTCGTTTGTTGGTTTGTCCATCAATTACGCCGCAAAAAAGCAACTGATCGACGTGATTTTTTGCATTAGTATAGTAGAGGACCTGGAGAGTGACATGTTAGTTTCTATCCCGGAAAAATTAAGGAGTGCCCGTGGGTTACACTCTACAGTTTCATGGAAAAAAAAATCATAAGTTTCTTAATATTTTGCCGTCAGTGAAAAGGAATTAAAAAAAAATACATTAAGAACCATAGACATTGAGCTGTACGTGTAGGTGACGATGGGTAACATTAGCACATTGACGCTTAAATACATTCAACAAAGGATTGCGTGCTAATTATTTCAAAAATGGAACATAAAAAAAGTAGATTCTGTGTGGATCGTATTAGCATAGCGTAACTATTTATTCATTGCATACAGTGGGTCGAAGCTCACACAAATGTCAGACCTGACTAGTGACTATAGACCAGGGTCGATAATTTTTAAAACAAAAAAAAATAATAGTAGGATGAAACCCATTAGAAAAGGAGGGGAATATTATAAAAATGAAAGGAAAAATAATTTACGGGCGATCTGAGGTCGGGAAGGGGATGGGGGGGGGGGTTTTAAGCAAAACTAAAAGTCCTATCGAAAAAAGTCAAATGGCAAAGTTGTAGGTAATAAAAAGATCTAAAACTTTTGTATTTACACTTTTTTCACATAACCTCAAAATTTATGTGAAAAATTCAAAAAACCAAGTTTTTGATTTTTTATTTTTATCTTTTACAAATAATTTTTTTTTTAACGAAATTTGGTGAAAACTTACCTTTTTATGTCCCAAATACGCTGTAATTTATTTGAGTAAAAATATTTATTTTTTCACCTTATTTTGAATTAATATCGAAAAAGCACCCTAATTTTCAATCGAAAATTCACCCGTCAAAATATCAGCTTTTTTCAAAAAGTTGATATGTTTTCTGTTCGTTGAAATCTCTACTTTCCGATGGTGAAAAAAAAAAATATATGTTACTATAGTAAATCTTCTCAGAAAATGCAAAAATCGAAAATCGAAAACTCGAATTCGATTTTTTTTTTTAAATTATTATAAATAATTTTGAGCTATTTATTAAAATTTACACTTTAATTACTCGAAAAACGTTAGATTTAGCTTTTACAAAAGTTTTAGATCTTTTTATTACGGTCTACAACTTTGCCATTTGACTTTTTTCGATAGGACTTTTAGTTTTGCCGGAAATCGAGAAAAACCGTTTTTTACCCTTAAACCCCCCCCCCATCCCCTTCCCGACCTCAGATCGCCCGTAAATTATTTTTCCTTTCATTTTTATAATATTCCCCTCCTTTTCTAATGGGTTTCATCCTACTATTATTTTTTTTCACTTTTTATTATTTTTAAAGGCTTCTACCCTGGTCTACTACCATCATACAATGACAGTTTTAGCAGTCCTAGATGTACGGTAGGTCAGTGCTTAAAAGACATTAGAGTGATAGAATTTTGTATTATAAAAATTCTGGTACTTTCATTCGTTACGCCCCTGTCACCCCGCCGCTTTGCTTTGTCTAGACTAGATGCATTCGTTGAACGACTAGTAGAAAAGAACGTACCTTATTAGACTGTGTCTGTGACATTAGTTTGGGCTGTTGATATTAACCATAGACTACATTTTTACTACGCATTTACTACCTATAACTTAAGAACGCCAGCAATTACTAAAAAAAAATTACTTTAATCCCTAGACCCTAAATCTTACTTTAGTCCGCCTACGCTAAGCTATAATAATAATTCTATATTATTTATATTATTTGGGGGCAAGTCAAAATTTATAGTTATAGTAATAATAAAATAATTATCTAGGTATGTCCTAATCTTTATAGGAACTAGGTCAAAGATGCTTATTTAAATTGCAATCTAACCACAAGAATAAATAAAATAGAATCCATGCCATCACGATTGTAACACATACCTATGCAATTACCTTGCGTTTCTATTGAAAATTGAAATTCCATCATGCCTGTCCTACTTATGAACATAATAATATTGTGCAGTACGCAGTAGTTCAAAACTTCAAACCGACATTGTTCTGAATAGAGGCGCGTGATCATCTGTAACATTGTTTACGTGTGTCGTAACAGGGAACGTATTGCGCACGTGACGTTGCGGCGGGCATGCGTGTTGTTGTTCTTGTATCTAAATGTGGTCGACAAACGCCAATTATATTGGGACAAGCAGCTCTATTTGCAGTGAAAGTGCAGTGAGTCAGACGCAGGCGGCTACAGCGGCGCCGCGCGCCTGCGTGCTCCGAAATAGAGCCGCGACGCCTCACGCCTGCCGCCTATATCTAGTTATCTACCGCTCGTAGTGATGCACACCCACACCTCCATCCTACAGTTATTTATACAATTTATCATTTGCAACATGAAATCCGTAATGCGACTTCTACGCTGCTTCAGTGACCCAGAGAGGATCTTTTCCTCCGACCAGTCTCCGCCACTAAAAGCTGCCGCTCTTTCCTGTCCTGCGCCGCTTTACGAACTATCGAACGCTTGTAGATCTTTGCTTACTTGATATTTCGTCAAACCAGCGAAACCAGTGGCTTGTAACAGCAAGTCAATTTTCTGTTGGATGATGGGTCAAGTTCCCAATACTTAGCCCTTTTTTCCGCACGCCGCGCCGCCGTCACGCCAATCCTCCCTAGGTGGTGGTGGCCTAATCTCTCTCTACTCTAACATAGAGGTAGGATACGTCTTGCTTTTGGTCTCTAATCTATATGGGTCTCTCCAAATTTGTGCACATCCATGAAATACACACATTAAAGCAATACCTTGATCCTTGTTTTGAAAGAGGCATACCTACCGTAGTATTGTCGAGATGAAATGCGGAAGCGATGGATGCATGCATTCCTAAATTGTTTTGGTTAATCTCGTGTGTTATGCCTCTATACACGCGTTTACTGTGGAGAAATACCTATACATATTAGGTAGGTATTCAGAATTTCAAATATCAACTCCTCTTTCAATTGGGTACTAATAAATCGTAATTACGTGCATGATCTGTTCGGTTGTACAACCACAGTCGAGTACTACCAGTACTTACTCTAGTAAATCCCGCCAAGTAGCTAGGTAGTGCGGATTATCACTGTAAGTAGGTAGTGCGGAATGCACTGACGCCATGTGCATCATTGCATTACACTCGGAACCTACTACGTTGTGTGGCTGTGCTACATATTATGACGCAACCTGTTTATCCAACGAGCATCACTGAGCGAACTCAATGACTATAATTTTACGGAATTATCGTGAAACGTGCGGCGGCGGTGGTGGCTGAGCTTACCATTAATAACTGGCCGCGTCCCGTACTATGTGATTATTTTGCTAATACTTGATCCGTTTAAACTTTAATTAAAAAAAGATGCTTAACTAATATCTATTAAGTTCTCTGTGTTATTTTGAGGCTCTATAATATAGCTGCAGGTATGTATATTGTGCATTGAGTAGTTCTCACTTGTCACGATACGGTTTCGTAGTAGGTACGGGGCCGAAGGGTGCGGGCGGAATGGAGGCTGTAGTAGCGACGTAGTAAGCGCGGGGAGCGGAGAGAGGGGAAGGGCCGGGGCTCCAGTGTTACCAGGTACACGGTAATTACCGTAGATGCACGGTATTTTTGGCTAAAACACGGTCTACGGTAATGTTTCACTACCGTGTACTTTTCTACGGTATTTTTAATTATGAATTACCTTGACAGTCAATATGTAAATAATTATTCAGAAGGATTAATTTTATTAAAAAAAGATACGTAAAACGAAACGAAAATCCAGCTCTATATGTCATGGCAACATCAAGTAACTAATACCGGGGAAATCCCTAAATATTTCATCACAATACGTCTAAATGTAAAGTATGTTAGATTACATGTCCATTCAAACAATCAATGTTTATGAAAATTGGTTGCATAATAATGAATGAATGAATCGCTTGCTCACACTCTTTTTTTCTTCGATAATTTTGTTTGTTGCTGTTTGATGTATGGCAAGTGCGCAGTGTATTTAATCAGTGAAACAATATTTATTTTTGTTCGACACAACGTAGGTACATGAAATGGGTAGTGACACTTATAGCTACGAGACAGATAAAGGAGCGTCATCATCCAAGATTCCGAAAACTAGACAAAAACATAAGCATTATAGATTATAAACAAAAATTCAAAGATGAGTGGCGAAATAATAAAGCTTTTTCCCCATGGCTTCAGCAACATCCTAAAGACCACTATAAAGCTTTCTGATCATTTTGCGACACAACGATGAATGCAGAATTAACTATCATAAAAAGACATTCTGAAGGTACAAAACATTTACAAAACGTTAAAACTTTACGTTCAAACGTTCAGCCCATAAAAAATATCGAAAAATCATAGCATTTTCTCTTTATTTTGCACGGTAATTTACATGGTATTTTTTAAATCTATGCACGGTAATTTGGAGCCGAAACACCGTAATTCTAACCTGTTAACACGGTAGTTTATAATTTTAATCTGGTAACACTGCGGGGCTCGTAAGCGTTCAATAATTCCGTTTCACCAGTGTAAATCAGTGTTGTATGTAGCCGAGAAGTAACGTTATCGAATATCGATATTCATTTTATCGATATTAGATATTTTATGTTAGACTCAGTAGGTATTATACCGGCGGCGCAGCCGTAAGCGCTGGTGTTGTCTAATAAGCGGGAGGTCCCGGGTTCGATTCATATCGGGTCAATATGAAAAATAACTTCTGAATTTTCTCTGGTTTGATTCCCTACCGACAAAGACGTGCAGCCAAGCGATTTTACGAACGATGCTGTATATAAACTAGAAACCGTTTAGACTTTAGAGGTATGGGTTTAATAGATATAACTGCCATACCTCAAATAGGTAAGCCCGCTAACATCATAGACTACATCGCAAATCGCAATATATATGTATAGTAAATAGCAGATATTTCGAGTGAAATTATCAGTTCGTATAGTTTTTTAAAAAAACAATGTCGATACGGGAGCATGCGCGCATCACTTTTAGTCTGCAAGGAGTACAATAACATTCCATGCACTATAAATAACTGCTGGGTCGCTCGAGCCGCGGAGTGCGGGGCGCCGCGTCTTGCTGAGTGCGGCGAGTTCATTTGCATTGCAATGCACTCGACGTGCGGCGTGCACCGAGCTACTAAGTACGTAGTATTAGTTAGTATTCTCTGCACTAAATAATATTATCTTCTGATAGTGAGTAGAAAGTTCATATTTTTGCCTTGCGATCGGCTTTGTGCCTTTGACGCGGCGGAGATGCGGTCTTTGCTGCAGGTCTTTTCAGAAATACAGAGTTACAAAATACCTTCTCAACGGCGGCAATAATGTCCATTCACAGTCACACGTACTATGCCGAGCCCAGTCTACCACCCACCCACGTTTATCGGTTGCCGTGGAATGGAGAAGTTTCATGATGATTGAATTAAAATATACTGGGATCAAAGCTAATTAATCTGCAGTGAAGTTTTTTTGTAATCCATTGATAAATGACTATTTTTCAATGGATTGAATGGATGAATTAATTATTTTTACACACAACGATTGCGGTCTCTTACTTGAGTGTAACCAGTAACCACTGAGTAACTAAGGAATGACCTAGCCGAGATATAAAGTGCGGCCCCAGTACTAATACAGGTACATCAAAATCATCTTCACACACAAGTCACTAAGAGCTTGTAGGTCCAATTAAGTCACGCCTTAGGTATAATACTTTATAATAGGTACCATTCGGTTGTTTAAAGTTTAAAGCCGTAGAATGACGTCACACTAACTTAACGAAATTATTCTAAGCGTAACTTTAAAGTTTCATGACTTGTAAATTTTTTAATTAATTATTTAAAAAATTAGGAAACTTCTCCATTGTCAATTTGTGATGTCAATTCAACCGCGGACGCGACGCAACCACTCAAAGTGCTTGTACGCACAACGTATGGACCATTGACAGTTGTTGCCTGCAGTTCGTACTGTTCTATGTACCTAATTTTCGCCTGCGGCATAATGCAACCTCTGAAATTAGCACTCGACCGACCAATGATTGCTGTTATTGGTGACATTTATGGCTATTTGTTTGTGGTGTGTCTGAATAGCCCCTAACAACTTTAAATAGCTTACTAAAAGTTCGCATAGGTACACACTACACAACCCCCGTATTTTGCACCTAGTGATGTCCTGTACAATTTATACTGCCTAGTGCCTATAGTCACAAAACATGGAATCTGACTCCCACCAAGATTCGACCAAACAAATAACATACAATTATTTACTAATCCTACACGCGCGCGCTTTCTGTGTCCACACTCCACATCCTGTCGAGCAGTTTCCGCGTTGTTTCTTTTGGCGGCTAATCAATCATTAAATAGGTATTGGGGAGCCAAACAAAACATTGATTGAAAATGAACGTGAAAAGCTGAACTTTTCTTTATCGCACAATTTTTATGACTGTAGAGCAGGGATGTAACGGAGGTAAATTTATCGGAACCTAAGTCGGAGTTTTTAAATTTGATTTATCGGAATCGGAACCGAAATCGGAACCGGAGTCGGAGGCAGAGTCGCAGTCCGAGGCAGAGTCAGAAGTGGTCACAAGAGAGATATTTTTCATTTAAGAACAAATAAAAACATCATTCAGTCAACCTTTTTTCATTTTAATTATAAAATAACCTTTTTTCTTTTCAATTTACTTATTATTAAGTATCAACACAGACAATGAAAAAAACGGCCAAGTGCGAGTCGGACTCGCGCACCGAGGGTTCCGTACAAACGTAGTAGTAAGTTTTAAATTATTAAAAAAAACTACTTACTAGATCTCGTTCAAACCAATTTTCGGTGGAAGTTTGCATAGTAATGTACATCATATATTTTTTTTAGTTTTATCATTCTCTTATTTTAGAAGTTACGGGGGGGGGGACCAACATTTTACCACTTTGGAAGTGTCTCTCGCGCAAACTATTCAGTTTAGAAAAAAATGATATTAGAAACCTCAATATCATTTTTGAAGACCTATCCATAGATACCCCACACGTATGGGTTTGATGAAAAAAAAATTTTTGAGTTTCAGTTCTAAGTATGGGGACCCCCAAAATTTATTGTTTTTTTTCTATTTTTGTGTGAAAATCTTAATGCGGTTCACAAAATACATCTACTTACCAAGTTTCAACAGTATAGTTCTTATAGTTTCGGAAAAAAGTGGCTGTGACATACGGACGGACAGACAGACAGACAGACAGACAGACTTGACGAATCTATAAGGGTTCCGTTTTTGCCAAATTTGGCTACGGAACCCTAAAAACAACAACATATTTCTAATTAAACAACAAATTAAATCAAATGAATTGAATATCAAAGTATGATATTATGTATATTTAATAAACAAAAGTTTGAAAGAAATTAATTCAAATGCATTGACTACCAAAGTAGTGTATTATACGAGTAGGTACTTCACAAACAAAAGCTTCGAAGCTTTGTCTCCATTCAATCTATTTCTTAACCGACCGCCGAATTGAGAACCTCCTCCTTTTTTGGAAGTCGGATAAAAATACGTTATTTATCATGGGGTTCATTTCTATTCATTCCATAGTATTATGCTAAGTCAACATGACTACCACCGGTTCTGACACAACAGCAAGGTATATTTCGAAAACTATTTGTCCTATCAAAATAAACTAAGCACTATTTTATAGGTAAATTAATAAACTTTGTACTAAGTCCTGACAGCTTTTTTCCTAACTCTTACTTTTTCTTGAAATTACAAAAAATATTCACGGTTTTTACAAAGGTTTAGGTTTTTATGCCAGTTAGGCAGCCATATTTCCGAAACTATTAGTTCTATCAAAATAAACTAAAAACTATTTTTGGAGATAATTTAATGTAGTTTATTTTTGATTCTGATATTTTTTTCCTACTTCTAATAGTTTCTGTGAAAATTCGAAAATATATATATACGGTTTTTTTAAAAAAAAAATTCATGGAATAAAGGTTCGCGTATTTCTCGAACTATTGGTCCTATCTAAATACACCATCAGACTTTTTTGTAGGTAACTTAATGAAATCAATTACTCCTCCGAGGATTTTTTTCAGCTCTAATAGTTTTTGTGCAAATTGCAAATAACACAGGATTCTAGCAATTTTTTATTTTTTTTCATACACAATACATGGTATATATATGCGAAATTATTAGTCCTATCTTTATGAACAAATTTTTTTTTTATAATTGGTTAAATGGTGTTTATTTTTACTTCGGACAGTTTATTGCCTAGCTCTAATAGTTTTCTAGAAATTACAGAAAACGTAAAATTTTGAAAAATATTGATTTCAATTATGACAGGTATATTTTCGAAATTTTTAGTGCTAAATAAATGAAACAAAACCTTTGTTGTAGGTAATTTAACTATATTTATTACTACTTTTCATTTCCAAAAAAAAAAAAACAGTTTTCCTAACTCTGTTATTTTTTTCCAGAAATTAAAAACAACGAACACGGTGTTTGCTTCTTATTTTCGTTATCTTACACAATAGGTAGGCATATCTCCAAAACTATTATTCTTATCAATGTAAACTAAGTATTATTTTATAGATAATTTAAAAACCTTTAATTTTGCTTCAGACAACATTTTCGTAGCTCTATCAGTTATTATGTAAATTACAAGAAACTACATTACAAAAAGCGATACATGCAAAATATTTTCTTTTCATGCACAAAGGGTTAACATATTTCCGAAACTATTAGTCTTATCGAAATGAAGTAAAATATTTTTTTGTAGATAATTAAATGAAGACAATAATTTTCGCCATAGAACGTTTCTTTCTAGCTTAAATAGTTTTTGAGAAAATTACAAAAAACTGCGGTCGGGGAGACGTTTGAGGGGGCAGCCCCCCTAGCATAGGCCGAGACAATTTTCTCCCCGAGGAAAGGATAAAATTTTTACCCCTAAATAAATAAATAAAAACGCTAAATAACGGTGGATAAATAGTCCCCCAAATCCCTGTGAAATGTCAAACGGGGATAAACTTCTCCTCTCCCCTGTTGCCGAGCTCTGAGGGGTGGATAAGTTAATTTTATCTCTTGTCAGTGGATAAAATTGGGGGATAGAATTTTTATCTCCGGCCCATGCTAGCCCTGCAGGGGGGGAAGCCCGCGGCCTAGGACGGGGGATTTTTGAAGAGGTAGGGTTGTTATGCCGGTTCGCCGGCCTCCTTCAGTTTTCGGCCTTTACGCGTACTCGGTGCCGCAAAATTGCGAGAATATCGCTTAGAAATACTATTTCCAAATGAAATCTTTATTCAGACATTTGAAAATAATTGATTTGTATCTGACAACAAAATTTTGGTCAGGTAACATCTTCGAGTGATTTTAGTGAATTTATTCAATTCGACGGGGGGCATCGGAGGTAACGCAACCTGCGGAAATTAGAAAAAAAATAGTGCCGCGCGTTTCACTCCAAGGCAAGCTTTTTGTTGTTTTTGTGAATGAATGATGTTAATAGGCATGTAATACCCTTCTAAAATAACTTATTAACATACTTTTAATATGATTATGTGAATATTTTGTACAAAACAACAAAATGTTGGGGGCCGCGATCTAACATTAAATTTTCTTCAAAACTTTGTTTTTCGGCCTAGGGGCCGATATGTGGCGTATCAAGTCTTCCACGCTTTTGTCTCTTTTATTCAATAGGTGAAATGATATATGTCACGACTCTTTCTTTTATTATTGTACCTGATGTGAAAACCCTCGCCATTAGTTTTCGGCCGTCAATTTGTTAGTATAAATTAAAAGTGAAGACCATTTTGGGGGTGGCCGAAAACCACAACATAGAAGAAACAGTACCTACCTCAGTTTTCGGCATAGTATGGAAAGCATGTGAAAATTGAATACCGGTAATAGTTTTCGGCCATAAAATTGCAAAGTTTAAGGCCAACAATAATTTTGAGTTAACGTTTTTATTTTAAAGATAACTAAGTATCATTACATATTGTACCTATGTTATTATTTATAATAATAAGGCCAGAAGCTAAGAATAAATAAGGCCAGAGCACGAGTAATTATTAAGTAATATAACTTTCTTGAATTATGTTGATTATGACTTTTAATAACATTTGGATACATAATAAAACAATGATGAACTTACAAAAAGCGTTTTAATGTAATTTTAAACTTATAAATTCATTTTAAATCCATCACAATCCAGTGGCCGAAAACAGAATACCCGATGGCCGAAAACTGAAATTTTAGCGTTTTTCCGGATTAAATAAAAAATAAAAATAACTAATAGCTTCAAGCGCAACACAGTTTCTAAAAAAGAAACTCCAGTATATGGGCTTTCATCTAACATAATGAGCATAGCAATATTAAGGTTGTAACATTTTTTTCTGATGTCCTAAAGTTGATGGGAGCACTAAAAGGCCGAAATCCGGCACATCGACCCTACTTTTCAGACCCCAAGAAACACTTGTGCCAAAAATCAGCTATACATTTTTTTTTAGGGTCAATGCATAATAGTCCCGTACCAAAAGGAAAAGTAATCTGTTTAATAATTACATCTTGTTGTTGCTCATACTCATAATACCTACCAAATACCTACGTAGTTTCATTCACGATCTTGTATCCCTCACACACATTTTACAAACAGTAGAGTCATGCCTGACTCATTGATTACTGTGTGTACTGTACTATATAGGGAAGTACATGCATTAATTGCGTCGTTCTTTTTGAATTATGGTGAAAAGGTCATTTATTTGTAATCAAGGAAATGATTGGCGGAGTGTTTTTTTTAATATAACATTTTGATAAAACATTAATTGTATTTTGAATGCAGTATAAATTACTTTATAAATTACAAGATTACGCCCACGACTTTGGTTTTATATTCTCCCGCAGGAACTCCTTAATTTTCCGAGGTAAAAAGTAGCCTATGTCCTTCCATGGGATGCAACTTGCCTATCTATGTCTAATGTCTATTATATACTAAATTTCATCAAAATCAGTTGAAAAGATGGGCCGTGAAAGCGTAGCAGACCGACCGACAGACAGCCACTCTTTCGAATTTGTAATATTAGTAATTTAGTAAGGATAGTAAATTTCTAATTACTTATTACTTATTTATAATACTTGATGTTGCCAATGTTCGACTGGGTTCATTTAGGTTTTTAAAAAAAAATCCGGGAACTCTTTTTTTCCGTGATAAAAATGCCTATAATCGTCCCCAGAGGCCCAGACTCAAGGATGCATCCTATCTCTGTACGGTATCAAAATCGGTAAGACATTCAGGCAGACACACTTTCGTATTAATATAATTACATCGTTTTGATTCTGGAACTCTTTAATTTTCCGGGTTAAAAAGTACCTAGTACCTACCATCTACCCCCTGTACCAAATTGCGCCAAAATGGATAGATCATTGAACAATTAATAGGCCGTGAAAGTGTAGCAGACAGACAGGCACACTTTCACATTTTATTTAGAATGCGAAAGTATATATCTTTCTGTATGGATTAAATTTTAAATACTCTACTCTATAGTATTAAGTAACTAGGAACAGACTCAAGTTTGTAAGCGAGTAAAAGAAGCAAGTACCTATCAACTTATGAAGAGAAACGCCTTTGTTTATTTAATATTACTTAATTAAAAATTAGTTGAAGTACAGGCTACCCATCTAGTTTTTATAATTCAACGGATGGACGCATGTTGCAAATTGCAATATTCGTTGTTTTTCGGCCGCGCGTGTATGAAATACAATACAATTAGGTAAGCAAACGAAAACTGAAACTGGTTAGGTGTGTTTGGTTAGCGCCAAATATCAACAAGGCTTGCTTGTTTGCTAAGACGCCATCAGCTTTTACTACCATCCCGCGCATTTTTCGCCCATGCGCAGTGCTTCAACTGCGTCGGAAGCGATTTTCCTGAAGATTTTATTTCATATTAGCTGACGCCCGCGACTTCGTCCGCGTGGATTGAGGTTTTTTTGGTTCCCACGGGAACTCTTTAATTTTCCTGGATAAAAAGTACCCTATGTGTTATTCCAGACTATAATCTATCTCTGTGCCAAATTTCATCCAGATCCGTTCATCCGTTCTGGCGTGATTGAGTAACAAACATACATCCATCCATCCATGCATCCATACACACATCCATCAATCCAAACTTTCGCATTTATAATATTAGTATCTCTATGATCGTTTTAATAATTCTTGTTGTTACAAAACTTTGAGATGTTGTCTGTTCTGAAGCCAATAAGTTTGTTCTATCCTATGTCCTAACTCCTAACCTAAAGCATTCTATTCATTAGACTAGGGAACAAAATGTCTCGCGACGCGTGTCGCTATAGAGATGTAGGGCCGTAAAAAGGTAGCAGACTGACGATACACTTCATTTATGATATTGAGTGTGGACATCGCGCGGATCCGATATGTAGGTAGGTAGGTAATAGGTATCTAGTTACGATGAAAACGCTCATACTTATTGTGTGAACTGCGTACCTACAAAAGCTAGAGACGTTGAACTACGCAATAGTGCGAGTGATGCGAGTTGCGACCTTGCAACCTTTTATGTAATATGTATCATAAAAACAAACTGTATCTAGTCGTTATTATCAGCAATTGAATGAAATTCGAACGAGCGTTGTTGTAAGCTTTTTATCGCATTCTACAACACTAGTAAACAATCTTTTTAAAGCGTAATTGAATTGGAAATGTACATTATGAATTGGAATTATGCCCGCGACTTCGTCCGCGTGGAATATGTTTTTTGAATTCCCACGGGAACTCCTTATTTTTCCGGGATAAAAGTAGACTATGTCACTCTTCTGTGTGTTTAGCATGCGCACGACGAGATTTTATCGCGACGAGAGAGAGAGAGGGACGTTGTCGTTGCCGGCAAATTTTTAATTTACCCTAACATGCACAAAATGCGGTATATTACAAGAAAAAAAAAATAGTCGACATGTAAAGGTTCGTAGAGAAAAATACCACAGATAAGAAATAGGTATTACTTTTATCTCTACTTTTGACGTAACAAGAAAAGTAACCATGTTAGCTTCGGTAGACAAATAGAGTTATCGGGTAGATACTTATAATTTTACTCGTTGTGCGCATGCTAGCCATACTGGTCCTCAAATACCTATATCCATGTAAAAAATGACGTCGATCCGTTGCTGCGTTGCAACTTGCAACGTGATAAAGGACAAACCAAAAAACAAACACACTTTCGCATTTTTAATATTATGTAGTATGATGACCACTTCAACCACATATCGTCATACTGCGTGTATTATATATTTTTTCAATACACTTGCTCGAAAAATGCACTTACAGAGGCAGTAAACAGAGCTTGTAAGTTAAATTTACTGCCCTCGTGCGGTAAATTTGCAGAATTTACTGCCCTCGTGCAGTAAATTTGAAGTTTTTTTTTTTTTTAAGTCTATTCCACTTCTTAATAATAAGTTTTCTTGCAAGAAGGTTCATAATGATATTGACTTTGTAAGTAACTAAATAAACCTAAAAAAATAATAACATTTAGATGTAGATTGATGAAATCAATTCATGAAATTAAAAATTGTATTTAATATAATTAATTAAAATTGTTTTAAGTATTATAAATCAAAAAGTAAAGGCTGAATAGTCCAGGTTGGGAGTTAAGAGCTAGAACCTAGAGCCATGAAGCCAATTAAAAAATAGTATATTGTGATACAAGGGTGGAAAGTAGGTTATTGCAAACAAGCTGTCATTAATAAGCCCGAGCCGAAGGTGAGGGTTTTTAATGTCACGAGTTTGCAATAACCTTCACACCCGTGTATCACACGACGTTTTTCAATACAGTTGTGGGAAATAGTAATAAACAAATCAAAGAATTACAAGTTTATTTCAACGTACATACGTACATGGTAATTAATTCTGAAAATTGAGATAGTTTTAACATGGAATAACTTGACCACAATGTAGATGGTTTATATTTTCCACTCAATTCATGAAAATAAGCTAACAAAACATTTTCTGAGAATGACTTAGTTTTTTTATGTTTTTTCCATGAAATAAAATTATTGTAAGCCGTCATATATCTTTCTCGAGATTTTGGGGGCAAAATTCCATCTTGCGCAGTTTTCGCCTCAGATAAAATATCTGGTGGAGTTAATTCCATTTCATCATTAGTACTAGAACTCATATTAACAAAAATAACAACGCGCCGTAGATACTGATCTTTAATCTGTACGCGCAATTTTTTAGTTTCATTGAGTTTTTCTTATAAATTATTAAACAATATGAGTGGTTTATGTGTTGTGGAATAATAAAATTAAATCAACAATTAGGGATTTTAGATGTGAGAAAAAAATCGTGCTATTAATAGCCGCCAAAAATCTCGAAATAAGTACGGGCGTGAGAAACCATTTTTAGTGAGTACCTTGTACCTACCTACTCGAGTTTTATTTTCAAGTTTTCTCACAAATGTATTGAAAAATATCGTGTGATACACGGGCGTTAAGGTTTTAACAAACTCGTGACGATGGTCAGCCCTCGACTGGCGTCATCGGGCTGACAATAGTCAACTCGTATGTAAAAACCTATTTACCGCCCATAAATCACAAACTACTATGATGGATGGATACTTGATGGATGAAATTCAAGGAAATAGGTATTCTTACAGTAGCTTCGCAATATATTTACAGTAATTTAATCTTTGTAAAACAGCACATTCAGAATTACAAAAGAATATGCGATTTGCACGATAGGCCAACTAGAAACCGCCATAGGCTCGTGACTCCATCGCTCCGCCTCAAGAAAGTCCGAAGGTCGTTCGTGGGAATGAGCATTCTATTCTATAACAAAATTCCACAACCTATTTTAAACTTGCCTTTACACAAGTTTAAAAAGTCCATTAAAAGTATGCTTCTGAAAAAAGCTTATTATACTGTTGAAGATTACGTAAATGACAAAGGAGCATGGAATTGAATCGCTCCAGCAATGCTAAGGACAGCGGTTACGTATATGTAATTACAAATTAACGAAATTGTAAATTTTTTTTTTTTCAAAAGAGCAACCGCCGAGTTTCTTGCTGGTTCTTCTCGGTAGGAATGGCATTCCGAACCAGTGGTAGATTCATTCGACTATTCATAAGCACTTGTAAAAAGTCTATTTGAATAAAAAACTTTTGAATTTTGAATTTTGAATATAACAGGAAAAGGTGACTGATTGATCTATCAACGCACAGCTTAAACCACTGGACGGATCGGGCTGAAACAGATAGCTATTAATATGACGTTGGCATCCGCTAAGAAAGGGGTTTTGAAAATTGAACCCCTAAGGGGGTAAATTTGGGCTTTGAAATTTGTATGAAAATCGAACCTAAAGTAAGCGAAGCCGCGGGCAAAACACAACTTTCCTTTCCCAAAACTTGTTATTTTGTTTTGCATTAGCCTACCGCGACCGCGGCCTTGACTTTAGCAATAAAATGATAAGATTAAAATTATTGTAACTTACTTTTTAAGAACAACTATCTAACGCCGCGCTGAAATCTATAGTACGTATAATAATTATGTGACGTAATTTGATTTTTGATATTTAAGCTATTGGGAAGATGCAGGGTTCCATCTCTGATATAATAAACAAAATTTTCTTAATGATGTACCCAAGCAGAGACCTACCGTAGTGAAAGTAAAAGTTACGAGTAAGTAAGAGAACTTGGAAGGCAACTAATATATTAAGTGTGTTATTTTTTTGTTATAGTATGTCCGTCGATGGACATCAGAAACAACCCAGACGCAATGGAGAAGCTAGGAGCGTGCCGGGTGATCGAGGGCCACCTCAGCATCGTCCTCATGGAGCGCGCCACCACCGCCTCCTTCCAGAACGTCAGCTTCCCCAAGCTACGGGAGGTCACCGGCTACATATTGATATATAGGTAGTTAATATTTATTGCTCCTAACATAAGTGCATTCGTATTTTATTCCACCCACTAAATAGTTCGGCTCTTGAAGCAATTTAAACACAGCAAACCCCTAATAGTTAAGTATTATAAATGAAAACTCTTTTGTCTGCAACATGCCCATGTTGGAGAGTGGAGACGGATTTTCCCATCCGTATTCTCGCCATTGGTCAATTTTGGAATCTATAGGTACTATACCGCACAGTTAATCGACCACGCACAGTAGACCGTTAGGCTGCACTCACACATAGACGACATAGGCCGGTAAAGATACTTTGATACTTTGCGTAGTCAAGTTATCTCCGTTTATACACACACTGTAGTACGTGCGGTCGTACGATCTGCAGTACCATTTTACACGTGAATTTGATCAGGCTTTGATAATATTTTTTGGTCATATAGGTATTTTATAGAACTTTATTTTTTACAATTTTTAAGGCTCTGACAGACGGACGGACGGACGGACAAGTGCAAATTCACTCAAGTAGACTCAGAGACCTTCGCTTCGCTCGGTCAATAATTTATATTATGTATTTATTTATTAGGTAATCTACTTTAGTTCATAAACTTTAATTTTGGTCTCTAACTAAAATAAGATGCCGGCACCTGACTTGCTCCAAAATCTGCAGCTGCTGTCATTTCTCAGACAGACGATGAATAAAATACTAGCTTAATTTTTTTTAATCTCGAAGATATTTTCCGGAACAAAAAATTAACAGTCCGTAACCCCGTAAACCGACATTTTAAGAACGTTTGATGAGCTTTGTGCATGAGATATTGTATTATAACAAAAAGAAAATTAAAACGTTAAAGATTAATCCCTCCTTAGTAGACTGTTGCAAAACAAATATTAATTTTATTGAAATATAATAGTGAAATTCCCATTCTTGCAGAATACGTTTACCATTTTTACACTTTTGGGTGACACTTTTTACCCATATAAATCCACGAAAAATTATAATAAATGACTTATAAAAAACACTAATATGATAAACACACTCTTAAAATTGGACTGTTGCAATTCGTATTTATACGTTCTATACAAAATTAGTTAATAAAAAAATCAAATCAATGTGCACGATTTATCGAAATTTACGCGTCACAATAACCTGTATTTCTTAAAAGTTTGGCGAAATTACTGATAAAATAAAATTTACCATGAATGTTTAGTATCTGAATTACTGAACGCAATTACTTCAAATTTAAATATAATATGTAAACCGATGGCCTCCCGCCGAATATGGCTTAAAAAGTTATAAAAATCTTTACGACCTCCGTGGCGCAGTGTGTAGCGCTGTTGCCTTAACGTGCGGAGGTCCCGGGTTCGATCCCCGGCAGGGTTTGGAAATTTATAATTTCTGAATTTCCCTGGTCTGGCCTGGTGGGAGGCTCCGGCCGTGGCTAGTTACCACCCTACCGGCAAAGACGTGCCGCCAAGCGATTTAGCGTTCCGGTACGATGCCGTGTAGTAACCGAATAGGGGTATGGGTTTAATATAACTGCCATGCCCCTAACAGGTTAGCCCGCTACCATCTTAGACTGCATCATCACTTACCATCAGGCGAGACCGCAGTCAAGGGCTAGTAATTTAGTATTAAGTAAATAGTTAGTAAACTATTTGTATTCGTAATACCTAATTTGAAAATGCAATCACAAAGCGTAACTACAATTAACCGCAAAATTTGATTCAAAACGCCAAGTTTTCTTCCAGCCTACAAATTACGCAAAGGCTTGTTATAATAAATAAGGGTGTTTCAAAATAATATGAACCAATGCCGAATCGACCTTACCATAGTGGCTTTCTATCGAATTCGTAGAAATAGCGTTGTCGTCGCAGTCTAAATGCCTTCAGCATTTAAAATTGTCTACTTATTGATTTCGTAGAAAAATTTGAATTGGAGGCCAATTTTTCAGTATCTATTTGTAACTATGTCAAAAGTAATTTTCTATTTATATGTAAATAAAGGTAAAAGAAACAATTACTAATTTGGTAATAGGACGCTACTATTGCTAATTGCTATCTTATATCTTCGTCCTTCTTGGTCCGCGTGGAAAAGTTTTTTAATTTCCACGCGAACTCTAGGTACTGTTTTTTCGGGATAAAAAGTAGCCTATGTCACTCTCCGGTCCTCAACTATTTACATGCAAAAAATCACGTCGATCCGCTGCTCTGTTCCGATGTAATTGAAGGACAAACCAATAAACCTTAGTAATGGGCTGTAGATATTGGGGCTGATTCTGTGTAACACAATCTCTAAACTAAACTAAAATGGCAGCTTTTAAATGTAGTTGTGTCCCTTTCCGTAGGGAGTATTATGAAAGGGTTAGCAATATTTGTAATGCTCTAATTTTAGTTTAGTTTAGAGATTGTGCACTACAGAATCAGCCACATTATCAATTTTAATTAGATTTTCTTTTTCAGATTGAAAGGTGTGCGTAACCTCGGCGACCTGTTCCCGAACCTATCTGTGATACGAGGCTTGCAGCTATTCAAGGATTTTGCTCTCGTTATATTCGATAATGGCCTTGAGGTATATATTATTCTAGTAATTATCTACTAAATTTAACGATAGATTTAAATAAGCTTTCATATTTCATATTTCATGGCCGTATACTCGCCATCGGTCAATTTTGGAATCTGTAGGTATACCGCACAGTAGACCGTTAGGCTGCACTCATACATAGACGATATAGGCCAGTAAAGATACTTTGATACTTTGCGTAGTCAAGTTCGTACGTACGTGCGGTCGTACGATCTGCAGTACCATTTTACACGTGAATTTGATCAGACTTTGATAATATTTTTTGGTCATATAGGTATTTTATAGAACTTTATTTTTACACAATTTGTGTTATATAAATACTAAACATTCATGGTAAATTTTATTTTATCAGTAATTTCGTCAAACTTTTAAGAAATACAGGTTATTGTGACGCGTAAATTTTGATAAATCGTGCACATTGATTTGATTTTTTTATTAACCAATTTTGTATAGAACGTATAAAAACGAATTGCAACAGTCCAATTTTAAGAGCGTGTTTATCATATTAGTATTTTTTATAAGTCATTTATTATAATTTTTCGTGGATTTATATGGGTGAAAAGTGTGACCCAAAAGTGCAAAAATGGTAAACGTATTCTGCAAGAATGAGAATTTCACTATTATATTTCAATAAAATTAAATTTTTATTTGCAACAGTCTACTAAGGAGGGATTAATCTTTAATGTTTTAATTTTCTTTTTGTTATAATATTAATATCTCATGCACAAAGCTCATCAAAAGTTCTTAAAATGTCGGTTTACTGGTTTACGGACTGTTAAGACCGGCTACACATACTTTTGTACCAATTATTGGCGTCACCCATTACGCCTTACCCACTAGGTAATGACGTCATAATAGCATATTACACTCTTTTTGCTAAATTTGTATGCAGGTGGACTTCGTTTGATGATAATCTGGCCCGATGATATGCAGATAAGGTCTAGGTTGCAAAATACTAGTTGTCTACTCGAAACTACGAGTAATATTATGAGGCAGGAAACAAGTGTGAAAGGGACATATTATGGTATAGACCTATACGGTCCGTAGTGGGTTCATACTTCGTTACTTCGTATCAGAAACTATGGGCGTCTATCGCATAATTTATATGTACCTAAGTAGGTATGCCATTTTCCCGCGAAACACTGCAGTGTTTCCCGGGTGTCATACAGCATTATTATTGTTATTTATAAGCATGTAATTGTTACTTGTAACGTTCATTATTTACACTTAAGTACTTACAAGTATTAAATAAATTACACATTTAAAATTATTGACACGCTTTAATAATTTTAAATGTGTAATTAATTTTGAAAAGCGTCGTTTATCTAATAAATCAACAGTTAATGGATTAATTAATGATAATTATAGGTATTACTTACTACATATATATGAATGAATGAATAATAAGTGGAAAGGAAAGTAAACACTTTTTTATTAGCACCCGACACGTGTAAATGATAATTATACCATCAATGATATTTTCTGTAGAACAAGATGATGGCCGAGTCTTCGTCCGCGTGGGTTAAATTTTTTTATTCCCTTAATTTTCCGGGATTAAAATCATATTACATATATCCTTCTGGTAGGTATCATAAAAATAGGATAGAAATTAGGAGTTGCCGTTTTAGAATTTTTGAATTTTGCGCAACTGACATATAATAAATAAAGGTTTCTAAATAGTTATAAAATAGATGATTCCCGCGACTTCGTACGCGTGGATTAGGTTTTTCGATTCCCGCGGGAACTCTTTAATTTTACGGGATAAAAAGTAACCTATGTCCTTCCCCGGGATACTACCTACCCCTGTACCAAATTTCATCAAAATCGGTTGAACAGATGAGACGTGAAAGCGTAGCAGACAGACAGACAGACACACTTTCGCATTTATAATATTAGTATGGATAATAGAAACTAGATTGGTGACCTTAGACTTTAGGAGGCCGCCGTCAATGCCGAGGCAATCAATGCCGTCAAGTGATACATGAACGGTGTCGATCGACGGAAACCTCTAGGTATCCTACAATAATTGACCTCTGCCTGCACCTGAGTTTACGCTGACGGCACGCTGCACGAGCCCTTATTAGTGTGACTTCGATTGACTTTTCCCTTTTTCCTTCTTTTTAGTCTTTGGGTCTTCGCTCTCTTACGAGGATAGAGAGAGGCGCCGTCCGCATTCAGAACAACGACCGGCTCTGCTACGCCAACACTATTGACTGGACGCGCATCAATACGGAGGCCGATAATAATATCATCAGGGTAAGCATTTTGTTATCCTCTTTAGCTTCCTAGTTTTGTTAGTTTCCTATTGCGGTGGTAGCCTAGTTTAAGTTTAAGTGGTTTAGAAGTTCGGTTTCCTATTCAGATAGTCGGGGGTTCGATCCCCGGGCACGCACCTCAAATTTTTCGGAGCTATGTGGGTTTTAATAAATTAAATGTCTCTTGCTTTGACATTGAAGGAAAACATCGGGAGGAAATCTGCATGCCCATGCATTCTTCATAATTTTCTTGAAGGTTTGTGAAGTCTGCCAATCCGCAATTGGCCAGCGTGGTGGACTGTGACCAAACCCTTCACATTCCGAGAGGAGACTCGTGCTCAGTAGTGAGCCGGCAATGGGTTGAACTTTGAAGTGATGATGGTGACGATGAAGCATTTTTGTAATCGAACTGTAGGTTAGCATAATCATACTGTACCACGTCTAGTTGAGTCGTATACGGAAGCCTGGAAGCCGCATTATAATCCCAAGGAAATCGGACCTAATATATTGTCTTGAATGGCCACGACCCTCAGAATTAAGGGTGTGATGTAGAATAAATTTTACAAACATTCATCCATAATTCCATACTTAAATTATAACATAAATGTATATGCAAAAGTATGTCTTTCTGTCTGTTATGCTTTCTCGGTCCATAACTAATCACCAAATCATATAATCGCTCAAATAAGAGGAGAAACCGACTGATTGACTATCATACCTACGCATAGCTTGAACCGCTCGTGCTCTGCGTTGATATGATAGCCAATCTAGATTTTGCAATGCATAATATAGTGTTGACGGCTAAGAAAGTATTTATACCCGAGCAAAGCCGGGGCGATCTAGGAAGTTTTATAAAACCTTGCCCTGTTTTAAGTGGCGTGCACAGGGTTTGAAGCTGCTACATTGGTAAATCAGAATACCTAATTACTGACCGTCTTGATAAATAATGAGCATTGACGCATTTCCGTTTGGGTAAGCAGTGCTTTTATGCCTTTATGAACGGCACGCCACTGCCTGTTTATGCTATGCTGATTACATACCACTACCAGAGCGGTAACTATGTAAAGACGATATTGCGTTAGCACTTCTCAGCCAATAATATAAATATAGATAGATAGATAAATTCTTTATAAATGTTCCTTTACAAAACTTGTTTCGGACTGGGGCCGTGGGATTTCTTTGTTATTAGTTCCGGTTTTGTTCTGCTATAAAAATAACTTTGTTGTTATTGTATTGATGACTTGCATTCCGTAAGATGATTGCCCCACCTGCTCTCATCAATTTTTTTTTGTTTTGTTATTGTGATTTAAATTCTATATTGAACATTCATGTTTTGGTGAGCAACCAGTTTTGTTGTTGCTCCATATTAAAAATATATTTGAAAACAGTTGATAATTACGTAAAATCTTAATGAAAATTAGACGCGGCCGGGAATCGAACCCAAGACTAGGAGGCACTAAAATCACTGCCTAGATCAGAGTTGCCGAATTACCAGCTTAAACATAGTTACGCTGGACTATACTAGTATAGAATAAGTAACCACTGGACGAATCGGGCTGAAATTTGGCATGCTGTCTGCATGCATGGCTGCTATGATATAGACATCCGCTAAGAAAGGATTTTCGAAAATTCAGTAAAATAGGGCTTTGAAATTTGTAGCCCACGCGGACGAAGTCGCGGGTATAAGCTAGTTTTTTATAAGCTCCATTTAAAACTACTGATGTTTGTTACAGTCAAACTACGACACGCGGCTTTGCGGTTTGTGTCCGAACGCGCAGAGTCGGATGGAAGATCACAGGCAGATCCAGTTTCAGTGCCCAGCAGACTTCACGGGCCGACTGCTGTGTTGGGACGACAAACACTGTCAGAAAAAAGGTAAAGGTCCTTCTTTTAGGACAATCAAACAGTTCAATATGTAAGATCGGGAAGATTGTTGTAAAGCCGAGTCTTCAAAATCAATAAAGCATTTGCGTCGTGTATTGAATCAGCACGTGACACAAAAATAGTACAAACAATATTCACAGAATTTCTGCGAGTCCTAAAAATAATCGGTTGTTGAAAAATTTGCACATTCGTTATAGTTTCTACATCTCATATTTTTATTATGGTTTTCACCAGACCAGGGTTCTGCGGTGAGCTTGTCGATCAGAGCATAGCAAAATCATTATTCCCTGGGTATCTTTAATTAATTAAAGAAATATTAGGTATCTTTGTTTATGTAAACAAAGCGAGAAGCTATTTGGGTGGATAAGAAAATTCCCCAATGCCCAGGCAACTGGATATCCCGATAAATATAACTTCCATTAAATTATTTATAAGATCCATTAAAATTCCATTCTATTAATTTCTGTCCCATAAAATTAAATAGGGCAATTTATCTTTTTACAGTTTACAAAATCGCCCGTCGCGTTCCGTGCCTGTTTAGCCAAATCACCAAACTATTTAGTCTGGTGGTCGTGAACTAAGAACTTTATCGTTGAACGTTGTGGGTGATTTACCAAACTAAGAACTTTATCGTTGAACGTAGTGGGTGATTTACCAGATTTTTCGGGATGGTATAATTTTTTTTAGTCATTTATATCGTACTAGCTGATGCCCGCGACTTCGTCCGCGTGGATTGAGGTTTTTCGGTTCCCGCGGGAACTCTTTAATTTTCCGGGATAAACAGTAGCCTATGTGCTATTCCAGACTATAATCTATCTCTGTGCCAAATTTCATCCAGATCAGTTCAGCCGTTGGAGCGTGATTGAGTAACAAACATCCATCCATACATCCATCCAAACTTTCGCATTTATAATATTTACATATATTGATTATGCCAACAAGTAAAGGTCTTAAAAAATATGTAAGTATTTTAGAATTATGCAAATGAAGCTACTACTCTTCCCATTTTTAAAATCTAATTAGCCTCTTTTGCAATGAGTAATTGTAAATTATTGTAATGATAATATTTTTTGAATTCTTTAATTTGCAATAGGCACTTTTTATCTAAACTATCACTTATATCTTCTAAATCCCCAATCCAAGTGAACGAAATAGCAGGCATCATCTATTTTTCTATAATAATCGATTCTCATCTTTCTGGTTCATTGGTCAGGCACCCAAAGTCGCGGGAGAAATCTTTTTTAATTAATAAGTCTTTAAGTATATTGATTTGATTTCTAGTGTTCCTTCATCATCATGTACCTACATGAGTTTATATTGCCCTCAGATTGTCCAACGAAATGCAACGGTCGAGCGTGTATGTCGGACGGCACGTGCTGCCACCACACATGCCTGGGCGGCTGCGACGGGCCCTCGCCCAGCGACTGCCACGTCTGCGCCAACTTCTCCCTCGGCTACGAGGACAAGCGCACCTGCGTGGACCGCTGCCCTGCCAATACCTATGAGGTACCTACACCAACTACGGTCACCAACTATAGTCCGCGCGCCAGCTCTGAGGAATCGGGGGCTGAGGTAGCGGGCGGGTGCGCCTCGCGCCCGCCCGTCGCTTCATACTCCGCACGCTCCTAGACTAGTGCCGCCCTTGACGCGAGAGTACGTTTTATCGAGTCCTGTTTCTAATTCTGCGATAGCAGTGTTGTATCAAATAAATATTATAAATGCGAAAGTTTGGATGGATGTATGAATGTAAGGATGTATGGATGTGTGGATGTTTGTTACTCAATCACGCCCCAACGGCTGAACGGATCTGGATGAAACTTGGCACAGAGATAGATTATAGTCTGGAATAACACATAGGCTATTTTTTATCCCGGAAAATTAAGGAGTTCCCGCAGGAACCGAAAAACCTCGATACACGCGGACGAAGTCGCGGGCAACAGCTAGTTGTACTATAAATAGTACTAAATTGTTTCTGTGTTTGTTCAAATAACTGTTTAATTTTTAAATTCCTTAAAGTACTGATTGTTCTTATTGATACAGTGATTAATTCGATTTTACGTTCATTTTGTACAGTTCATTATAATTAAATTTTATGATACAATTTGTTTTTTCTTCCTTATTGCACATACTAACTATCCTCATAGAATTATTATTTCATAATTAATTCAATGCACGCGCACAGATACTAAAGATGTGTTAGTATCGATAGCGTAATATCGACTAAATCACAACTCAATCTCATTACGTCAACATTCCATAGGATTCCTCGGACCTCGCGCACGAACTGTACACATTGGGCCAATATGGATGATGCCAACTCAATCAAACAGAAATAAATCAAACGCCAAACGCTTAGTATGGAAGCTTGTATAAGATACATTATATATCTTGTTTTATACTTGTCTACTTGTGACGCCATAAATAGAGCAATGAGCATGCCTGGGCGGATGCAACTGCTCCCTCGGCTACAAGGACAAGCGCACTGCGTGGACCGATGCTATATACCTATGAGGTACCTAGAATCGCCAATAGAACTAACCCCACACACCCTTGGCCTAAAAAAGACGCTCGATATGACGTTAAGTGTGCGGGCACGAAATGAGCGACGGCGACAGCGGGGCGATGGAATTCGAGAGCTGACGACGAATTTCGGGAAGGTCTTTTTAGGCAATCTGAAATTGTGGAAAAATATAATTTCATTCATAGGCGAATCCAGTTCTGCCAGTCTGGTAGAGCGTTTGCGGTTATTTCGCTACTGCGCAGCATATAAAATTTTCAAAATAATTCCGAAAAAATATTTTTATGGCAACTTGATTTTTTTATCTTTAAATTTTATACTTAAAGAATTCGATAAAATAAATCCCAGTCGTTTTTGTCGGTCATAAAGTATTACCAGACCTCTTTCAAATTGTTCTCGAAATTCGTCGCCAGCTCTCTGACTAGTCGCATCGCCCCGCTACCGCCGTCGCCCCGCTACCGCTAGTTTCGTGCCCGTACACTAAGAGTTAAGCTCGCCATTGACGATATGTCAGTTGACTTACGCCAAAAATTGTTGCCCAGTCCGGCAATTCAACTGGGTAGGGGTCCCCGTCTGAGAGGACTCAAAAGATTTGAGTTTAAGTAGAGTGACTTGAGTCAAAGTCATTGGCGAGCTACTATCCAACTCTGTGTGCAGTTATCTCGGCGGTGCGTGACGGAGCAGCAGTGCCGCTCGACGCCGCCGCCGCAGAACGACTTCGCGGACGCGGCGCAGCGCGCTCCCACCATCCGCGCCTATAAGCTGCTGTTCAACCGTTCCTGCGTCTACTTCTGTCCCAGCGGATACATGGAGGTGAGGTATCCTTCATCACCCATTCAAGCTGCTCCACGCTGCAGCCGCAGAACGACTTCGCGGACGCGGCGCAGCTCGCTCCCACCATCCGCGCCTATAAGCTACTGTTCAACCGTTCCTGCGTCTACTTCTGTCCCAACGGATACATGGAGGTGAGGTATCCTTCATCACCCATTCAAGCCGCTCCTCGCTGCAGCCGCAGAATGACTTCGAGGGCGCGGCGCAGCGCGCTGCCCCCAACCGCGTCTGTAAGCTACTGTTCAACCGCTCCTGCGTATACATCTGTACCAGTGGATAGTATGGAGGTGAGGTATCCTTCATAACCTATTCAAGCCGCTCCGCGCCGCAGCCGCAGGATGAATTCGAGGACGCGTATCTATCTGCTGTTCACAGTCCCAGCGGATGCCGGATACATGATTTCCCTCATGTTAAGTGAAATTTAATTTCTTAAATCGCACATAACTCCAAAAAAGTTAGAGGTGCTCAATTAATGAATAATATGTATTAATTGATTGTTCTGTTGGTCAGGTTGGCAACAAATACAACACCACATGCCAGCGGTGTCCGAACAGAGGCTGCAACCTGGAGTGTGCGGGCGGCAAGATCGACTCCATCACCTCTGCGGAACTGTTCCGCGGCTGCACTCACGTCAAGGGCACGCTGGATATCTCGCTTCGGACCGGCGGAGGTGAGAAGCGATGGTTGAAAGATTTCTGTTTACATCCACACACCCAGTGCACATTTTCGTTGAAAATGATAACTCAATTTCACTCAAATTGCATATTATTATTATTATCGGTATATATTTTATTATTATTCATATTATTATTATATGCCCTAGCGGAGTGAAATGTCAATTATTGTACAATTATTGTTCATGTTAAATGCAAATAAATGAATCTGAAATTCTATTGTCTCTTGTCGCAACGGGCAACACCCCGCAACGAACCGGTTGCCGTGACGTGACGAGTGACGTCATAGCTCTCTTGTAGGGCTAGGCTTGCGCCACCTGGATTCAGCAGCTTGCTGTGACTCGATGTCCTCAGTCTGCTTATTGGGGGATCTGCTAACGCTGCTCTTTCCTGTCGCTATTCCAGCACCTTAGGGTCTCAACGTCTATAACACCTTTTGACGACCTCCCTGGCGCAGTGTTGAGCGCTTTTTGTCTTAACGTGTGGAGGTCCCGGGTTCGATCCCCGGCAGGGTCAATTTAGGAATAAATTCCTAGTAATAATTTCTGAATTTTCCCTGGTCTGGCCTAGTAGGAGGCTTCGGCCCTGGCTAGACCACCCTGCCAGCAAAGACGTGCCGCCAAGCGATTTTGCGTTCTATTAGCTGTGTAGAAACCGATTAGGAGCATGGGTTAAATATAACTGTCATGCCTCTAACATGTTAGCCCACTAACATCTTAGACAGCATCATCACTTACCATCGGGTGAGATTATAAACACGGGCTAACTTCTAGTAATTACTAGTAGATTTAAAAAAACGCCCGCAAAGAACAATGAATAACGATAAGTGATGGTTGTGGTCAGGGAACACAATGGCGGTGCTGGAGCAGGCGCTGGGCGAGATCCGCGAGATCTCGGGCAGCCTGCGCGTGGTGCGCTCGTACCCGCTCGTGTCGCTCATGTTCCTGCGCAGCCTGCGCACCATCGGCGGCCGGGAGACCGACAACAAGTGAGTCTGTAATGTCCACACTGCCTACCTATCTATAACCTATTATATTACTAGCTGATCCCCGTGATTTCGTGCACCTGGATTGAGGTATTTTGGTTCCCGCGTTACACTTTAATTTTCCGGGCTAAAAAGTAGCCTAGTGTTTTTCCAGACTATTAAATCTATCTCTGTGCCAAGTTTCATCCAGACCAGTTAACCGTTTTGTCGTGATTGAGTAACAAACATCCATCCATCCATCCGTATAAACTGTCGCATTTATTTAATTTCGCAACATTAATATATAAGTAATAATATTATTTAATATTAATTCAGGGCAGACGTTGTGCTGCCCTGAATCTAGCAGTCAATTACAAACACTGCAAGGTTCTTTTTAGGGTTCCGTACCCAAAGGGTAAAAACGGGACCCTATTACTAAGACTCCGCTGTCTGTCTGTCTGTCTGTCTGTCTGTCTGTCTGTCTTTCTGTCTGTCTGTCTGTCTGTCTGTCTCCAGGCTGTATCTCATAAACCGTGATAGCTAGAAAGCTGAAATTTTCACAAATGATGTATTTCCGTTGCCGCTATAACAACAAATACTAAAAATTAAAAAAATATATATATTAAGGGGGGTCCCCATACAATAAACGTGTTTTTTTTCGAATTTTTTTGCTCAATATTAAGAACGGTAACAGGTAGACGGTTCAAATTTTCACAGAATATTAACTTGTATATTACCTTTCAAAATAAATAATTAAATATCAATAAAGTAAATATTAAAGGGGGGCTCCCATACAACAAACGTAATTTTTTGATATTAACAATAAACCTCTACAAACAAAGTTAGTTTTGCGGTTCATTTCGTCTTGTTTTTAATACGTCATAAATCGTAAAACTTACTACAGGTTTGTACGGAACCCTCGGTGCGCGAGTCCGACTCGCACTTGGCCGGTTTTTCTAGGGTTCCGTACCCAAAGGGTAAAAACGGGACCCTATTACTAAGACTCCGCTGTCTGTCTGTCTGTCTGTCTCCAGGCTGTATCTCATAAACCGTGATAGCTAGAAAGCTGAAATTTTCACAAATGATGTATTTCCGTTGCCGCTATAACAACAAATACTAAAAATTAAAAAAATATATATATTAAGGGGGGTCCCCATACAATAAACGTGTTTTTTTCGTATTTTTTTGCTCAATATTAAAAACGGTAACAGGTAGACGGTTCAAATTTTCACAGAATATTAACTTGTATATTACCTTTCAAAATAAATAATTAAATATCAATAAAGTAAATATTAAAGGGGGGCTCCCATACAACAAACGTAATTTTTATTTTAAATACGTCATAAATCGTAAAACTTACTACAGGTTTGTACGGAACCCTCGGTGCGCGAGTCCGACTCGCACTTGGCCGGTTTCTTCTACCCACTTGCATTTTTGATTTTACGATTGTGTTGTTACTTGTTGCTAACCACTGTGCGTTATGATATTATTAGGTTAAGTTTATGATAAGTACTGATACGTTCTAATTAAGTGATTTTTTTTGTAAAATTTCTTTTGAGAATAAAATTCGTTAACTACAAGTATAGATACTGGGTAAATTTAAAAATACTTAAAGACATAACCTCTCACGGTTAAACCTATCTATAATTAATTTATTAATGAAAACCTTTTGCTCTACAACTTTCAAAGAAACTTCGATTTTTACAACAAAAATCAAGATTTTTACTGTACACTCTATTCACTTATCAACCCTGTATTTTTAGTTGGCACTAAGTACCAATGACACTTTAAAACTACAACGTTTGTTTGTTCTAGAGGGCAGAGCCTGTACATATTCAACAATCCGAATCTCGAACTGCTATGGAACTGGTCGAACCACGGCACGATAACCATCGAGAGAGGCAAACTATTCGTACACTTCAACCCGAAGCTTTGCTACAAAAACATCGAGGAGCTCAAAAACATGACCCTCGATCCGATCTCCACGTTCAGCGAGACCGAGGTGTCGCGGGACAACAACGGCGACCAGGCTTCTTGTAAGTAACATACGTGTAAGTAGTTCGGGACGAGGTAAACTTCACGACGGTATCTACATTTCCTTTAGAAAATGACAATATGTTGTATCTTGTTCGTTGATGTGTTGTTGTTGTAATTGTGACTGGGGTGTAATGGGCCAATCGTAACGCGCCTCGAGCGTCAGTGCCGCAGACTGCCCCAACCATTGACTTACCAATACCTTAGACGCACCATCGAAACGCAAAAAACGGCACGGTCAAATTGTGCACAAATAGATATTGTGAACAATTTTCGTCTCAGTCGCGCATGAGTACACTAGGCGACAAAATGTCGTATGTGTCGAATTGTTATTACAAAATTGAACCCTGAATATAAATCTATATGGTTGGTTTTTGTGAACCGTTTGGTGTCTCAGTCTATATTATGTATAGCTGTGTTTGTATAAGCGATTGTGGTCGCTTTTTGAGTATTAATTTGTAGGTAATGTTGTATCCTTAGTTGGTGAATCGACCCCAACACTTATTTATTGTAGTGGGACTACTAGCTGGTGTACTACAACGATAAATTAGCGGGGAGTAGCGAGTGTCAGCTTCTTATGTAATAAATAGTACATTGTTCACCGAGGGGAGAAAGTGACCGATTACTATCGAGGGTGTAGTTTGAGGCCCGAGGCGTAGCCGAAGGGCCGCAATACACGCGAGGTAGGAATCGTACTTTCTACCGAGTGATACATAGTGCTTTATACTACACCTGCGAGGAAAATAAGCGATAATTAGTGATTAAACGAACTTACAAAGTGAAGTTGATATATGAGTCGCTTCATTCGAAGCTTCACTATCTCAACTAGACTACATTTTGAGGATTATTGCAATATAGATTTCGATATCGACAGTCGACATCGATATCGACAATCGATATTTACAATCGATATCGACATTCGACTCGATACCGACAATCGACAAAGATAACGACAATCGACATCGACATCGACTATCGATATATACTATCGATATCGGCTATCGATATGGACAATCAACATCGATATCGTCAAACGACATCGACAATCGACATCGATATCGACAAACGACGTCGACAATCGACATCGATATCGACCATCAAAATCGGCATCGATATCGATATCGACAATCGACATTCACCATATTATTTGACTTTTCTATGTCAAATATGGTGAAGCTGATTCTAATATTATATCCATAAGGTAAAACATATTATCCAAATTCTCAACGTCCATACCATATTTACTTAAAATTTAAAACAACAGCGCGTTAGAAATGGATTTTCATACACTTTTTCTCCCCGCATAACACGTTAGAAATGAAATTTCATATATTTTTTCCTCCCGCATTTTTAGTCTGTAGCAATGGCGTACTTTCTACCTCGTTTTGACAAAAGCAAGAGGATACTTTCCGAGCGGGTGTAGAATAAATAGATTTATAGTTACCTAGTACCTATTCTTTGGAAATAGATTGTGTACCAAAGTTAAAAAAAGTAATATTTCATCTTTAAAATATAATAATTTTTTATTAGGGTTCCGTAGCCAAATTTGGCAAAAACGGAACCCTTATAGATTCGTCATGTCTGTCTGTCTGTCTGTCTGTCTGTCTGTCTGTCTGTCCGTCCGTATGTCACAGCCACTTTTTTCCGAAACTATAAGAACTATACTGTTGAAACTTGGTAAGTAGATGTATTCTGTGAACCGCATTAAGATTTTCACACAAAAATAGAAAAAAAAACAATAAATTTTGGGGGTCCCCATACTTAGAACTGAAACTCAAAAATTTTTTTTTCATCAAACCCATACGTGTGGGGGTATCTATGGATAGGTCTTCAAAAATGATATTGAGGTTTCTAATATCATTTTTTTCTAAACTGAATAGTTTGCGCGAGAGACACTTCCAAAGTGGTAAAATGTTGGTCCCCCCCCCCGTAACTTCTAAAATAAGAGAATGATAAAACTAAAAAAAATATATGATGTACATTACCATGCAAACTTCCACCGAAAATTGGTTTGAACGAGATCTAGTAAGTAGTTTTTTTTTAATAATTTAAAACTTACTACAGGTTTGTACGGAACCCTCGGTGCGCGAGTCCGACTCGCACTTGGCCGGTTTTTAACTAGTGGGCCCGGCAGACGTTGTCCTGCCCTGAATCTAGAAGTCGATTGCAGCGCCACTTACCAGGTCCAATTGTGAATATAAACTATCCCGGGACCCACTCAATAAATTCCATCAGAATCGGTCCTGCTGATTTTTATTTAAATATAGACACTATTGGAGTATCACTCTGATTGGATTCTTTTCTGTTGTGTTACGACACGTCACAACACAGTTGTTGCTGTTTTATTTCTGAATGTTAGATAGTTTTAGATGTAGATTTTGTATTTTTTGTATTTTGTATTTTTTGTATTTTGTATTATGGGTCCCTACCTGAAATAAAACAATTTTATTTATTTATTTATTTATTTATAGTATTTTCTTTTCCTAAATAGAAGGAGACCAAAGAATTAACTAGGTAGGTACATAATATTAACATGACATTGAAATAAACGCAATTAGTTGTGACTGCACTGTAGCTATGAATGTGTGCATTGCGGCTTATGTTGGATGCCCACTGTAATACCCACTGTTTGTATTCCAATAACATTGGTGAATACATCAAGCAATAATGTACACACTTGTAATCATACAAAATCAGCAAGGTCGATTTTGACTGGTTAAAATGTGAAAAACTATTCAGTCAGTACGTTGAGCTGGTGAAATATTGTAGGTAGAGAAACGGGTTATGCTTTGCAGGCAGTTCTGCTGCCACAAAAAGCGTGCTTACGAAGTAATACAGTTTTAAAACCCAGAATCGAATTGCTACTTTACATGTGAGCACACAATGAGTAACCGTGAAATCATACTAATATATCATACTATTACTACCTATACTATACTATACTATACTATCATACTAATTTTATAAAAGCGAGTGTGTTTGTTTGTTGGTTTATTGGTTTGTTGGTTTGTCCTTCAATCACGCCGCAACGGAGCAACGGATCGACGTGATTTATGGCATGGGTATAGTAATTGGGGACCTGGAGAGTGACATAGGCTACTTTTTATCACAGAAAATTAAGGAGTTCCCGCGGGAATCAAAAAACTTAAACCACGCGGACAACGTCGCGGGCATAAGCCCCCCAATCATGTAAGGATGACCGATGAAATCGTTAAAAATCTGCGGGAAAGTAAATAAACCTTATCAGCATTAAATTAGAGCTCAATTTCGTGTACCCATTCTTATACGTTTAGGTATGTACGATACTCAAACGTATAAGAATGGATACGCGAAATTGAGCTCTAATTCAATGTAGTTATGGTTTATTTTACTTTGACGAAAATCTTAAACGTTTGATCGGACATTCTTACATGATTGGGGCCCAGGTAGTAACCCTTATTTGTATAGGCGCTAAGAATGTATTTGTTCGACAGGCTACGAGGAGATGTTACACCTGAAAGTGCACGAGCTGCGGCAGGACGTGGCGATCCTCACGTGGAACATGTACTGCATCGACGACATGCGCAAGCTGCTCGGCTTCTCCATCTACTTCGTGGCGGCCGACCACAACGTCACGCTGTACGGCCAGCGCGACGCGTGCTCCGACACGTGAGTGTTCAATACATCTTGGCATTTATATTAACTACTGATCGTTTGTCTTTTCAATGTCATGTTTTTCAATTAAGTACCTCTGTTTAAAGATTTAATTGGCCTTAAGAGGTAATGCTATCAACGGGAAACTTTGAGAATAGGTATTGAACAATATAAGCGCCATCGCGATGCTCCTCGAATATAATCCCATAACATAGGTGATAGGATACGGACAACTGCAGCTTGGACCGATAATACCTATGAAAAACAGTCGAATTCTTTGAGGTGTGGTAACTATGACGTAGGTTAGATTATTATATAAGATGTATATTTTAGATCGTAAGTGATTAGTAATAAAAGGTATTCAGCAATGATCAGTCGTTTGCCATAACATCCCAACTTCCCCTCATGGCGACCCATGCCATATTTGGGGCGCGCGACGCGGTATCGTGTTTCGGCTCCGAAGTAATATGTAATCGACCTGTACAATAATTACTGTGTAAATGTGGACTGATATTATTTATTTAAAATGTGTCGCTCAAATGTCGAAAAAGAAACAGTTTTCCTAAATCAAAATGCGGCAGACTCAAATAATGCCCATATGGAGCAAATGAAAATGCATTTATCGACTATTAGCATTCTACTGATAGCAATTTGCGTTATCCTGGCCATTGGAATTTTATATTTCGCATGGAGGCAGTACAAAAAGTGTCACCACAACTGGATAAGGAACCAGATCATTCAAAATAGCCTGCGAAGATCGTTCAACCGCCCCTCCAGAGCAATTCGTGGCGAAGAGCAAAATATTGAGATGAATAATTAATAGAGGAAATTTTATGGCACTGCGCGATGTGTGTTTATTTCAAAGTGGATAAAAGTTAGGTTGTGAAAAGTGAGGTCGGTACGACGCGACGTCAAAAGACAATTAGTTGAGGAATGGAAAATGAGTTATTACAATGCTTAGAGGATATTAAATTAGTAAGGAAATATTTAGTTAAGAAAGGAAAATCTCGGTACAAAGGTAATGTCATAAAAAATAAATTATGTGAGGCTGAAATTATTTATGAGAAAAGTAAGGAATTAATCAACCTATTATCTAATAAGCAAGGATTGAAGTCTGATCTTTTGAAATCTTTATGTTTAGTAAATGATGAAATAAAATCTTGTTATTCACACATTATTAATTTATGTACTCATATTAAATCAGATAGCGGTAGTGATAGTGAATCTAGCTTGAATTTAGAATCAATCATGGAGTTCGAGCTCAAAACGGCGTGTAATTTGATTCCAGTGTTGGATGGTGACCAACAAACCATCAGCCATATAATTGACACGATAGAAATGTACTCGGATATGTTGTCAGCATCAGGTCAAAAGTTGCTCATTAAATTTATTTTAAAAAGTAGGTTGACACAAAATGCGAAATTACGTATGGCATCCGATTACACTTCTATGACCGATCTTATTAAAGATTTAAAAAGCACCTTATTGACTAAAAAATCAGCCACGGCCATACAATCGCGGCTGCAAAACATTTCACAAGGTTACCGTACCATAGACCAATTCGGTACCGAAATTGAAAAACTCTTTTCGGATCTAACCATATCCCAGGCAGATAATAATACCCAGAACTACTCTGTTCTTAAACCGATTAATGAGAAACTCGCGATAAAACGCTTTTCAGATGGTCTCCGACAAGGTTGAGTACGATCATTTCAGCGCGAAATTATGAGCATCTGAACGAAGCGATCCAAGCCGCCAAGGACGAGGAGTTGTCGTCGGCTACATCTTCGTCAGAAAATGTCATGCAGTTTAATCGTCGTGGTAGAGGTAAGTCTTAAAATAATCATTTTGGAAGTTCGGGACGATTTTTCAATCAGCGAGGTCATCGAGGGCACTACTACAATCATCAAAATCCTAATAATTTTATAGGTAATCCTAACAGTTATCCAAATAATTACGGCAGAGGAAATTTCGGCTACTCACGTAGTAGACCGTTTCATCATTCTCGTGGCAATGGTAGAGGTTCATATTATAATAATAATTCGACTCGTGGACGAAATTACCAACGTTCGAACGAGAATCGATCGAGCTATAAAACTCGTAGTAGTGGTAATCCACATCGAGTATTTTATACTAATGAATCTGATAGGAACGAAACAATAAATTCGAATACCAACGAAATGCAGTTTTTTCGATCTTAAGCATACCATTTTGGCATTAAAGGGCAAAGCAAAATTTTTAGGTTTGTACTTTGGCAATAGAAAATATTATTTTTTGGTAGATACTGGAGCAAGTTTGTCCGTAATAAAGAGAGATACATTACCCTGTAACAGTACACTCATAAGAGATGAGACTATCATAAATGGTATTGGGGGTCAGATTCACTCATCTGGGTTCATCGAAACTTGTTTGGCTCATCGTGATGATAAATGCAATGTGATAGACTTTAATATCAAGTTCTATGTTTTCAATAACATACCATTTACGGCGGACGGAATATTAGGTTTAGACTTTCTGTGTCGCTATGCATCGAATATCAACTTGAAGACAAATATCATCACCCTATCTAAATAT
This sequence comes from Erebia ligea, assembly GCA_917051295.2. NCBI lineage: Eukaryota > Metazoa > Arthropoda > Insecta > Lepidoptera > Nymphalidae > Erebia > Erebia ligea. The sequence continues at coordinate 4,897,574 of OU785226.1, forward strand.
GGAGTGGAATATTATTTAGAACTTCTTGACAGCATAGACTATTCAAATGAAATGTTACACATTCCAGCGCGAAGTGAGTCTATTCACTATTTACTTTTAAATATTGACAGCGGGAAAGATTACGTTATCCATAGCAAGCAATTGGCGGAAAATGTTTTTCTAGCGGGATGTATAGGAAGAATAAAAAATAACAGATTACCTGTTAAAATTTTAAACACTAATGAACACGATGTTCAATTACCAATGTTTCAACCTGAGACATGTTTCCTTGAAAATTATAATTTATGCAATTTTGAATCTAATAATAACAGTTTAGAACGGGCAAAACTTCTATTGAATATTTTAAAATTAAATCATTTAAATTCAGAAGAGCAAAAATCTATTCAAGATTTATGTGCTAAGTATTCAGATGTTTTCTTTTTACCCGGTGACAAATTAACAACTACAAACATTTATGAGCAATCCATAGCCTTGAAACCAAACACAAGTCCGGTATATGTGAAGCAGTATCGGTTGCCTCATTCTTTGAAGAATGAAGTTAATAAGCAAATTCAAAAAATGATTGATAGCGATATTATAGAAGAAGCAAAGAGTGAATGGTCGAGTCCAATTTTATTGGTTCCAAAGAAGAGTGAAAGTGACAAGAAATGGCGACTAGTAGTTGACTATCGGAAACTTAATGACTGCATAGTGGATGATAAATTCCCGTTACCAAATATTACCGAAATTTTGGACTCTCTCTCTGGTTCAATCTACTTCTCACATTTAGATCTTAATCAAGGATATTACCAAGTAGCTTTAGATAAAAAGAGTAGGGAATATACTGCGTTTACTACAAATACTGGTCAATATCAGATGAAAAGGTTGCCTATGGGACTCAAAACAAGTCCAAGTGCTTTTAGTAGAGTTATGTCAGTCGCTATGTCAGGGTTAACGTACGATAAATGCTTTATATATCTTGATGATTTAGTGGTTTTTGGAAGAAATTTAGATATTCATAATAAAAACTTAACAGACGTTTTAGAAAGACTTAGAAAAATTAATTTAAAATTAAATCCAGAGAAATGTAATTTTTTGAAAAAAGAAATTCTTTATTTAGGACATTTAGTATCAGAAAATGGCGTTTTACCCGACCCAGCTAAAGTTGAAATATTACAAAAATATCCCGTACCAACTACTACAGATGAGGTAAAAAGATTCGTGGCATTTTGTAATTATTATAGGAAGTTTGTTAAAAATTTTGCAGATATAACTTACCCTTTAAACAAATTAACTAGGAAATATGAACCATTTATTTGGACTGATGAATGTCAAAAGGCATTCGATACACTAAAACATGCTTTGATAACTCCACCTATATTGGAATTCCCAGATTTTTCAGAAAATAGCGAATTTGTCATTCAAACGGATGCGTCAGGAACAGCTGTTGGAGCTGTCTTGTGCAATAAAAATATGAAACCAGTAGCATATGCTAGTAGACCACTCAATAAAGCAGAACTTAACTATCCGACTATTCAAAAAGAGTTAGTTGCTATTGTGTGGGCTGTAAAATACTTTAGACCCTATGTCTACGGTAAAACATTCACAATATTAACGGACCACAAACCTTTAATATATTTATTCTCAATGAAAGATCCATCAAGTAGACTTCTTAAATTTAGACTAGCATTAGAAGAGTATAATTTTAAAATTAGGTACGTGAAAGGAAAGGACAATAGCGTTGCAGATGCATTGTCTAGAATAAATATAACATCAGACACATTAAAACAAATGAATGAAGATATTATGTTAGTTATGACTAGAGCGCAGAAAAGACGTTTAGATTTGGACAATCAATTGAATCAAAGTACACCTAATACTTTTAGTAATGGAGACGACACGTGGCCTGATCAACCACAAGTAGTTGAAGTGCTAAAATTACCAAGTAATTCAGTAGAAATGACTTTTATAGAAAATAACGAACTTAATAAATTAAAAAGACAAAATGATGTTGACACGGAAAAGGAATGTTTTATTTATAGTAAGCGAAGAATGACAATATTTATTAATCTTAACTTTAGGACACTCTTTACGCAAGCCGAATTTGTGACTAAGTTAGGAGAATTTTGTAAAAATATAAATATTAATGAGCTATGCATAGTGAGAAAAAAGGAATATGAAAGTTTTATTACAGATGTACTGAAGGAAATAAAAGTTAGGAAGGATTGGACCGGTCCCCGTATTTATGTATTAAGAGGAGTTAAAAGGATTGATAGTGAGGAAGAAAGAAACTATATTTTACATGACTTTCATTTACTACCCACTGCAGGTCATGCAGGTGTGCGTAGGATGACTAATAATATTAAAAGAAAATTTTACTGGCCAGGCTTAGACAATGATGTAAAGGAATTTGTTAGCAAATGTATGAAATGTCAGAAAATGAAGCATTGTAGGTATGTCAAGGCGCCCATGGAGATAACTACAACGGCTTCACATTCTTTCGAAAAGGTCTATCTTGACGTCGTAGGTCCTTTAGAACAAGACATTGAAGGTAATCGTTATATTTTAACACTGCAGTGTGAGCTAACTAAATTTGTAGAGGCATATCCTTTGAAAAACAAGGAAACTGTAAGTATAGCAAAAGCATTTGTTTCTAATTTTATTTTAAGATACTCGACACCAGATACTATCGCAACTGATCGTGGAACGGAATTCGTATCTTCAGTTATGGATCAGGTATGTAAGCTTTTAGGTATAAATAAATTGACATCTACATCGTATCGCCATCAATCCATTGGAGCACTTGAAAATGCACACAAGAATTTAGGTGCGTTCTTACGAATACAGTGTAATGGTCAAAAAGATACATGGAGTCAATGGCTACCATTTTGGTGTTATAGCTTTAACAATACTGTTCATACTGAAACAAAATACACACCGTTCGAACTAGTATTTGGAAGACCTAGTGTAATACCATCTAGAGTAAGTCAATATATAGAACCATTATATAATCCAGAAAATTATCCTTTAGATCTTAAGTATAGGTTACAAGTAGCACATCAGGATGCACGTAACAATTTACTTTTAAGCAAACATAATCGTAAACAATCTTATGATAAGTATAAAAATAATATTTCATATAATAATGGACAATTGATATTAGTTAAGAATGAAACAGCTAGTAAGTTAGATCCACAATGGGATGGTCCATATGTCGTTTCTGAAGATTTAGGAGTTAATGTTAAAATTTTAAAAAATAATAAAGATTATTTAGTGCATAAGAATAGAACAAAGCCATGTATAACATAAATAATATTATCTTGCAAAAAAAAAAAAAAAAACAGAAATGTATTGTTTTTTTTTTTCACTCGCCCCTGAGGTGAGGTGTGGTAACTATGACGTAGGTTAGATTATTATATAAGATGTATATTTTAGATCGTAAGTGATTAGTAATAAAAGGTATTCAGCAATGATCAGTCGTTTGCCATAACATCCCAACTTCCCCTCATCTTACTCTCGTATTTTCCTGCCTCATCCAAAACTGAACCGATTTTAATTATTTTTTCAAGAATAATTGAAGAAGGACTTAGGCTATGTTGGTATGTTTTTCCTTTTTTTTGATTATATTTGTCAAATTTGTTTGCGGGATGTCGGATGATAGCGCGATAACTGAGCCATTTTTGCCATTTTTGAAGGTTCCTTGTTCTTAAAATAATAATTTATTAAGAAAAGCAAAACATAGGGACATGGCTTGGACACATATGGATTTTATGGTGCAAAAATATTTTCTCTATTGTAATTATCCACGGGGAAAACAGTTGTGGGGAAACCACCGTGGTATTACCTCTTAAATGTGAGCATGTGTCTTAGCTTAGCAAATGTTGTAAACGTGCATTATATACAGTAGACTCTTCCAGATGGAATGTACGCGACAAGACTATGGAGGAAGTACTCAACAACACCGCGACCACGCCGCCGCCCGCCAAAGACAAGAAGGCTATACTGGAGAGCTCCTGTAGCGAGGTGCAGCCGCTGTTCTACGCGCTTACCAAGCTCACGCCGTTCACGCGCTACGCGGCCTACGTCAAGACATACACCACGCAGCAGGACAAGCGCGGCGCGCAGAGCCCCATCATATACTTCAAGACGCTGCCCGGATGTGAGTACCCTGACCTGCATGCCCTGATCGAAGAGACTTATCACTTTTCACATCACTAGAATTTGGTCGGTATGTGAAAGATCCTTTCGCACCTGTTAGTTTCAGTGGTAAAGTCAAATTAAGACGTATCACGTAGCATGAGAGATGACATGGTCGTTGACGAAGGCACGACACGGCGACACACATCAGTCACAATTTCACGAAAGCTTGACTTCATTAACATTTTAATAATTTATGAATATTTAAACTTAAACATTTTTACATTTACTTGGGTTCTTAGCACCCTTAGCACCTTGTCGACTTGTCTTGTCATAATTTTATTATAAAGTTATGACAAGACAAATCTATGTTCTTAGAACGAGACTTTTTTATTCTTCTTGCCTTCTTCAAGAAGGCTGGTGAAAGGACATTTTACAAAGATAGCTTAAATGTACGTACGTTGCAGCGCCGAGTCCGCCGCTGGGGCTGACTGTGGAGTCGCTGGAGCAGAACGCGGCGACGGTGAAGTGGCAGCCGCCCGCCATGAGCAACGGCACCATCGCCTTCTACCACGTGGAGGTGCAGGCCAACCACTACAACCGGCCCAAGATACTCGCGCTCAACGTCAACTACTGCAACAATCGTGTGTATCCCTCTTACACTACACTGTGAAAAACATTCGCGCGAATTTTATTCTCCCGATTTATTTTCCGCGTACAGATTTCACTTACTCCTAGTAATTTGTATCAAACCAGCAATTTGTTTCCGCGTGAATTTTATTCGCAAGTGCGAACCTCCATATGGTTTCTAGTGTTACAGAATTGCGAAAAAAAATCGCGCGTATATTTCTCACAGTGCGAACGTAGCCTTAATTGGTACACGCCCCTACGCCCCCGCCACACTCACGTTTGCAAAGGGCGACGCGGATTTGAAGTTTAAGCAATGACGCCAAATTGATTAAATTATAACCCGTCTATCAAATAAATATTATAAATGCGAAAGTTTAGATGGATGTATGGATGTATGGATGTTTGTTACTCAATCACGCTCCAACGGCTGAACGGATCTGGATGAAATTTGGCACAGAGATAGATTATAGTCTGGAATAGCACATAGGCTACTTTTTATCCCGGAAAATTAAAGAGTTCCCGCGGGAACCGAAAAACCTCAATCCACGCGGACGAAGTCGCGGGCATCAGCTAGTATTTATATAAATATCGGTGGACCTCGCTGGAATACGATTCTCCCCTCGCTGCCCGCGCCTCGCCGCTTGTTCGCCTATTTTAGTACCGTTTCCTGACTATCCAGGACTATTTGTCAGGTCCCCAGATTTTTTTCTACAGTCTTTTCCGTTTGCAATCTAATGTGCATGATTTGATTGCATCGCGCGTTGCCGCTTGGTACCTGAACATACCAACGCGTGCCAACGCGAGATAGAGCCTGGCAATCTGAATTTAGCCTAAGATCGTTTTTTTTGCAGCGAGCGCGCTTGTGAATTTGATCGCGGTGCGCGGCGAGGAAAGCAGTGCGGGCACTGAGAAGAAGGAGACGAATCTGACGGGTGACGTGAAGGGCGAGCAGTGCGCGTGCCGCGACGACGCGCGCCCCACCACGCGGTTCAGCTCTGTTGCTGAAGAGGAGCGCATCGAGAGCATCGACTTCGAGAACGCGGTGCAGAACCTGGTGGGTGCTATACTTGTCAATTATAATAATTAATTAGCTTATTTTCCGCTTCGTGAACTGGATTGCAGTAAGGCGAGCAGGCACTGAGAAGGGTGCACCTTTGCGAACAGTGGATAAGCAGTAGTGCCCTTACTATTAAATACAAGATGATGCCCGCGACTTCGTCCGCTTTTTGATTCCCGCGGGAACTTTTAAACTTTCCGGGATAAAAGTAGCCTATGTCCTTCCCCGGGATGTAACCTACCTCTACCAATACCAAATTTCATCAAAATCAGTTGAACAGACGGGACGTGAAAGCGTAGCAGACAGACAGACACACATACTTTAGCATTTATAATATTAGTATGGATCAAAAGTTTATATCGTAATCTTAAGTTGGTCGTGTTTATGCAACAGGTATACGTGAAGAAGTCCGTGAACGAGTCGTCGTCGAGCGAGTCGGCCGCGAGCCGCATCCGCCGCTCCATCGACGTGAGTGTCAACAGCATGCTGGTCATCCTGAGCTCGGCGCATATGCCCTTCTACGGCAGCAACTATACCAACGTCACCGACGGAAGTGAGTAATGTGCCATAGAAATCATAGACATAGGGTGTGGTTTGAAGAGGCTCCTTGCATCATCCTTCAGACCACACCCTATGTGGTGGGTGGGGTCGCGAGGGTTCGATCGGGGTAGTTTGGATTAGATTTCAAAATTTTCCATTTGGTCCGTTTAATTTTTTTATTAGTATAATTAAAATTAAACCTCGCCTCCTCGGGGAACTTTCCAAATACTTTTGACAAAATGTGTGGCTGATCTGAGTCTCGACAAAATTAAGGACGTTTTAGAAATATTTTTATTGTAAGTAAGTATACCTAGTTTTTGATGGAGAAAAATGGCGAAGATGACTACTATGTAGTTGTTTTTGGATTCTGCGCACGGAAATCCCTAAACTTGCACATCTTTCATCTTTGAGTAAAAACAAAGTTTCATGCTGTCATATAGAACCTCGGAGTCTTTAGTATATATAATACTAATTTTGTTTTATTATTTATATAAGTTATGACACATTTAATCACCTCATTATACAATATTTGATGGTAAAATGTTAATAACTTGGTATTTTATTACTTTGATGAGGGTTGTGTGACTATAAATAACATTACATAGTTAGTAGGAGCTGTTAAAAATACTGCACGTGTCGGCGTGGTGGCGCCTACCTTTTTTTTATTACAGTAGTTTTAGTAACAAGAACTATAATATTATGTACTTAAATGCATATACCTACATTATAATCTGTTCAAGCACCAAGGTCCAAGACAAAATGTTTAAAACTTGGTGTCCCTTTCATACAAAGCTTTTCATTATTGCTACGTGATACCTAAACTCTTCCTAACTTTTAATTGACTGCTCTCCAAACGGGCAGGCCTATCCCACTCGCACAGACTGAGAACCTCTTCTTGTAAGCAGGATCAGTACGGTATTACGCGCTCTCTCCTGACTCTCTAATTGTTCTCTTCTTATTCCTTTCTTTTTGGGTGACCCTCAACATCTTACCACTTCACCTTTTAGCTTTTTCCTGTGATCTTAACGTACCTGTGCTACGTGTAACGTCACGTCATTTGACAGCATACGCGTTTAGATATTTTGAGTTCACACTGTCGCCGAGCCCAGCCGAATAGGCTTGTCACAATATGACCAACGAGACAGTGAGTCAGTGACTATACCAGGTGGTTTTGACGACCTCTGGCGCAGTGGTGAGCGCTGTAGTCTTATAGTGGGAGGTCCCGGGTTCGATTCCCGGCAGGTTCAATTTGTGAATTTATAATTTTTGAATTTTCTCTGGTCTGGTAACCAACCTACCGGCTAAGACTTACCGCCAAGCGATGTAGCGTTCCGGTACAATGCCGTGTAGAAACGAGTAGGGGTATGGATTTATATTTCAAACCAGGCCGCGTTTGGAACCCTCTAGCATCATTTTTAAGATACCGTAGTTGATTATCACCATCACGTCTAGGTACCTATTTTGAATAAATATACTTTGATTATGAGTTTATATCTGCCCCTCGGCGTACCCCTAACAGGTTAGCCCGCTACCATCTTAGACTGCATCATCGTTTACCATCAGGTGAGATCGCAGTCAAGGGTTGACTTGTAGTGGCATAACCGGCTTTATAATGCCGCTATGTCGTCTGCGCAAGGTGCAGTAATCCTTTGTGGGGTCGAGTATTAACTTTTATAATATGGTTCCTAAAGAACTTTTGGATTTGCCGTTATACAAGTTTTAAAAAGCCGTAAAGGAACACTTGTTGAGTCGAGGCTATTATACAATTGACGAATTTCTTAATGATAAAATTGTATGGAAGCAATCGATTTTGGGTCGAGCGCTCCACAGGATAGTTAAATAACTTACAGTGCTGTATTTAATTTATTTAGCTACGTATTGTTATATCTGTTTTTAAAAAGAGCAACTGTTGAGTTTCTTGCAGGCTCTTCTCAGCAGAACATGCTTTTTGAACCGGTGCAGTGGTAGAGTCAAAACCTAACGTAACATAAGAGACAATGTATGTCCTAAATGTTATAAATAAATTGAGTTTGAAATTGATTAAAAAAAAAAGCAGTACCTAATGACAGTTACGTATTTTCAGAGTACGTAAAGAGTTTGTACTACGACCTGGAGGGCAGCGCGCGCTCGCTGCGCGTGGCCAACATGCGCCACTTCACGTGGTACACCGTCAACATCTGGGCGTGCCGCCAGAAGCACGAGAACGAGTCCCAGAGCGACTATGAGATGTCTTTCTGCTCGCCGCGCGCGCACTACACCTTCCGCACGCTGGAGGGAGGTATGTATCAACCGTGCTAGCCCATGTGTGCCATTATTATGTTCCTCACTAGCCGATGCCCGCGACTTCGTTCGCGTGGAGAAGGGGATTTTGGTTCTCCCAAAAGTCGTATTATCCACGTCCCCTGTTAGTTTTATGTTCGAAAACCATTTTACACTATCGATTGAAGTAAAAAAGTGTGTCGAATTATGATGACGTCACTGTTCAGCATTTCATACAACATCCCATACTAAGCGCGCGTTTGGAACTTCGAAATTAAGTTGCTGATTTGTTGTCAAATACCCAATTCGTCGCCATTTTTAAAAATGGCCGCCGAATTGCTAGGTTTGGTCCAGACTCAAGTATCCTGTTCTATAATAGGAATGTAAAGAATTGGTAGCATGGTCCAGACTCGGGATCATAACCGTTTAGTCGCTGGTTTTAAAAATGGCCGCCAAAGTCCTACATTTGGACAATACCTACTTTTCTGACTCTGTTTACCAGTATTATCCTTTTCTTCTGGGCTTGATTCTTTAGCATTTTTATACGCACGCAAACAGATTCTCCAATAATTGGATATAGGCTATTCTTGGTCTCGTCTAATGACGTCTAATAAGTTAGGATGCGGAGTCATATCGCCAAGTACTTTAGCTTTCCAGTATTCTTAAGAATGGAAGTCATTCGGGGTTCAAGAAACTTCCATATCGTGAACGATAAATAATAAACGTTATCCAAGTTAATGTGGTGCTAAATTAGTATAGTCGTTTAACCAAAATCATGTTCCAGAAAATGCCGATGTCGTAAGAAATCTCAACGTCGCTGTTTTGAACAAAACGCAACCGGAATTAAATGTGACGTGGCAACCTCCAGAGGATCCCAATGGTTTCGTCGTGGCTTACAAAGTAAAAGCGTCACTCGTCGGCGATAGCAAGAAGGTTTGTTGAAATGAATATTTTAGCTTTTAACTTCACAAAGTATGTAATGATTCAAAAAAAATGTGTTGATGGCATAACTATAGTGCATGTTCTAATGAATGAGATCACTTTCAACTTACTCAACCCATGCAAAAAATTATCAGGTCGATCCTTTGATCTGTGCGGCGGCGTGATTGAAGGACAAACTAACAAATAAACACACTTCCGCATTTATAATATTTGTATGATATGGTGTAAGATGTTGGGTATAGGGTCAATCGGGGTCCGGCTTTAAAGCATCCGTCGCCGTTTTCTTACGTCGTCGGTCACAATATGTCTCCGCTTCATTTATCAGAAAATTGTATCTGTACTGTACCTACCTAAAAAGTTTGTTTCATTTCAAGATAAACTTTCGCATGACGACAGTAATGTTTATAGGAAACTAGCTGATGCCCGCGACTTCGTCCGCGTGGATTAAGGTTTTTCGATTCCCGCGGGAACTCTTTAATTTTCCGGGATAAAAAGTAGCCTATGTGCTATTCCAGACTATAATCTATCTCTGTGCCAAATTTCATCCAGATCCGTTCAGCCGTTGGAGCGTGATTGAGTAACAAACATCCATCCATACATCCATCCAAACTTTCGCATTTATAATATTTATTTGATAAACAAAGAGGTCTAGTCTAGTTTGGAGCGTGCTCACGTCTAAGATGCCTATTCTCTCTAGCCTTGAAGGTATTTAAGTTAAACGTGCTAAGAAACACGTACGCCAGAATAGCATTCCACACCTTAGGTGTTTGTATTAGAAAGGTTTAGTGCGAGTAGATTGGATGTCGAGCACATAACGAGGCTAAAGTTCAACCAAAAAGTAATAAACATGAGGCTGTTGATGCAGGATGTGGGTCTGCTATCGAGCTGTACCACGGCCGAGGACTACGAGGCGTCGGGTCATAGTGTACCGGTGCGCAATCTGGTGCCCGGCAACTACTCTGTGAGCGTCACGCCCGTTACCCTCTCCGGCGTCGGCAAGGACGCCGCCGTGCGCTACGTCTTCATACCGGTGAGTCCTCACATATTATACAGTGTTAAAGTAAGACTACACCACTACATCCCATTAACGTCCCACTGCTGGGCGCAGGCCTACCCTTGACTGCGATCTCACCTGATGGTAAGTGATGATACAGTCTAAGATGGTAGCGGGCTAACCTGTTAGGGGCATGGCAGGTATATTAAACCCATACCCCTATTCGGTTTCTACACGGCATCGTACCGGAACGCTCAATCGCTTGGCGGCACGTCTTTGCCGGTAGGGTGGTAACTAGCCACGGCCGAAGACTCCCACCAGGCCAGACCAAGGAAAATTCAGAAATTATAAATTGCCAAATTGACCCTGCCGGGGATCGAACCCGGGACCTCCGCAGATTAAGACAACAGCGCTACACACTACGCCACGGAGGTCGTCAACGCCTACTCTTTCATAGGAGAGAGGGAATTAGAGCTTAGACCCACTACGCTGCTCCAATGTTTGGCGGGCTTTAACGACTGTTATCATGTTAGTGATAATAACCGGGACCGACGGCTTAACGTACTCTCCGAGGCACGAGGTTGATTCACCAACTTCCTAACTCCGGGCCAGTACTGAGAATTTCTAGTCGGAAAGCCCAATAATTAATTAACGCCCGACCCGGGACTCGAACCCGGGACCTCGTCGCAGTCAAACATGCTAACCACTAGACCAACGAGGCATTTTACTGTACGAATTTAAAATATTTAATACAAAGAAATACTTACCCAAATCAGTTCAGAAATTACGGAGAAATCAGTGTATGTAGTGTGTGTGTGAGAACCCCTTCCTTTTTGGAAGTCGATTAAAATCAACCAAACTGGATCACTAGATGCAACCCCCATTGATCGTTTCCACTTATCCCTCCAATGCACTCAGTATTCAACAGCATGCAGAGTTGTGTAAGGGGGAGCGGGCGACGATGACTTTGTTAATAACCAAGTCGTCTGCCCTTTGATTATAAAGGGCAGAACATGAGTCCGCAGTATACTTATCACCTAAAATGCTTTGTGTATGATATAATTATATCAAACCTTGGAATGGATTCTCCTGAATTAAATTCTAAACGTTTGAGATCTTACTCACCGCTTTTAACTCTTGAGATCTTACTACGATCTACTATTTTAAATAGAACGTGGTCAATTAGAAGTCATCATATAATTAATAGATTGACTATTATATATCGATACTAATTTTAAAACGGAATTAACTAAGAATAATTTAAAATATAAGTTAAAATCGTATTTTTTAAGCAAATTGTAGCTGTGAATTGTAGGTAGTTTAGTTTTAGTTTTCTTCATGTATTTTTAGTAACTTAAATATGTAGTTTAAATTTTAATAGCTCTATGTAAATAGTTTTATTCTGATATGTTGACGGAAGAGCACGCAATTTAAACCTACGTGGTTTTTCGCAGTGCTACCCACCAAAGCTGTATCGATTTGTATTTTGATAATAAAAAAATAAAATAAAATTTGATAGATTGATTGATAAGAAAAAAGCAACTGCTGAGTTTCTTGTCGGCTCTTCTCAGTATAATCATCTTTCCGAACCGGTGGTAGAGTCTTGAAGTATCATAAGTGACACAAGTTGTCCTACATGAAATAAATAAATCGTCATCATCGTCATAATATGGAAGTGTTTATTGAACAGGAGCGCACGGCGGAACTGAGCTACGAGTGGGTATGGGGCATAGTGGGTGGATGCTTGGCGTTGCTGGTGATAGCCGCGGGCGGGTTCTGGTACGCGCGGCGAGCGCTGCTCCCCCTGGCGGAGACCAACAAGCTGTTCGCGACCGTTAACCCGGAGTACGTGTCCACCGTGTACGTGCCTGACGAGTGGGAGGTGCCGCGCAGCAGCATCGAGTTTATACGCGAGCTCGGACAAGGATCATTCGGCATGGTATGTTCAATGCTCTGTCCTATCTCTTTTCATTACCTGGAGATAGCTGGCGAGTGCTGCTATGTTCTTGGCAGAAATACGTACATTTTTGTTGGATTTTATAATAATTGTAATAAATAGCGTTATGTTTTATTACATAACTAGAGGATGCTCGCGACTTCGTTCGCGTGGCATAAGTTTTTTTAATTCCCGCAGGAACTCCTTAATTTTCCGGGATAAAAAGTAGCCTATGTCACTCTCCAGGACCTCAACTATACCCATACAAAAAAATCACGTTGATCCGTTGCTCTGTTGCGGCGTGATTGAAGGACAAACTCTCTATTTAACATCCTTGAGGATAAAATTTTCAAAAACTGTGAATCACGTATTTCTTCATTTCAAACCGAAAGTCCAAGTGCTAAGTTTCATGGCTATAACTTGAAAAATGAAGAACTTTCATACAAACTTTCAACCCCTATTTTATCCCTTTTGGGGTGCAATTTTGAAAAACTGTGACACACGTATTTATTCGTTTTTAACCGGTAGCTCATATACCAAGTTTCATGGATATAACATGAGAAATGACGGACTTTCATACAAACTTTCACCCCCTATTTCACCCCCTTAGGGATGGAATTTTTAAAAATCCTTCCTTAGTGAGCGCCTACGTCACAAAAGGAACGTACTGTCAAAATTTCAAGTTTCTAACCCCAGCGGTTTAGGCTGTGCGTTGATATATAAGTCAGTCAGTCAGGACTTTGAATTTTATATATATAGATATGGCTAGCTGATGCCCGCGACTTCTTCCGCGTGGATTAAGGTTTTTTGGTTCCGGCGGAAACTCGTTAATTTTCCGGGATAAAAAGTAGCCTATGTGTTATTCCTGACTATAATCTATCTCTGTGCCAAATTTCATCCAGATCTGTTCAGCCGTTTAGGCGTGATTGAGTAACAAACATCCATCCATCCATCCATCCAAACTTTCACATTTATAATATTAGTATAGAAGTATAGTATATATTTTCCGCTTATTAAATTTATCGAAAATGTTTGCAGGTGTATGAAGGTATCGCGAAGAACATTGAAAAAGGCAAACCGGAAACTCGGTGCGCTGTGAAAACTGTCAATGAGCATGCCACTGACAGGTGAGGCATCTTTTATTATTAAGCAAGAAAATATCCTTGCTTTCGTATATCCAATATCCATTGTAATGTTGAGTAATACACGCTAGTGTAGTTAGTAGTATAGTCCTTTCATGAAATTAAAAAAGTATCCTTCCTTCTAAAGTTCCTTCTCTAATTTTCACACATACTACTAAAATTGTGACATAAGGTTATACTATTGTCGGGAGCATGCCCATACGTATGCTCGACCGATGCAATAGGAAGATCTTCCTTCGAGCCGGTATCAAAGCCGGTATCATGCTCGGGGATCTCAGTTGGTGATCACTGTTGTAGGTTGAAAGTTTTATATAACTTCGTAATCGTGATTCAGGCGGCGGCACGTGATTGGCTAACGTTAGTTCTTTGTTCGGTCTGCGTCGTGTTTACGTCTTAGATCTAATAGCGCCATCTTTTGTCATATTATCATGTAGGACGTATGTGCCACTATACTATTTAGGGACTATATTTGTGTACAGGGAGCGCATCGAGTTCTTGAACGAGGCGTCGGTAATGAAAGCGTTCGATACGTTCCACGTGGTGCGGCTGTTGGGCGTGGTGTCGGCCGGCCAGCCCACGCTCGTGGTCATGGAGCTGATGGAGTGCGGCGACCTCAAGACGTATCTGCGCTCGCACCGCCCCGACGCGGACTCCTCGCTGCCTAAAAAGGGGGGCGATGCGCCGCCCACGCTGCAGAATATACTGCAGGTGACTACTGTTATATCTAAGAAGTTATATTATAAAAGATTTTTTTTTAGTTATTATAGGCTTACGCTTAACCACCATCACACCTGATGGGAAGTGATGATGCGGCCTAAGATGGGACGCGCTAGGAGATGATGCCTATTCACTCTTGATTTAAAGATACCCAGATTGTAATTGGTGCGAAACACAGTTTTTAGTAGAGTGTTCCAGACCCCAGCCATGCGAATAAGGAATGAAGACGCAAAGCCCTTCGTACGTGTGGATGGAACTAAAGTGGAGTTTACCGAAATTTCTGAATAAATAAAAAACTAAACTTTTAATATGTAGTCTAAAACTAAAAACCGTTTACATACTGTTTTATGTACATACAACTAAACAAAGTACTTGGAAAAATGTAATGCATTTTAATCGCGACATGGTGATGGCATGTCATTCCAACACTTAGTTGCCGACAATTTGTAACTCCCACTGTATGGGAAAATGTTGATCGATTTATGTTTAACAGCCTCAGAATTCAATCTTAAAAACTTAATATCATCAGCAGCGTAAGACATAACAAAAGACCATGCAGCATGCTTCACAGATAATAAAACGTCACCTTGTTTTCAGATGGCTATAGAAATAGCGGACGGCATGGCCTATCTATCGGCCAAGAAGTTTGTGCACCGCGACCTCGCGGCGCGCAATTGTATGGTCGCCGGCGACCTCACTGTAAAGGTGGGCGACTTCGGCATGACCAGAGACATTTATGAGACTGATTACTATAGGAAGGGCACCAAGGGCCTACTGCCCGTCCGGTGGATGAGCCCTGAAAGCTTAAAAGATGGGGTGAGTTGTATTATATTTAAATATTTTAAGGTTACATTCCACATGCCCTTCTCCATACAAACCGGTTATGTCAATTTAATTTTTCTTCTACAGGTGTTTTCAAGCAGCACTGACGCGTGGAGTTATGGTGTTGTTTTATGGGAAATGGCCACACTCGCTATGCAGCCATATCAGGTGTGTATCGTGTTACAAGCGCTGACCTTTTGGTCAGGTCTATAGTATTAGTTTATTATTATTATAAAAAAATTCCGACACCGCTTACTTGCGCGGCATGACGTTACCGTCAACGGAAAATTAAAAGTCTGTATAAAATGCCTAAACATTTTATATCCGTGTTAAATCGTAACAATAAAACCGTTACCGTGCAATGTCAGAATTTCAGCGCCTATTCGTCCCCATTGAAGTTAGTTGATGCGAGCTAATGTTGCGTGGTGGTTTGTTTGTTTGCAGGGGCTGTCGAACGAGCAGGTGGTGCGGTACGTGGTGGAGGGCGGCGTGATGGAGCGGCCCGAGCACTGCCCCGACCGCCTGTACGAGCTGATGCGCGCGTGCTGGGCGCACCGCGCCGCGCTCAGGCCCTCCTTCCTGCAGCTCGTGGCCGACCTGGCGCCCGCCGCGCAGCCCTACTTCCGGCACCGCTCCTTCTTCCACACGCCGCAGGGCCAGGAGATGTACGCTCTGCAGCGCACCGCCATGGGTGAGTTGTAGCTCTCTCCCCCACTGCGCCCCCCTTTCTGCAGCTCGTAGTTCGAGTCTATGGACGGATCTAAGGCGCGGGATATATACGAGGCGCGGCGGAGGTGTGGCCTTGAAAGTAAGAAAGCGGCGTCCGCGCCTCACCGCCTCTGTACACCTGGGGTCCCGTCGCTTGCGTACATTTTGTGTGAAATATAATAGAAGCGGCGGCGCGCCTGCACTTCGCTCGTGCCCGTCGCCTCTCGTGTATGTCCCGCGACTAATAAGCGCTGGTGTCTTGTTTATAAGCTCGTTGAGGCGTGACGCGGTGGCGAAACTCAGCGATATAGATTGGTCATCTTATAGACGCGATTAAAAAAGGAGTAGGTTTACCAGTCTTGGCCTTTGTTTTTATTGTGCATAAAAAGCATAAAATCAATTTTGGAGAAGCCTGAGAGAAAAAATTTCAAGCACTAAAAGTAAGCGGTACCACCAAATAAAAAATTATCTGTAAGTAATTAAATAATGATAATACAGCCGAAAGTTTTAAGGACTGTTTTAGCAGTATTCATTGAAATTAATCACATAATTTTTAATCCTTCGCTGTACCACTTTCCCACTTTTCATGACCATCACATTATAATGCATTTTGCATATATATATATCTATATCTGCATATATCTAGTAATTACCATGAATATTATCCCTCAGGTCATGCATATGTAAGTCCACAATCCACATATACTCAGCAATTATTGCATTCGTAGAGTCGAATTATGGAACTAAAAATTTTGATGTCAACAAGTCTAAACTGAACTAAATTAACAGAACTAAGGGCTGATTTTTCAATCGTCAGATAAAGTTTATCGGAGGAATAAATTTGACGTTTTGACAGGTTTTGTATTGAAAATCTGCCAAAATGTCAAATTTATTACTCCGATAAAATTTATCTGACGATTGAAAAATTAGCCCTAAATGTAGTACCTAATGTAAGCTTTTTTCACAATTATCACTAAGATTGTACTACTTTTAGACTTATTCATTTAGTTAAAGTTAAAAGATTTGTGGACAACCGAATTAGCATGAAAGACTGCCGTTTGTGCCGTTGGTTAACTTCAGTAAATGATAACATAGAAGTTACAAGTGTATATAAAGTAGTATAAGTAGTAATGTTTAACCCTTGTTTGTTGCACGCTCGTGCCTACAGAAGTGTGTGCCGAGCAGGCGGCACTCTGTTCACTGTAAGTAATGGTCATTGCATGTTGTACTCAGTACTAGATCACTTCATGTGTTATCATTTCCTGAGTGACCAATTGGATCATTGTAGCACAAATTGGATGTACACATACTAAAAGCGAAAACCCGCGTGCGCTCTCGAAGTCGCGATCGTACGACAATCCCAAATGAATTCGCAGTGTTTCCGCTTTTACGGAACTTTTGAGTTTTACAAAACGCTGGTTTTCGTTTTTAACCGACTTCAAAAAAGGAGGAGGTTCTCATTTCGACTGTATGTTTTTTTTTCAATTTTTTTTTGTATGTATGTTACTTGATCATTCTGCCAATTATGAATCAATTTTGATGATTCTTTTTTTGTTTGGTAGATCACAGTTCAGAGGTAGTCCCATATAAATTTTATCGAAATTGATTTAGCGCTTTTTGATAAAATCAATAAAAAACAAAATATATATTCAGATTTTTTACTTTTTAGTTTAAGTTGGTACCTACTTATAGATATAGTTTTGAAGTCGGTTTTTGTTTTTGATGAAAGCGAATAATTTTATTAGTATAAGAGCCAACCTTCTGTGTATATCTGTTTTGTGATTGTAGCGTAGACACAGTCCGCGAGGTGTAAGCTGAGCTTTGCATTTGTGTGAGTGTTGATGTTAAAACCAGTATAACTGGTTTCGTAATCTTATGCGAGAGTGCTCAATTTACACTATCTGAGCTATGTTTTACAAACAAATGCAAATTCTCAGCCTATACATCAAGGGCTTATAACACTCGCAAGCACAAATCTCTACTCTAAATTGATAGATATAAGTTGTGCCAGTTATGTTCACATTGTGAATGGCTTTTTTTAGACCCGTCATTTAGTTAGAGGTTTAAGCACCATCGAATTGGCACCATTGTCGGCTTGCAAATCACAGTAAAAATTGCAAAATACTATTGCTTATTCGGCATCGATTCTATTCAGACAAAACTGAGCCACCAAAAACCACCGCGGTTAATAAAACTTGGCGTTCAAAGCAACCATTTGATGTCTCGGTCTTTTGATCGATCTCGGTAGATTGATCAGTTCGAGAAACGCGAAACTCTGAAATTAAAACCTCTTAAGCTTCAGTTAGAACGAGGCATATTTTAATCTATGAAATAAATCTGTTTGGTTTTAAAGCAACTTGTAGCCAGGTCAAAGTACACAAGAGATCTAAGATCTTAGAAGACTTAAGGCTTAAGTTATTATTTTGCATGTTGGCCTGATTTAAATGATTAGATTTAATCCTTTGTATAGTATTTTACCATTTTTACCTTGATATTATATTTGCAGCAATACATTTGGTCGCTAATAATTTTTTTGTCCCTTTATGCCCGGGATACACGAGGCTAGTTTTTCAAGCTAGGATAGCAAGCTAGTACTGTCCTGGCTTGCTGACCTGGCTTGGAACATGCTAGTTCTGTTGACATGAGGCTAGGATTATTTTAAGATAGTACTATTGCAGTGACTGAGGTGACCACACGTCCAAAATGAGCTGCATGCGAAAAAAAAAAACACTATTCGACTGAAGGAGTTACTTCGAAAACTGTGCTAATTCGCACTAGACGAACGAGAAGAAGAGTTACAAAAACGGGTGTGGACAAGACCGTGGATTTTAAGAAGAGATGAACGTGGATCATCTGCTTTACTATTGGAAGAATTTCGCAATGAAGATTTAGACGAATATAAGAGTATTTTGCGAATGACGCCTGATTTGTTTGATATTCTGTTGAGTCTTCTAACGCCAAAAAATAAACAAAACGCGTGGTTCCTGCTTACTAGCCAACTGAAAACTAGCTTCGCCGGCCACATGAAGCTAGTACACAAGCCAGGATAGTAAAATCAGTGGTGGGGGGCGCTACTATCCTAAAAAATAGAACTCCATCCTATTAAAAACTATCCTGGCTTGTAAACTAGCTTACTAGCTTACTAGCTCAGAAATGAAGCTAGTTTTGTCTACACGAAGCCAGAAGTACTAGCTTGCTAGCTTACTGACACTAGCTTGCTATCCTAGCTTGAAAAACTAGCCTCGTGTATCCCGGGCATTAGCGATGCCATTAAAATCTATTTTTTTGCTATTAGAAACGCTGATCGTCTTAAATTATGTGTGTTTTGTATTTGTAGAAAAACTAGCTTATGCCCGCGACTTCGTCCGCCTGGATTAATAACAAACTAAATAAGGCTAAATACGCTTTTATGTAAGATAGAATTTTATAAACGAGTTATGCTGAAGTTAACCAGAATATTTAGAACTAAAGTGGTAGATAACGATATGTCATAATCTCTTCTTAAATGGGGCCTTTTAGTTTCTAAATTGCCTCATTGGGAAAGTGACACCAGCGAATCTGTTTCTGCTTCTCCTTATCGGTGGTTATGTTATTTAAATTGTAAACGGTGTCCAAGAAATAACTGATAATTATTTATACAGTGTCTCTGTGTATGTGTTCAATTTCAATATAACTTGCAGAAGTCAGATTGTCACGTTACTTTCTAAAACTTAAAGCAAAAATTTCCAAAACTTGAACAAAAAGACTAGCTACGAGTTTACACGATGCAATTGATGTGCAAGTAATTTGGCAGAGCTGATTTAAGTAAGTTTTGCCTACCCATATAAACGGTACGGACACGGTGATGTAGTCGTTTGTCGTTGAGGACTAATGAAGCGATGTGTGTGTGTCTGGTTGCAGTGGAGGAGGAGAGTGAGAGCGCGGAGGTGAACGTGGGCGCGGTGGCGACGGGCTCGGGCTCCAACCTGTTCGGCGTGTCGGGGCGGCTCGCGTCGTGGGTGCGCGAGCTGTCGTCGCTGCGCTCGCGCGCCGACGACGACGCGGCCGCCGAGCCGCTGGCGCCGCCCGAGCCGCGCGCCATCCCGCTCAAGGCGCGCGCCGGCGCTAACGGCGTGCTGCGCGAACCGGCGCGCTAGCCCGCGCCGAGCGCCCGCACCGATATCTACCTCAAGCCGCGGCGCCCGCCCGGCTCTTCGAATCCTAGGTGTAAGCGTAGCTAGTGAATCGTTCGCCGCATCGTTTATTTATTGCCGCCGCGACCCGGCGCCCGCCGGCCTCTGCATTTATCACGTCGAGCGCCGCGCGGCAGCCGCCGGGGCCGAGCGGAGTGAATCCTATATAGTTTACCTCAGTAATATACCTAGTTGTATCGATGTCATTTGTGACGCAGCCTATTATCGTTAAGTTTACCGTGTAAGCTGTAAAGTGTGTATAGTACCTAACGTGACGTAGTGAGGTCGTGTACAAATTATTTTAATTCGTTTATATCGGACTCGGCGCGGATTCGTCGTTTAGCTTAAGTTTTTGTTATTGTTGGAGCGCTTTTTTTGAAGCGCGTCGCTTGCCGCGGCGCAGGGTTGCCACTCGTCGCGTCTGCTGATAATACTCATAGTTCGATCGGCGTATCGTTTTCGTTGGTCGTTTCTATTTTATAATGAGGAAATAATTTTCATAGATCGGATTTAACCACCAAAGACTTAATACAAATCAAAACGCTAAATTAAGATTTTATTATTATATTGTATTTAGATACGTTAATATTTTGTGCATGTAGCGCTGTTCGCGTCGAAGGCTTCTTCGAGTACATAAGACGAAACTGAAACCGATGTGTTCCGTATCAATTACAATGCAATAGATATTCTGCCATTGTTGTTGCATAGTCGTTATATATGATAATTTTACAATTATTGTGTAGTGTGAATTACCTTTACCTAGCCAAAGTCTAGCTAATTTGCAAGACCTTTATACAATAAACTGACAAGTGGACTCGCATTATACATAGAGCTACGATCGATTAGTTGTATTGACTAATTAATTTATTATCCCAGTAGAGGACGAGCAGCGGCGGTCACGATAGGAGCATGTATTGATGCTTATAAAGTAATTCTTTAGATTAACGAGTTGTATTCGAAAATTTTCATAAAAATTTAAACTAGTTAAAGATTTTAATAGCATTCTTTATTATGTAATATACGCTAGACGCACTATGTTACAGTATGAAATAGTAAGCTATTTGTACAATAGTTGTATATCCAACCAAAGTTAGACTCCATGTACAACAATCCTGGACATTGGCCGCACCCCAGCGGCGAGCGGCGGCCAATGTGACGTTGATAACTTTACGATAATGTGGTTTAAGGGTATAAACGAGTGCCTTCAGAAATCCAGCCTTCATTGGAATGCAGGATTGTTGATTGAAAGAGGAACATGACACGAAAACACGAATGTTGACTTAATTTTAATTTTTTAAAGGCGAATCGTTACATTAGCAGCTCATGTTAAATGAATTGGTAACTTTAGCTGCTGAAGTTATTGAATTCCCTTGACGGCTAAGTTTACTATCATAGACTTAATTTGGTCTCGCTGGCGAGCGCAGCGGATGATAAATCTATGTTTACTACTTGTTAGATGATTGTTACAAATATACCTACCCCATAACCAATAATTTATCGAATACTTGTAATTTAATACATACAGGTCTATACAATTGGATATCAATCAAGAATTTTTATGAAATTTCCATTTAATTAAAACATTATAATCAAAGAAATACATACAAATACTGATTGCAGATTTTTTTTAAATAAATAATAACTGGAGCAGCTACTGTGACGTGATACCTCTAAAATGACAGTTTTGTATTTCTGACTACGTTTTTCTTCAATTATTTAGGACAGCTATAATAAATATTTTATAAACCCCTATTTAAATGCCAATATGTATTGAATACCTCTTGTTAATTTATCTGCAAATGTATTTAATTAATTACTGAAGGAAGTAGAACTTAGAAGAGGTGGTGTTAGGCCTGGTATCTATTTAAGCAGATATGAAATCAACAGACCAATAAGATTATTATTAGATAGCGTATTTTTTTTTACATATCTATACTAAAATTATATAAAGGTAAAGTTTGTGAGTGTGTGTGGTTGTAGGTGGTAATCTCTGGATCTACTGAACCGATTTTGAAAATTCTTTTACCAATAGAAAGCCACATTATTTGTGAGTGTCATAGGCTATGTATAGTCGGATTTGCAAATTAAGTCGGAGAAAAAACGGTCGAAAATTAAAGAGTTTCGCGCGGGAACCAAAAAACCTCATTTCACGCGGACGAAGTCGCGGGCATCTGCTAGTATGTCAATAATATCACTGTGGTGGATACCGGGCCTTAAACCGTACCTGTTGGCATTTGAATATAGAGTTACAAAATAACAGTAACGAGGATGGCCAAATGGTGTGGACAATTTTGAGATGCTAGTACTCGTATGTTATTTGTAAAACGTATTATAAATCGGGTCTGATATTTGGATTTAATCCACGATATCTAAAAACTTAATTAAAAATATTGTATAGTAAATATTGATAGCGTTCACATTGTTAATGGATAGTAAATAATTTAAATAACTTATTCAAAAAAGGGCTCAAGGCGCGTTGCATTTGGTCTTAACTTTACCTTCTCTTCCAGTGACTTGACCAGTTTTATGTAAAAAAATGTTTGAAGTGATGGGGAAATTCGATGTTTAAGAAATTGCATAGTGCCTTAAGCTCGTTACAATCGTAAAACATACAGGTCGACACATATAGCAAACCTATTTTCTACTCTGTTATCTGTGAAGGTGTATACTGATCGGGAGTTTTTCCGTGTAATTGATTACAATTAGTAAATGGATACATTAGTATCTATTTATACTTCGTTTTCTACCATAAGTTCTAAATACAGAACTGATTACTTTAATTTAGTATAATAATTATAAAAGGTGTAAAATAACGTGACGTTAAAAAATTGGTGATGAGCAAAATAGTGCTTGTAGGTACAAGCACTATTTTGCTCGAATTATTCGAATTGTTATGTTACATGTTATGGCTCTCGAGCAATATCCATCTTAATACGAACCTATTTTGGCTGGAGTGTCGTTAAGTAATAACTTGACTGTGTAATACAGCGGCTGTAGTCGCTATCTTTGAGCCAGCCGAGGCACTCCACCGTCGCTCTTTCATACATAATGCTTAAAGTTAAGGTTTCCCGTTCCGGCGTCATCAAGGCGTCAGTATCATTTACCACAAGAATTTTAATCATAGCGACATTGAGCGAATTCGAGCGGCGAATTACCGCGGCGTTAAAGTAAAATGAACTTTAATCTTCTTGTTTAAAAGCTCGAGTTCGTCGATACACGGCGCGGTGCGCACACCAAACGGATACGTTGCGAGATTAAAATCTGTGATACTGAATTTGTGACTTTAAATCAAGCGTAGTTAAGTCCATTTTACTTGGACACCAGTGTTTTGACGTTCGAATACGCTCAACGTCGGTGTGATTTAAATTCTTGTGATGAGGGTAGTTATTGTTAAGGGCAGCTTAGAGTGAGATGCGAGCGCGTTTGCGTGGAGTGGCTGTGGCGAAGTCTCGCACAACGTTGCCTCGCACAGCGTTCTTTGCGGGCTTTAGTCGTCTATTCGTTATAATATGCATATCATGGTTAACGCCCGATTTGCAGATATAAGTACAGGGGAAAATATTTGGTTCTAACAAATATAATAATGTACCTAGTGGATAATTTTAATTCAATTCCATTCCATTCGATTGCAACAATATGGCTAAGCAAGGTGGTATGTTGAATTGGAATCGCAAGTCGGTATCATCTTCGATCATAAGGATGATTGTAGGTATGATACGCGTACCGAATTTAAAGTTACTTAATCTGAATTGTAAATATTACATTATAGATAGATATTGAAATAACAAATTATTTATTGACTGAGTGATAGTTATTTCAATCATTACATCAGTATTTATTATTGTTATGATTTCCACTGATTAAGGCGCATTACCTCTTATTAGTGATTATGTTATTCGTAAATTGTGGACTGATAAAATTATTTCCAATCGATGTGTTCCTCAAGTGATTTGTGTGCGTGTTGTTAAGTGTCGGGGTGGCGTTGTGCTATATGCTCAGTTTAGATACAAATTCACCAAACTATTAAGATAGTGTATAATTTTTATATTTAATTTAATGAAAACCGAGTACCTATTAATAATAATTTTAATATTTATATTATTAAAAAAAGTTACAAGAATTAGCAAAAAAATAGTTTTGAATATCGATGTATCCTAAAAATAACCCTTGTTTAAATATATTTTATACCAAGTTAATAAAAACAAGGTCTATAACGTTCTTAAAATAAAATTTGTTTTTTAATTGAAATGTTTTCTTATTGCTTCTCCCTTGCTTTGATGAATTTAATATTAATATCTATCTATATATATATAAATCTCGTGTCACAATGTTTGTCCTCAATGGACTTCTAAACCACTTAACCGATTATAATAAAATTCGCACACCATGTGCAGTTCGATCTAACTTGAGAGATAGGATAGTTTATATTATATAGATTAGGATTATTAGTGCTACCCGTGCGAAGCCGGGGCGGATCGCTAGTTATATTATAAAACACATTAGACATTGTGTGGTTTGTTATAGGTATTTCTATTTATTTTTTATTTTTTTCCTTAGTGCTTCGGAAATCCAGATTTGAGGCTTCTCCTTTTTCTTTGGTATATCACAAACGCAAGGTTTTTCATTAACAAATTTCAACAGAAGAGTATACATCTTCAAACAACCTTTTTCACCATTCTGTTTAATTTTTTCCAAGTCTTGGATGTAATATTCAGGTAATGCATGCTCCATAGCACCAAGTATTATTATTTCCTTGTAAGTCCACGACGGCCATCTCTCTACTGGTATCACTTCGTTGTCGCCTCTCGGCAACGGATTCACCTTGTGTATGTATATGCGACATTTAAAATTACCCATGTAGGGTGTTAGAACTTGAACGTGCTTTGGATAGTAAATCTTTCTATCAACACCTTCTTGTCTGAAAAGTTAGACAGTTATAACACATTTAATGTATTCAACCGCTAACGCCTCCTTACCAGAAGATGACTAAAACAATCATCATACTAATATTATAAATGCGAAAGTGTGTTCGTTTGTTGGTTTGTCCTTCAATCACGCCGCAACGGAGCAACGGATCGACGTGATTTTTGGTATGGGTAGGTATAGTTGAGGACCTGGAGAGTGACATAGGCTAATTTTTATCCCGGAAAATAAAGGAGTTCCCGCGGGAATAAAAGAAACTTAAACCACGCGGACGAAGTCGCGGGCATCAGCTAGTACTACATACAAAGTAGAGGCCTACTTGAAATAAATGTTATGTATTTGTACACGTATTACATACTCATCCAGTGTAGCAACATGTTCAACTCCCAGCCTCCATATGACGCCCCAGACGTGCGCGTTGGCAGTGGGCACCAGCGTTGCCGTTGGTCCACCCCAAAACTTAGAATATCTTATAAAATCTAATCTGTAATTCTTTAAGAAATAAAGGGTTTATTTAAATCGGTTAAGACTGTACATGTTTTTAGTTACACTAATAAGTATTCTGTAGTGAGACCACAGCGTTTGTATTTTTATTATATCCGCAGTGGATCGACGCCCATTACAAATTCCAGACACTGGCTCGCTTTTACTACACCTTCGAATAACTACACCTACACGCAGCATACCGTTAAACTAAAATGGCTGAATGTAGGTACTGACAGTTATTGCAGCTTGGAGATACCCTCCGCCGTTGTGCCCGTCACCCCGCAGTGTTGCTCTATTTTTTTATTTTATCTGCTACAAGTTAGCCCTTGACTGCGATCTTACCTGATGGCAAGTGATGATGCAGTCCAAGATGGTAGCGGGCTAACCTGTTAGGGCATGGCAGTTATATTAAACCCATACCCCCCTTCGGATCACACACGGCATCGTACCGGAACGCCTGGTAAACCGCTTGGCGGCACGTCTTGCCGGTAGGGTGGTAACGAGCCACGGCCGAAGCCTCCCACTGGGCCAGACCAGGGAACATTCAACTGCCGGGGATCGAACCCAGGACCTCCGCACTTTAAGACAACAGCGCTCAACACTGCGCTACGGAGGTCGTCAAACTCAAGGCTATGTAGCATCTAGACCAAACAGTAAGACTTCCTACCTCTATGGTCTAGTCGATGGAGCTAGTGATCATGATATTTACTAAAAAAACTAAGATTCCGTATCACGGAAGAAGTCCCCTAATGGCGGCGCTAGTAGTCGCATGTATATGCTTGTATGTAAAATGTATTAATATAGTTCCACTAATTGCCGCGGTACTTCTTTCGTGACACGGACTATACCTAAAAAGGTGAAAAAATACTTGCATCTAAGCGTGCTATGGAGACATATTCTGCACTTGGATTATTCATATGAATTCTAAATGAAAACATATTGCTACCATAAGAATAATATAGAAATGTATCTGGCTTGTATATTTCGTGCCTTAACATGACGTCTATTATTCAGTAAGAAAATATATTATACTGGTACAGACCTAAAATACAACTAAAAGATTGAAAGAATTGAACAATTTGTTTGACAATAGTTCCCAAAATAAAGATAAAGAAGTAACCAGCCAGTTGCATTTTTTATGAAGTACATAAACAGTCTGGATTCATTATAATAATTAATAGCCTGTCAAAATTATCTGGCCCAGGTGGCCCAAATTGGAACTAATTTTTATGCCTGTATAGTATGGTTTTATTTTATTTTTCATATCTACTAGTGACACTGCCACTGGGTCAGATAAGTTTGTGAGTCTGTACATTGTGGTTGATAAATATTTAGAGAATATCAGGGTCCCAAGGAAATAAAAAAAAACAATAAATTTAAATAATAATAATATTTACCACCATCAACTATACATATTTAGATCAATATTCATAATCAATAATAGAAAAATATATTTACACAACATAATTTTGATTTATGTGGAATATAATATTATTTTAATCACAACTTTTGGATGAATAATTATTTTACATGTTTAACTTTTCTAGCATTTTAGGTGATGCCTTCTGTCCATTGTGGGGTATTTTCTTCAGCTGTACTATGTATTCTTTTGGTAAGTTGCATTCAATAGCGCCATTCACAATACAGTCTAAGTAAGTACTAGATGGTCTCCTTTCCAGTGGTAATTCTACATCAGCACCTCTTAGAGGAGGGTTCACTGTTTGTTGATATGTGCGACACTCTATCGTTTCACCCTCAGGGGTCCACACATTAACAGATTTAGCAAAATACCAGTTGGTATCCACACCTTCCTGTCTGAAAATGGACAAATTTGATATTATTAACAAAGATATAAATTTACAGTAGGTAGCTTACAATTTTTTAAAAAGATTATTTTAAAGTTCTTATCATGTATAATTGTTCCTATCTGAATTTGTTTGATGATGCTAAGATATAATATGTGGAGCTATAGTACATAAAGGATCACCTTGAAAAATTGCAATAATAATTTTATGTTCTTTAAATGACAAATTAATGTATGACCTAGTCTAATATCCACATTAGAACAATGTTTTAATTTGAGCAATTTTAAACACAGCTTAAAAAAAGTTAACTTGCCTGTCTAAAGCTGGCATATCACAATTATGGAGCCTCCAAACGGCGCCCCACACATGTATCTGAGCATTTTCCGTTGGTACGATTGTAGCTGATGTGCCTCTCCAGTGGTCAGAATACTTCATGAAATCTAGTTGATGGCCCTGTAACAACACGTAACGATTAATCCTAAACTTAGCCGTCATCGTTTCGCCGACAGACGACCACAGCTGGACACAAGTCTCTTCTAAGGGTAGCCACTAGTTTACCACTCAAGATATCCTTACGATGCGCGTACCATCGCGGAGTCGCAAGCATATTCGCAAGTTCTTTATTATAATGCCACAAACTCACATCAAGTCTTCCGATTCCAATGAACTCGGCAGTCGGGTTGTTTATACGTATTCGTTTTTTCAGCAGGTTGCTGCCATAGGCGAAGTAAAGAAATGTGTCTTTAATTTGCTTTGCCATAATAATTTAAGGAATATTTAGCTTTATTGATATAAACATGATGAAAACAAACAACTTGCAGACCAGACCAGAGACTGGTTGTTGCAGACACGTTCGAAAACCAATTTGAAATGTCAGCTAGTGCTAGAGCACAGAGTTGAGAGTACAATAAATATACTGTGCTAGTAGAGGCAGAGCCATGGCATTGACTGCAATTATGACATTGACAAATAGGGCTGTTTTTTGAATCGTGAACAAAATATGAACATGGATGTAATAAGTACTTAGTTTGTACGTAAGTACCTTCTATTAATATGTCTGTGGTAAGTACTTATTACATCCATGATCCATGAATATGAACAATATGATGGAAGAAAAGCTCGACTCTCAGGTTACTAGGCACAGCTAGTCTCTGGTCTGAGCTCGACACTGGCGAAGTGCATTGAAAAACCAAGAAAAAAAAACCGGCCAAGTGCGAGTCGGACTCGCGCACCGAGGGTTCCGTACAAACCTGTAGTAAGTTTTACGATTTATGACGTATTAAAAATAAAAATTACGTTTGTTGTATGGGAGCCCCCCTTTAATATTTACTTTATTGATATTTAATTATTTATTTTGAAAGGTAATATACAAGTTAATATTCTGTGAAAATTTGAACCGTCTACCTGTTACCGTTTTTAATATTGAGCAAAAAAATACGAAAAAAACACGTTTATTGTATGGGGACCCCCCTTAATATATATATTTTTTTAATTTTTAGTATTTGTTGTTATAGCGGCAACGGAAATACATCATTTGTGAAAATTTCAGCTTTCTAGCTATCACGGTTTATGAGATACAGCCTGGAGACAGACAGACAGACAGACAGACAGACAGCGGAGTCTTAGTAATAGGGTCCCGTTTTTACCCTTTGGGTACGGAACCCTAAAAAGAAGAAAGATGGAAGGAAGATTGTATCTAAGTTGGTAACGATCGCAATCACCTCTGATTGTTTAACATTTAACCGCACATTCTTCCATTATTGGCCAAAATCCCAATGATGCACCAAAAATACCTTATTCAGCCAATCAAAACTATATAAATACTGTACCTATATAGAATGTGTAACTATATAGATACTGTTTAAGATTGATGCGTTTTACAAAATCGCCCTGCTGGTTTATGTTTGCTATGTAGGTATCTACCTACCTACCTAGAGTTGCTGATTTGATTTGAGGAGTTATAAGAATCTATAGACAGAATCATAGTCGTCTCTGTCCAACAGTTGAAGAGTGTTAACCAATCAGAGGTGATTGCGATCGTTACACTACTATTAGCGATGGGCGATTGTCTACTATGTATTCCGCTGCCATAGCCATAGCAATAGTCTTTATCCACAGGGGATAGAGACGGCTATGCCGCTGCCGTTCACCCATAGATAAGTATTGTAATTGTATACGTTCACCGTTGTCTGTCTGTTGCCACCTAATCAAATCTTGCAAGTTTTTGAAACACTTCCTGTTTCCGAATGAGCTGAAATTTTGTAAATCGGATGACAATGCACTATTTATTAGATCTCTATGGCAATATTATTATCATAATAATGTCCTACCGACCGAATTTCGGCCACGGCGGCCTACTCCAGAGAGATTAGCCGTCTGCGCGGGAGATAATATTATTATAGTGCACAAGTGTGTGCGGATACACGTCATGTACTCTCTATTCCTTTACTCACATAGCCCGATGGGACGGAAAATCCGGCACGACCGGAGAGAGACTTATCTCTGCCCGACAGCTTTACCTGCTTTCCGAGGCACCGCCAACTTCCTTACTCCGGGCTAGTACTGGAATTTATTGTCAAAAAAACAATACTTGGGCCCGTCCCGGTTCGAGTCCCGTCAGCCGCAGTCGATCATGCTAACCACTAGTGACTTGGCCAACGAGGCAATCGCTATATCACTATTACAGAATATTATTATGACATGAAGCTGATCCAGATGATGGAGCCAGGAGGGTGCTATGGGAAATCTGTAATAACTTATGTAGGTACTTAACCCCTTCAAGCCTGAGCTCGTTTGATTCGTCTTGGCAAGTACCTAGTGGCCTAGGACCAGTGTCAGTAAGCTGACACTACGATTGAGAAGTGCTTCACAGGAATTTCCTACATAAAAAGGAAGAAATAATAAAAACAACCCTATCTTTGTATGTACTTAATGAATATTTATTACTTATGTTATCACTTTGATCTAGGCACTCACAAAATATGGCACTTCCTATTTTGTCACTCACTATAAACCGTTTTTCGTTCGTATTTTGGGAATAGTTAGTTTACAAAACAATATAATTAGGGACTACAGGTTGTATATTAATCACAAAAATCCATTTTTAAGCACCTTCGATCTTCCATGTTTACCAATGCAATACTGTACAGTGGCGTAAACTTTGAGTAACCTGCGTTCCACTGCTTTGAAATGATCTTCTGTGGCCAGGGTGTGCCCTCGCAGTGCTCCTATTTTTTTTATTGTATCTGTTAAACTGCCACCAGAAATCATTTCCAGGTTTTGCCATGTTGATGTTGTAAGTCTGAAAAAGAAATTCAACACAAAACAACTATAATAAAAAAATAATTTACGCTTTTTCAAAAGCATAAATTAATTTTTAATTTTCGCATGGTTAAAGTTTAAAAAAAAAACTTAAACCACGCGGACGACTTCGCGGGCATCAGCTAGTTGCCATTGGATTGCATATTGTATCTGAAATGTGCCACCTGTAGGGCTTTATTTCAGAAATTTGACTGTTGTTTCATTCTCACATAAACTTAACACCGATAGATGCCAGCCTCAAAGCAACTAATTATTCTGATAACAAAATATTCTGTTTGGCGGCTTGTCAAATATGGGAGGAAGTACTGTGAATGTTACTTCTGCCCGAAAAAGGTCTTCCCATGTTGCGGCGGAAGTTTCATTTTAATATAAACTTACATACAACATTGGTAGAGCGGCGCTAAAATATCTAACTCATCCACCATTGCATTCCCCAAGCCTTTGCCATTGTCTAGCAAAACAATCTGATCTTTGTAAACTTCATAGCGATGTCTGTCACCATTTTGTATGAGGAAATCGAAAATTGCAACATCAATAAAATTAAGCAGCCTTTTCGCACTCAATATTCCTTTAACTTTCCTAAAATAAAAATAAAAAAACATTAAAGACAAATAAATGGTAACACCACACGTCTAAAGAACCTAAACATCATAATAAGGTATGAAATATTGTAATAAATAGTTAAGTATAATAAATAATTTGTGCCGTTATCAATACAGTGAAGAGTTAACTTGAATTTTGTAATTATCAATAACCATAACATGGACACTAATTGTCTGTCTGTGTACTGATAACCTGGACAAGTAAAAGATAAAATATTTCATCACAATTGATTACTTACTTACAAAAATCATTATCAGTTTCCCATTCCATTTTTCTCGTACTATAGGATCTCCTCCATGGAGACTTGTGAATTTTGAATTGTCTGTCCAAATAAAGGATAGCGGCTCCTTCTATTTCACCATTGCTGTCAGGGCATACTGTCTCATTTATTTTACAGTAAAAACATTTTCCGTAAATACACAATGATCCACTTTCTAAAATTATGAAAAATGCATATGAAGATCTACTCATAAGTTAGATTTTGCGGTACATGATCACAACACTTTAGAGGCGATTCTTGTGCACAGCTTTGTGTAGGAATGTATGGAGACACATAGTAGTTTTGCATTTGGCTATCGCACGTTGCTGTCTTGTACTCCGCAGTCTACCTTTAGAATGAAATGAAATTAAGTTTTTATGCTCATGTGCAAGTTAAAAGAAAGTTTGAAATATTGAATTGAAGGGTTAAAATTTTGATTTCAATTAAGGCATCATAGCAACATCTAGTGTTATTTTATTCATTATTGTTAATCCATGACTTAAAATTACCATTTTTTACCATAGTCCGCTTTAAGCCCACAGTAGCAACAGGCAATATGTCCTTGTGGATATGTATGCGTCTTATGACAGAAGGTGGTATCCATCTAAAGTTTAGAACCATCGCTAAGTAATAGGCAAACACTTCAGAGTTATGGCGATCAAAGCCTCCATAGATGTCCCCATTGATTACATGGTTCAAGTTGTAGCGTTTAGGCTTGAAATAAATCTTCTGCTTACCCTTAAACATAAGTACATGTAGTGTATTGTATAAATGAAAAAATTACATACAAATTTTCAAGAATCTACATTGTTCTTAAGGGACCGGCGACCGCCGCTCGCAAATTCTACTCGAACCGCAAATATAAATTTGCCGGTATATTGCTATCCCTATTTGGCTGAAGACACATGATCGCGTGCAAGCGCGATAGCAATATGAGCGTACAGAATTTGTTATACATTTAGTCTTGTTCCGTGAATACCAAAAATGATGAATGAAAAATTGTTGTGTTTTTAACTTTGTGTTGTTATTCTGTAACTTGACAATATAGGCTATGTTCCTGATCAATTAGTACGTGAGATATCGCTGGTTTTAATATAAAACAAATAAGGAGAAAACATGTCCTTTATGTCGCAAAAACATGCAAAACGCAATGTGCTTACATTTAATTTTGGGAAAGTATTTTGGAAAAATAATTATCCAGGGACCTAGATAAATACAAGTTCAATCTTAATAATCGCATAATATGGAGGAAATATGCTCGAATTACTAATTATTTTGGTATTACGTTTGTATGAGCAATTAGCCCTCCGCTGGCGCCTTAACAATGAATAACTCATTTTATCAGTTGTAGTTATTTGAGAAAAGATTTATCAATCTATCCAGTATTGAGTGAGTATAATGATTAGTATATTGAATCACTCTTGTTTTGTGTGCTGCAGATAACCACAACCATATGAAATAAACCCAAGTAAAGATGAATCCTGCTAACTGTCTAACTTACTAAATTATTATTTGACAGAGAGTTTAGATTTTAATTGTTTTTTTAAATGCAGCTATCTTACTTCAAGTAGAAGTAATAGTTTTAATTGTGTTCCTTTTGGAGCATTGTCTACCAATGCTATCTGCGAGGTTTGTATGGCATGTAATATTTTACCCGGAGCTCCATTGGTGTGCGGAAATAATGACTCTTCACTATTCCACTGCAAAATAAAAAATACAAACCATAAATTTTTTTTATTTAACAACATTTCAGATGTATTTTATCAGCTGTTAAGTGAAGTTAAACTGACTAATATAGAAGTGAGATAACTAGAAAGGGGTTTAGACTATAGCAGGTTTATGTCCAACTGTCCCAACCAGGAACCAGTTTAAAAGTTGAACAATCATTTCAGCTTTAAGTACCTAATAGAAGATAAATTTTAAATTCAATCCAATTACAGTTTCTACGTTTCCAAATCAACAGGTTTATATAATAATTAGACTAAAGTCATAGTTTGGCAAAATGTAGTTTTCATGAAATGAATTATAATAATTATATTATAAAAGCCCACTTTACAGTGATTCTAAATGGTTTACTTACACTATCTGCTTCACTCCACACATCCTGAGTATTAATATTATGATGACTAGTGTTAAACGAAATTATTAAACTGCTTTGTATCGGTAAAAACTTTGGATTCTTACTTTTGTAATTGCTTGGCAAATAGTTTAGGTAATCATAAATATCTTTAAACACACTAGAGGTAAATTCTAACTTAATACTTGGTACATTAAATTTTGGATATCTTGTTCCAACTGAGTTAAGAGTATAGAAAAAGTAAATATTCAGGCCTACGAGAGCGAGAAGGAATATTGAAAATCCAAAAGCATAATTCATCGACATTATGTATAATGCGAAGATAGGTTTAAACTTACACTCACATGTTTGCCTTGTACCGTACTAATCAATAAAACTCACGTTATTTTATTATTAAACGGAAGATAATAGAGATTACCATAGGTAAGGTGAATCCGTTATTTAGGTACATAAAATGAGTAATTGATTGACTCTTAGAATATTATTGTTGTTTGAGCTTGGACTTTGGAGGTTGTTTGATCACACATTAAATCTTTGATATATATTTAATTTTAAAATGAATCTATTCGCTAAACGAGAGCGGATTAATCCATATTTTTTATTATAATGAGATTTTTTGCAATTTTTTGTGATTTTTTTATTAAATTTGGAAAGGGATGTTAACCGGTTCGATAAAAACCGGAGAATCACCGGTTAAGACATGTCCCGGTTTTTTACCGGTAATTACTTGAAGTACCGGAGATTTTCTGAACGCATCCTTACTAATACTAGATCATTTTTATCGACGTATGGGGAAATCCCGTCAAACCTTCGTCAAACCTAGTTCTGTTTATTGCTGCCAATTTAAAAAAGTATTATTAATGTATGTCCACCCGTGTTTATAGTATAAAATTGAAATTCTAAACTTTTGCCCAGCACTTTTTAGGTCGTGAGGATCCACTAGTTACTTATTTGGTATAATTCCATTAATTTTCTAACTTACGTCATTGTTTTATTTCATAATAAATATCCTTAATATTTATTTTTGTCTTTTATTAATCTAAATTAGTTACCTTCACAGAGTACATTATATTATATACTGGTTACCTTGATAAAATATATTTTATAAGGTGGTTACTGAAAATTTACCCGCCAAATTCAAATTTATTTAATATTATTTTATTTATTTATTTATTTATAAGCTTTTATCGGACAATAAAATATTTTTAAACAGTGATTGTAATTATTCTATTCTAGTTCTAATTGCTAGTCCGTGTGCCCTTTGGCAAAAGCCTCCTCCAATCCTTTCCAATGATTCCTATTAGCTGCTTGTCTCGTCCATGTTCTCCCCGCTATAGCCTCAATTTCATCTCGCCATCTCTTATTTGGTCGCCCCTTCCTCCTCTTTCCCTCTCTAGGGTACCAAACAGTTAATATTATTTACGACAAACTAAATAAAATTTGAAATTGATGGGCTCATTAAATGAGCCCACCAATTTCAACCACCACCTTAAGGTGGTCAGACTAAATGAGCCTCATTTCGTCCAACCGTGCG
This sequence comes from Erebia ligea, assembly GCA_917051295.2. NCBI lineage: Eukaryota > Metazoa > Arthropoda > Insecta > Lepidoptera > Nymphalidae > Erebia > Erebia ligea. The sequence goes on from OU785226.1 coordinate 4,932,617, forward strand.
TCCAACCACCCTAAGGCCCTGCCGAACCGGTTTTTCTCCGGTTATAGTTGTAAATTCTCCGAAAATCTCCGGAGCCTGATTTTGCCTCCGGTACACATCACTTTGGAAAGTTGAATTGACATGCTTGACAGTGACAGACCATCCATGAGTGACTGACGTCTAACGTTAAAGATATGAAATTTTTCATTGTAGAAGCTTTTATTTATTTTCGGCATCGTATCGGAACGCTGAATCGCTTGGCGGCACGTCTTTGCCGGTAGGGTGGTAACGGTGGTAACTAGCCACGGTCGAAGCCTCCCACCAGGCCAGACCAGGGAAAATTCAAAAATTATATATTCCCAAATTGACCCTGCCGGGGATCGAACCCGGGACCTCCAATTACGCTTAGCTGTTTTAAGTGAAATTGCTTGGTTTAAAGCTTCATCAAGTTCAAGCGTTAAATTTTCCAAAAGGCGTTCCCTAATTTTTTGAGAATTAATCCCTGCAATAAATGCACTTGTTACCTACTGCTTGGTCTTCATGTTCTTTAGCCGTACCTAACTTCTTAAAAAAGAGCATCTTGAGCAAGAAGTTTTAAACTGCTCACATAATCGGAGATGGATTCTTCAGATTGCTGTTTTCTTGTATTAAGAATGTTTTTTTTAAAATATATATATAGCGAGCAAACGAGCAGGCGGGTCACCTGATTTTAAGTGATTACCGCCGCCCATGAACATTTGCAGCACCAGAGGAACCGCCAATGCGTTGCTGGCTTTTGAGAAATTTGTTTATCCGCCCTTTGAAGAGCCCCATATTATAATCATTATGGAACACAGAAGATGGAAGCTGGTTCCACAATTTGCAGGTACGTGTCTTGCTAAAATTATATTCTTTGGTTTCACGAATATCATAACTAGCAACTGTATGGCATCATTAAAAGTTGCGCAATTTTGTATGTAAGAATTTGTTGAGTTATCAGACAAAAAGGTTTCAAATATGAAAGCGCCAATGTTTCCATTTTATATCTGCATTGTTACTTTAAGGATCTACTTCAAACCTTTCGGGCCGCAGATAACGAGTGAGTGTGTTGAAAGGGCTGGAATCATGCCATTTTGATACTGGTTCTTCTTTAGACATTTTCTATTCCATCTAGTAGAATAAATTGATCTAAAATAACATACGAAATTACCCAAGAATTAGGCTTTATTCTACTACAATTACAATAATATGACAAGATGAAATGTGACAATGGGGGCTATCGCGTATGAATTTGCCGCTAGGGGCGCTGGTGTCGCGTGAGGGCCAATGTGTGTGTTCCGTTATAAGCACTGCGAGCACTGGCAGTGCTCTTTACTGGGGACTTCCAGTGCTCTCAGTGTATTTCGGAACGCACCCAATATCATTCACTTTTCACTGGTTTTGGCGGGTTTCGTGACATAAATTATAATTTCTTTAATTTACCTGTTGAAAAGTGATCTCCTTCGTGAAATTATCGCAAATATGGATTATTTGGCGATGAATGTGAACGCTTTGAAAGCGGAATTAAGAAAAAGAGGCGCAAAAATAGGCGGCCTCAAAGAGCAGCTAATTCAGAGGTTAGTTTGTTTACTGTTTCCAAACTTATTTTTTGCCAAAAGTATGCTTGTTTGCGAGGTAACAGCTGTGTTTTTTCTTTTTACATATATTTACCTAATATAGGTATTATATATTATATTTACTTACTAAGACTTCTGCATGAAAGGTTAAGGGTTTCATGCACATCAAGGACACACTTTTACTACATGATATTGAAATATACCTATGTCTCTGGTTATGTACCCACAGTAGGTATCACTAACGAGAACACACCTATCTTGGGATCAGATTACTATGTGTGAGATGACCAGAATTTAATAATAGTAGGTATTTCTCTTGATTAATATTAGATGTTTCATTTCAGGTCTCTCCAGAAGGATTAATTGGAGAACTAACTAACAGTATTGGAAGTGAAATGTACTTTCTCTATAAAAGATGAGTTTATCAGTGTGATAATTATTATAAGTACATAAAAATGATCAATAATGAATACTTATTGTTTGAAAGAAAGTAGCCCCTACTATCATACATACATGATACCTGCTATTGCTAGAAAATTTTCCAGCTTAATCTAGTATCTACCATTGTTTAGTAGTTTCAACTAACAACTCAACCATCTTTCAGTATCATATCCATTGTATGGATTTAAGTACAATGATTAATATTTTTTTGTATAGCAGTGTGTTTTAAAGGGAAAGGGAAGGATAAATATAAGTTTAATAAGTAATTAATTTATTTTTATTTTATTTATTAAGTGCCTATATAATTAATTCCTCAGAATCCTGCGAATTCCTGCGAAACGCCACTAGCCATTGAGGTATTATGTACTAATATAATTCAATGCCACTAGCCACTGTTTTAGAACAGTTTTATCTTTTGGAAACATGTGTTCTCCTTTTTTTCCGAACAAAACGGAACTGCACAACATTGCGGAACTAGCTACTCGATATGATGATAGTTATAAATATTAATAAACATAATGAGATTCAAGATTTAAAACTTTGTTTCGGCGCCGATCTTATAAAGTCGCCTTTGACAGCTATACCTCTGACCTTAGTCAACAGTGGCGCCAACTGGTGAGCAAAGAAACGATAGTCCCCATTGACAACAAGAGAACATATTATTAACATTAGATCACAGATGTAGTAAACAGATACCGCGCTCGGAACACAGAAGTGCGGCCAAAATTTATTCGAGTGTGCGTGACAGCACTGTCTGAACACATGCATCAGTGTGCGTGAAATGTTGCCAGATTAATGAAAAAGTGCCAAATTAATGAAAGAAAATCTATTTGTTGGTTCTTTCTTTAGGCCTTCGATTTCAACGACATATGGTAGGAGAATAGCTTGTATCCTGGAAAAGGAGATGCGCATATTACTGTGGTGGTACGCTGGCTACTTTAGAGCTACGCTGAGTAGGTACTTTAGCGGTACGACGAATACTTCCAAGATATGCCAGTTAAATTGGTGGTACGTAGACTACTTTAGAGCTAGGCCGACTACTTTAGAGGTACGCCGACTACTTTAGAGGTACGCAGACTACTTTTAAGGTACGCCAGCTACTTTAGCGGTACGCAGACTACTTTGGTGTTACGTAGGCTACTTTTAAGGTACGCTAGCTACTTTAGAGGTACGCAGGCTACTTTGGAGGTACGTAGGCTACTTTGGTGGTACGCAGGCTACTTCGGAGGTACGTAGGCTACTTTGGTGGTACGCAGGCTACTTTTAAGGTACGCAGGCTACTTTTAAGGTACGTAGGCTACTTTTAAGGTACGCCAGCTACTTTAGAGGTACGCAGGCTACTTTGGTGGTACGCAGGCTACTTTTAAGGTACGCCAGCTACTTTAGAGGTACGCAGGCTACTTTGGAGGTACGCAGGCTACTTTTAAGGTACGCCAGCTACTTTAGAGGTACGCAGGCTACTTTGGAGGTACGCAGGCTACTTTTAAGGTACGTAGGCTACTTTTAAGGTACGCCAGCTACTTTAGAGGTACGCAGGCTACTTTGGTGGTACGCAGGCTACTTTTAAGGTACGCCAGCTACTTTAGAGGTACGCAGGCTACTTTGGAGGTACGCAGGCTACTTTTAAGGTACGTAGGCTACTTTTAAGGTACGCCAGCTACTTTCGAGGTACGTAGGCTACTTTGGTGGTACGTAGGCTACTTTTAAAGTACGCCAGCTACTTTAGAGGTACGTACGTACCTCGTACAGCTCTTCGTACCTCGAAAGTAGCTGGCGTACCTTAAAAGTAGCCTACGTACCTTAAAAGTAGCCTGCGTACCTCTAAAGTAGCCGGCGTACCTCTAAAGTAGCTGGCGTACCTTAAAAGTAGCCTGCGTACTACCAAAGTAGCCTGCGTACCATCTGCGTACCAAGCAGCTGGCGTACCTATAAATAAATCGGCGTACTTCGAAATAAGCCGGCAGCGTAGCTGTTTCACAAAAAAAAAAACTATCTACTAACAGCCCATTTACACCTTTAATTTAAGGGAAAATATTTCAACGTAAATTAGCAACACTGATAGATATCGTTGAGGTTTTGTGTTTCAAGTCATCAGCAATTAATTATCATGGAAAAAAAATCTAACAGAATGAAAATATAAATTTTTGCCTATGAAACGAAACATCATCTTCCTTTTTTAATTTTTGGTAACAATTTTGACAGTATTTCAAGACACAAGACGGCATTATTTTGAGAAACTTGTCTACACACACGTCACGTCAAAACTTCTCGACGCGTCGCATCCAACTAACTGAGAATTGTATTTGCTTTTCGTTTTGTATTCGCTTTGTTGGCGCGTCTGCCGTGTTCCGAGCGCGGTATCTGGTACTACATCTGTGCATTAGATATTCCTAATTTAAATAATACGTCAATACCCTTATACAAGCTTAGCTTAAGCTAATGAAATGGGAGAAAGTGCCTGGAGAGCATTCTGTGAAAAAGTTAAGAAGAGACGAATATAAAAAAAGTGACGTGGTCATTGACAGATTAACAGAAGAATTTATTATTCGAGTCAGAGACGATCGAATCCGATGCTGACGCCGAGGAAGATTATTTTACAGATTCAAGCGAAGATGAAGGAGAAAGCGACAGCTCTATGAAAGACGCACCTTCCACAAGCATAGAAGTGTTTATGGAGGGGATAGAGCCTTTGGAATAATTTTTTTTTTAACAGACTTCTAACAAGGACTTCTTTTTTATGTATGTTCACCGATTACTCGAAGACGCCTGAACGGATTTGGAAAATTATAACCTAATATAAATATAATAGTAATATAATAGAACTTCCTATTTTTATCATTACATACTTTCAAAAAAAATATATATCAAAAGTAGCCAAATCATTCTTTAGTTGACTGTACCAGCGCGAACGTCACTCGCGGCTAACTTCCACGGGACATAAAGTTTGCATCGGACTGTAGTAATCGAGTTCTCACTTCTCACGATGGTCTCTGCAGAGTCCTCAACTCCTCTTCAGAGTCATATCGTTCTGTGAGCATGACCGGAAAGAGATCAGCTCAGGACGACGCGACGGCACGGCGCAGCAGCGGGGCGGCTCATTGCGGTTAGGAGTATGCGCACCTACTTACTTAGTATCCTAGTAATCTGTGGGTAGGATCATAATTAATCTTTAGAAATAATATTTTTTGTTTGTCGTGCCGCTGTCCGCTGCCGTGCCGTGCCGTGGTCTGTAGTACGGTTAAAAGCTTGATTGTCCATGGCATTACCCTTCCTTGTTATATTTGATGATGATGATGTCCTCCTTGGCGTATCCGCCAACGGCGACATCTTGGCTTTGCTTACTTCGTGGAGTGTGCGCGGATGTGGCTAGCATAGCCAAACTTGGTCTGAAAAGTCCGCCGGCACGACTCACAATAAAGTTGACCACTGTTGTTGTACACATATGTGTACGTCTGCTTCGGCCGAACTTTCTGTAGGTGGCGTTTTGCGTCAAGATGTTGTAGACGCAACTCTTCGAAGGTCTTGCACCTGTCATTTATCATTTTACGCCATTTAGGCCTCTGGAGCGCGAACTGTTCCCAGCTGTCTGATGGAACATTACATGATCATGATAGATTCCTTTTAAGGACATCCTTGAAACGCAGGTATTGACCACCAGGCTTACGTTTACCAGTACTAAGCTCAGAGTAGAAAACAGCTCTAGCTGTAGCCTAGCGTCATCCATGCGGACCAAGTGCCCACTCCACCTAAGTTGCCCTTTCAAAGTCATTGCCTCAATGCCATCCATGTTTGCTTTCCTTAAAACTTCGGAGTTTGGAACTTTGTCCTGCCATTTAACGCGCAAGATTGCTCTTAAACATTTGAGATGAAAGTAGTCTGAACGTTTGATATCTGTTTTATATAGACAGCAAACTTCAGAAGCATACAAAAGTATTGGTAGGACGATGGCTTTATAGACCATCAGCTTTGTTTTAAGCTGCAAATCGTGTGACTTCCAAACTCTTCCATTTAACTTGCCGAAAGCTGCAGCAGCCTTTGCGATACGCGAGCCGATTTCGGAGCTTGACCGGTTGTCGCTGCGAATAACACTCCCCAGATAACGAAAAGAAGTCACCTCTCCTACGCACGAGCTGCTTAAAATGACGGGGGTGTTATTTGCAGAGTTACCCCTCGCAGGTTGCTTTAATATCTGTGTTTTTGAAATACTTATAACCAAACCAAACTTTCGACAAGATGCATCCAGATGGTCGAGATATTGCTGCAGGTTTTCAACTGAGTCAGCCATAAGGCAAACATCATCAACATAGAGAATCTCCAGAATAGGTAGGGATTTCACCTTGCTCTTAGCCCTGAAACGCGACAAGTCAAAGACACTCTTATCGGATCTAACATTTAGTGTTAATTGACCACAGCAATTCTGAAGCGCGTCATTCATAACAGTTGCGAAACCACAGAACACATAAGTATGTGTTGTGTGCGAAACAAATAGCAAATAAAGTGGGAGCCATTACACAACCCTGCTTTACACCGCAAGTTACCGGGAACTGGTCTGAGAAGTTATTATCACACTGCACTCTAGCCATCATACCATTGTGAAATTGGCGCACTATTCGTATCAGCTTCTCAGAGCATCCAGTCTTTTCAAGAACCATCCACAGCGCATCCCTGGGTACCCGATCAAATGCTTTCTCTAAATCGACGAAACACATATAGAGGTCACGATGTTGCTCAAGGCTTTTCTCTTGGAGCTGCTTAACTACAAAAATTGGATCAATCGTGCCTCTCCTGGGGCGAAAACCACATTGGCTTTCAGGCAGGCTATGTTCCGCCAGCGAGCTTAGGCGCCTATTGACTATATGAGCTAGAACCTTGCCAGCTACACACAATAGGGATATGCCTCTGTAAGAGCTGCATTCAGAAAGATCACCTTTCCCCTTGTAGAGCTTGCAAATGGATGCGTTCTTCCAATCCTGGGGTACTTCAGCAGTTTCCCAAACTCTAGATATTAAAGCACGACACGACTTATTAAAAAATAATTACAAAACGAAGGAACTTGAAATTTAATTTGCTATAATCCGCAACAATAGGCAAATATATGTGGTACAGTGTATCTTGCACTTGCAGCTTGCAATATTCACCACACCACATAAATCTTCCATCAAAAAGTTTACTTTTTATGTTCGCACCGCCGTATTTAAATATTTCCGAGGCTAGATTATCTGAGCCCGGTGCCTTTCCATTTTTCAAACGCTTGACTGCAAAGAGATACTCCTGATAACTAGGCGTTTCATCCAAATCAAATGATGTCGGTAAAGTTGGAAGTGAACTAATATAAGCAAGATCTGCACCCTGGGTGTTTGGGTTCAAGACCTTGTGGAAGTGCTCAACCCATCTGTTCAGCACATCCTTTGGTTCTGTGAGGCGTTTTTCTCGGTTCCATGAGTAGATTGGACCGAAGATCCTACGAAGATTTTCAAAGAAGCTACCCATTTGGTGCGTTTCAGATAGATGTTGCAATTCTAAGGCTTTATTAGTCCACCAACAATTTTTCATTTCCCGTACTTTGAGTTTTAACTTCTGCTGAATTTCAGTGCGTCTTTTAGCATCTGCTGTGTTCTTTAAAGCAATTCTCGAAGCCTCAAAGAGTTTCCGTAGCTCCGTATCCGAGTTATCAAACCAATCCTGGTCCTTCTTTTCCGGCTTACCTACAACTCGGAGAGCAACTTCATTAAGGGAGTCAATCAGCGAGGAAGCGCCACTCTTCATTTGTTGAAACTCTTATAGGTGTTGTTAGAAACTCAAACTCAGCATTAAGCTTTCGTCTAGTATCATCACAGAAGGTCAACTTTTTAAATGCCAGTCTGGAAGGTATTTTATGATCCGCTCTATGCGGAGGCTTGTACTGAAGTCTTATTTTAGACCGAATGAGACGATGATCAGTCCATCATCCTTCAGCTCCACGCATCGCCCTTGTTAACAGTACGTCCTTGAGGTCTTTCCTACACACTATTACGTAATCAAGCAGGTGCCAATGCTTGGAACGTGGATGCATCCAAGACTATTTATCAGGAAGTCGGAAAAAGGTATTAGTGATGCTGAGATTGAACTCTGCACATAAAGTTAATAAAGAGTATCCATTGGCATTACATTTACCAATGCCGTGCCGACCTAATACGTCTTTCCATGCTTCATGTTCAGCACCAACTCTCGCATTGAAGTCGCCGAACAAGATCAATTAGTCACCTGATGGTATTGAAAGTAAGACTTGCCGTAGATCAGTATAGAATTTGTCCTTGTCGTCGTCTGATGAGGTCAAAGTGGGAGCATAGACACCAATGAGATGCAGGTTTTTTCCAATGGAATTGTGTAGGCGCAAAATAATAAGCCTATAATTGATGCCTTTCAGTTGAAGGCTTGCCGGTCCAGAAGTAGGTATATCCACCCAGTGCCTCGCATAACTCTCCACTGTCGGCCATGTGAGTCTCGCTAATTGCAGCAATATCAATATTAAGTATATCGACCCAATTCCCGAGCAATGACAGCAGTTTTCCTTTCAGGACATTGGTTATTGTCACTATCTAATAAGGTTCTCACGTTCCAGGCGGCAACTAATGGATTTTTTTGTAAGTTACTACGTTTCTTTCGACCGCAATAAAAGTTGGTGCCCAAATGACTGCGGTTTGCCACTGGGTTTGATTTGGGACGGACAATGTTTAGGCCACCTTTTCTAGGCCCCTCCACTGATTGAGGAAAGCAGCGTGATCCTAAATAGGCCTGCTTTGTCGCCAGACGTGCTGCCGAACCTGTCCTTCCCGCCTCTTTCGAGTCCAGGAGCGACCACTCTCGTCTGACCGCCTACGTGCAGAGAGTTAGCTAGCAGCCGGATTCACCAAAACCGACCACTCCCACCAACGCGGCTCCATCGCCGCAGGGCTTTGCACTCAGTAAGACCAGTTGAAGTAAAGCCAAGAGTCATCAGCGCGTGAATATATTAAAGTGGGCAAGCATTTGCTCATATACAAGCCCACTCTCTTGAGATATCTCATTGGCCAGGGGTGTAGGGGGTGCTTCAAACCGTCATATTTAAGGTTTCTTGTTAAGGTTAAGGGTGGTTTTCACCAGGGAAAGTTTTTCTACCTGACTTGTAAAGTTGTAAGCACTTCCAAATGTCTCCACCAGTGGCTCCAAGTAGCTGTTGTGTACACAGCGGCCACACCCCGGGAAACCGCGTTAATTCGCGGGCTAAACCTGGTGGAGGTGACTACGTCTCGTTTTTGCGACGTAGTTTGCGAGCGGATCCCTCGCCTAGTACACGAAGGCAACGGAGGCGAACACAGTCGATATGGCAAACGTTCCCGGCTCCCACGGCGGTGCAGCATGGCATGGTGACAGGCCATTAAGGGCGCATGTCGGGATCTTTTGTAATGACATCCGGCCACGTCACTGCAACTTCTACCTCAAACTAGTCGTAGCGGTCTCCGGTCCATTGTTATATTTACCACCCATTTTAGCCATTTAGCATTTACTCAATCTTTGACAAATGGTTATTAAGATCAGCATATTGAGTACCTACAATGCGATTTTCCAAAAATAACAATAGTCAATTACAAAATTCAGTCATTCTAGTGAATTTGACTACGTAACTGGTTTACTTATATGCAGAATAGCCATATACATAGCGCGATACAAAGTTAATGTGGTGCCATCTATCATCGCTTGTAGAAACCCTGACTATGAGAATAATAATTATTATTATTAGGTGACCCGACGTTGACGTTGTCCTGTCCTATGAATTCAAATTAGTATCTCCATATTAAATTGAACCTATAATATTAGGCGTGATTGTGCTCAAATAACCTTGATGAACAAACACTTCTCAAAAAACTCACTGTAGGTACCTACCTACAATTGAATCGACTGTGAAATGTGTACTAAGAAATGATTTTATTATAATATCAATGCATTGACTTACCAATACCTTAGGCGCACCATCGAAACGCAAAAAACGGCACGGTCAAATTGTGCACAAATAGATATTGTGAACAATAATTTTCGCCTCAGTCGCGCATGAGTACACTAGGCGACAAAATGTCGTACTTATGTGTCGAATTGTTATTACAAAATTGAACCCTAATTATAAAAATATATGGTTGGTTTTTGTGAACCGTTTGGTGTCTCAGTCTATATTATCTATAGCTGTGTTTGTATAAGCGATTGTGGTCGCTTTTTGAGTATTAATTTGTAGGTAATGTCCTTACCTTCCTTACCTTCCTTAATCCTTATTTGGTAAATCGATGTATCAATGTAATTCCGACCGAGGCATCTGTTTTACTGACTGCAGCGCGCTTTCTGTCAATTGCGCCAACTGTCACTCAACTGGCAAGCGTATCTATCTGCCGTGACCAAGGGAAATAGGGTTTCATTTTTTTTAGATTACTAGTGACCCACTAGTAATCAATAATAACAACTCTTGCCCTGAATCTAGAACTCTATTGCAGCGTCATCCAGGGACCCACTCAAACACACAATTAGCGAGACTAACGAACAGCAATACAATTAATTTTTGCTAATATAGAAGATGGTACGTTGCAAAACTTCCCGTAGTAAGTAAATATATTCCTTGTTGCAAAATCCCGGGGGGCGCGTGCACCGCCGAATATAATAAATTAGGATATGAGTAATTTAGGATATAGGCTAGGTGCCACGCCACCGTGGTGTTTGCTGTATTAATTAGTGTGATCATATCTTTTTGACAGGATCTAATTTGTAAATACCAGTTCCTAGTTCCCTGTCTCAACTATACAATATAGGTAATTATTTTAGTTAGGTAGATATATGCCTATCTACTTGGCTATCTACATAAACTTAAATCGGCTATAGTGAGTAGGTAGGTAGGTACATATAGGTACCTACCTCACATTAAAATAAAAGCTAGAGATTTAAAGCTCGCGTAGCTGGAGATTGAGATCTCTGCGCGTAGCAGTACCAGTCGTCTAGAATCAGGAATGCTCTAGCTGGTATTGTACTCGTATTTGTTTTGTTTTGGATGCAGGAGTCATCAAGCGTGCGATGAGTGTGGTGAGTCGGCAACACTACCCGACATGCGGCAAGGCACGGGATGTTTGTCTCCGATGCTAACACGATTACGCCCAATCAGCAGCGTCGCCTCCCTAATTGGGCGCCCCTATGCGAGGGCGGGCTTTTTTAACAGCTTGCGCAAACATTATCTCCCTGCCTCAGCCTGATGCCAACAAAGCGCACGGCTCACGTGAATTAGGATTCCTTAGTAAACGAAGATGGATAAAAAATATTTAAATATTACAGGACAGATTTCCTAAATTCCGAAATTCCGACAACTCCAATGTCTAAATATTTGACTTTCGTAAATCTTGCCTAATTTTTTGATATTTTTCTCTTTATTCACATATTTTACAAAATAAGGAATATAAATAGATGGTTAGTGTGGACAATAATATACCCACTTCGTTCACCTGGATTAAGGTTTTTAAAAATCCCGTGGAACATCAAAACATCCTACCTAATTACCTATAGCTGCTGTAGCCGGGATGTAAGTTGTAACCTGTTACAACTTTGTACCTAGGTACCTCGTTAAAATCAATTAAATCCTACAAACAATCCTATCAATTAGATGGGCTGTGAAAACGTAGTAACAGACAGATAGGCAAACATCCTGAAATTTTATCCCGAAAAATCAAAGTTTCCACGGGATTTTTCAAAAAAACAAATCCACGCGGTTATCAGCTAGCTTATTAATATGTAAATTAGTCTTCGCAATCTAACAAGGTTATCACAGAACATGAGCTTGTGCGGTGTGCCGCTTAGGTCTTGCGGTAGGTACCTAGGTACTAAAATTTTCAACAATTTTTCATACTTACCTACAGTTCGACTACTTCCTACCTATATGTACTCGTAAGTATCATATTTTTATTTATTACACTAGCTGATGCCCGCGACTTCGTCCGCGTGGATTAAGTTTTTTCGATTCCCGCGGGAACTCATTAATTTTCCGGGATAAAAAGTAGCCTATGTATGTATGTATGTATGTATATTCTTTATAGCTTTTAGCTGATGCCCGCGACTTCGTCCGCGTGGAATAAGTTTTTCAGTTAATTTTCCAGGATAAAAAGTAGCCTATATTACTATCCCATGGTATAATCCCCCTATAATGGTGAAACACTTAGGTAGGTACTTCTTCATATTTTGACGAAAGCCCAAATGCTGTTTCATGGCTATAACTTGAGAAATTAAGGATTTTCATACAAACTCTCAACCCCTATTTCACCCCTTTGGGGGTGGAATTTTGAAAAACTGTGAAACACATATGTTTTCATTTTCAACCCGCAGCTCATATATCAAGTTTAATGGCTATAACTTGAGAAATTAAGGACTTTCATACAAACTTTCAACCCCTATTTGACCCCTTCGGGGGTAGAATTTCGGGATAAAAAGTATCCTATGTCCTACCTCGTAGTATGGGCTCAAATCGTGCCAAGTTTCGTTTGAATTCATTCAGTAGTTTCGGCGTGATGCGCGGCCAAGATACAGACAGACAGACAGACAGACAGACAGACAGACAGACAGACAGACAAAAATGAAAAAAATTACATATTTGGCTTCAGTATCGAATAATGAGTGCCCTCCAAAAAAAATTTTCAAAATATCTTCAATGTACAGAATTAGACCTGTTATAAGTATATAGATAGATTTGCATATAATTGCACCTAAAAGTCGTCGTGTCAGGATCTTCAGGACCATTATTTACAAAACAAATTACTATTTGTTTTACTTGCCTGAGTAGATACCCACAGGATCCCATTATCAATTTTACACTAGGCACTGACGACTAGCAATCGGGGGTCGGTCGGGGGCCGGGGCACGGGGCAGCCGGGTCGCGGGACGCGGGACGCGGCCGACCGCTATCTATCACTGCTGCAAAATAATGTAGAAACAATTCGCAACTCACACTACGAATAAACAAGTATTACTAGGGCTGCCACCTTGCCGTAGAACAAAAATATATCATAAAAATATATGTATATATAAAAAATGGGAAAGTGTGTTTGTTTGTCCTTCTATCACGCCGCAACAGAGCAACGGATAGACGTGAATTTTTTGCGTAGGCATAGTTGAGGACCTAGAGAGTAGAGAGTGACATAAGCTAAGTACTGTACTGTACGGTACTTTTTATACCGGAAAATTAAGCAGTTCCCGTGAGAATTAAAAAAAAACTTATTCCACGCGGACGAAGTCGCGGGCATCAGCTAGTACTATCTAAACTACATATTTACCATCCTGTTTTTCCTTACTTAACGAGGAAAAATGGTAAACTAAGTAGCTTAGATAAGCGGAGACGCGCTTTGCACGACGGATACCGTGATCTAAATAGCTTCTATAGCGAAAAACGTTTAAGAGACGCGTCTCGCAGTCGCACGGCGGATATAGATGTGAAAAGTCGTTACCAGTGAAAAACTCACGAAAAACCTAACTCGAGAACATCGTTCCGGGAAAAGAGGGCGTCACTTTTTTTCAATCTTTTTTTCAACACCACCACCACAGCCTATTAACGTCCCACTGCTGGGCACAGGCCTCCACTTTCATAGGAGAGCAGGAATTAGAGCTTAGACCCACCACGCTACTCCAATGCGGGTTGGCAGACTTTGACGACTATTATCATGTTAGTGACAATAACCGGGACCGACGGCTTAACTTGCTCTCCGAGACACGGGGGTGATACACCGCCAACTTCCTAACTCTTGGCTAGTAGTGAGTATTTCTAGTCAGAAAAACCCAATACTTAATTATGGCCCGACCCGGGACTCGAACCCGGGACCTCGTCGGCCGCAGTCGAACATTACCACAAGACCAACGAGGCAGTTACGTGAAACAAGACAACGAGGTAGGTAACACAGATAGGTAAAATAAATGTAGTGTTCATCACTATAGAAGATCTGTCATATTTTCTGTTCGATAGGTCGTCTACTAACACTTTTATTGAAAGTATCTAGATATAACACAGCCCTATTGATTCCCACAGTGGTATAGAAAACGCCAAGTCATAATTTAATGGCGTTAGAAATTCGTCTGAATTTTGGCTTTTGATAAGACTCTTTTATAGTACTTAAATCTAGTATCTACACGCGTACATAAAAAGAAACAAATCTTATTTTCTCTAATTGTATAATTAATATTCATAGTAGGGTAGGTACATAGCTATAAACAGAGCATTAAATTTTAATTTCATTAGGTAAATCTTACGATCATATTTAATTAACTTTATTTGTATTTACAATGCTTAAACCTAAACGTAAAATAATTATTGTGATAAGAAGCAATAATACATATTATCTAAGTATTAGACAATTTTAAAATTGTATATTCATGAGATCATCGCCTTCCTTTTCGAATACTCATTCACTATCACAGTTGATTAATTTACAATTTTCCGTAGTTTTACACATTGGTCGAATATTTAGTTTTAACGCAAGTCCAATAATTTCGCTTAACTTTTAAATTTTTCGTAGAGAGCCGATACCGATCAGTACCGTACCGTACCGTATAATATCTATTGGCGAGTAGAACTAGCCCATTGCTTAGCCTACAGCTCCTGAGCACAGGTCCTATCTCAGAATACACTAGGGTCTGCACTCTAGGCTATCATCGCGTTACCAGTGATACCTACCAGTTATAAACTAAGGTGTTTTTAAATAATATTATAGCAGAACAACAACACAGCAAAATAAGAATTTATTACAGGCTGAACCGGCGCGAAGGCTATATCTCGAATTTCGCTTTTCACAACGAGAGAGAGAGCGCAAAACGACAAAAACTGAATTTGCGCAAAAACATATTAGTTATGTTAAAAGTACTTATTTAAAAACAAAAACTAGCCTACTCGCCAACAAATTAACGTTCACACCCAAATACACATTCAAGAATTAATTAACAGATGAATATTTCTCAAGAAATGATTTTTTAAATCTTTTTTGGAACATATTGTCATAGGTTGTGGGCTATGTGTCAGCAGGCGCGGAGGCGGGCGAGGGCGCGGAGGCGGCTGGCGGCGGCGTGTGGCCTCGTGCGGCCGCCAGCGCCGCCGCGTGCCGCCGCGCCTTGAGCCGCAGATCCGCGATGGAGGAGGAGCGACATCGCGCTGCCAACGCCGCCAGCCCCGCGTATGGCGGACACAGAGCTGCCGCGGCTGCTGCGGCTGCGGTGGCGTACTGCGACATAGACCATAGTACAAAATACAAATCATGGATGGTGCCATTGATGGCCCTATTTCAACTTTTGAAATATCGATAGATTTACCAATTAATCTTAAGAAGAGTAAAATGTTAGAAAAATATAGGCTCAAGGGGTAAAACTGTATGAAAATTCATGCACAATTTACTGACATAAGCGCGAATAGTCAGACAAACTCAGCCGTGATCTCTACCAATAGATGTCCACTAGACAAAGGTCTCCTGCATGGATCTCCACAGAACACGGTGCCCCGCTTACTTCCAGCGGCTCCCAGCTACTCGCTTGAGAATTATTGCCATTGAAGCTTTGTGACTCTTCGAGCTATATCGGTTAAAACAATCTTAAAACCTGATAAATGTGAGGTAAGTTGAAAGTCACTATCGCCACTAACCTGATGCGCTGCAGCCGACAGCAAAGCGGAGTCAAAGGGCGCGAAGGCCGTCGAAGAAGGGTGTGGTGCGAGTGGCAGCGGGGGCGGTGGCGGCCGCGGCGTCGAGCTCGCTAGACGTGGCACTGACACGTATGGCGCCACGCGACATGGCTCCAACGGTGTACCTCCCCCGCCTACTAGAAGACCTGATAAGATGTAAAGTAAGTACTAGCCCGGTTTGCCATTAGACTAAATGGAAATTCACAGTGGTAGATTCTTGCGGCTTATCACAAGTGGCACAAGTTGTCCTACACACGTGAAATAAATCATTTCATTTTCATTTACAGTTTAATCACGTTCTAAATTAAGAGTTTGTATTTTCGATCGCTTAAATTGCCCTTAATCGTGTGTGATGGATAGCTGGTGATAAATCAAATACCTACCTAATTCTTACCTACCTAAGTTAAGTTGACTAAATATTAAATCCCTACCTAATATAAAATACCATATAATTTTTAGATCTAATAAATACGTACCCAGTTAACTTTGCCAAAAAAATTTAGAGGTATACTTAATAAATTGTTTTTACAGTTAAAATCTGCATGGTTAGATACGAGTTAAAGCATAAGATTTTGTTTGAATGCGTATAAGATTTAACGTTCGTAGAGCTAACCAATACATACAAACAAATAAATAATTAAAACCAAGCTCCCACTAGCTAACATATATATTACAAAAAATATACGCCGTCCTATGATCGTTAAAATGGGCATGATGCCCAGCACACTGGCACTATTGCTTGGCTGGATAGCAAAGTTAAGCTATCCATCCAAGCGATAGCAGCAGCCCTTTTGGATCACTTGAGGTATGGACCAGA
Organism: Erebia ligea; assembly: GCA_917051295.2. Lineage (NCBI taxonomy): Eukaryota > Metazoa > Arthropoda > Insecta > Lepidoptera > Nymphalidae > Erebia > Erebia ligea. The sequence continues at coordinate 4,949,142 of OU785226.1, forward strand.
TTTTGGGATACAACATAATAGAATTATTCGTGTCAAATACCGCAAAAACGTAGTAATGGCAGAGGCATTTAAATGATTATATTAATAGACTCAGAAGTACCCGCTTTTAGGTTCGAGGCTCGAGCCTGGTAAGTATTAGATTAGACGGCAAAACGTACCTAATGAAATTTAAATACTGTAGCAAAGTGACAACGCTCAAGCGATGCAAATCGAGTGCCTGCATTGATCCGCCTCGATTGGCAGAGACAAACGAGATCGCCGACGCGCGGCAAATCCGCACAGATCCGTTTCCGAACTCCACTTAATTAAATTGATATTTAAGTAAAGCATAATTTGCTCGTAAATTAAGTGAGATTCGTTGTTTATAGCCCGCCCCGGGCGAAGTGCGCAATTAATAAATTAACGCGGATCTACCCGACTTAAGGTGTTCGGTGATGGTTCGGGGTGTTTTCTAAAAGGTTATTAATTTAATTTACCCTTCACCTCAGGGCTTGATCAATTGTCTTGAATATTTATTGCATTAAGTAACTAGCTTATTTCTGAGACTCTTTCCCACTTTTTCAAAAAAAAAAAAATTGAAATTTTCAAAGCAGAGAGAGTGTGCTGATTTGTATTAGTTTACTCGACTGATCCATTATGTAAAAGCTGCATCGATAGAGCTGTTATAGATAGATTGGCTGAATTTATGGTATTCTTCAATAAGGATTTTGGCCAACAGTGAAACCAATCAGAGATGATTGCGATCATCACAAGCTGTCCATTGCAAGTTATACAGATATTCCCTATTAGCCGTTGAGTTTTGTGACCTAAGCTTCATAAATTCGTGTCATAAATCGGAATCGTAAATCGTGGATATCGACATTTGCTCCCCATTTGTCACCCCCGGATATCTGCAAGTTATGAAGGTGATAATCTACGTACGCTCATGTAATGATTGTACAAACAACGTAGATAGAGTCGTCAATAATGCAATATCACGTATGTGTGGAGCTGAGTTGGGTTGGACCGAAGCGAATGTGTAAATCAGAACCCCGGTCGCCCGTCGACATTATCAAAATGGATGCTCCCCACGCGTATGAGTTATTTCCATATTTGACACCGAATTACTTTCGAGAAGTGCCGACATAAATACGAGCGGGAGCGCGTCCGGCGTAGTGGCATCCTACTCGTGAATTATGAACCCTTAGCCCGCGCTTGCATATTTTGCCAACGTTGATAGGTTTCGAGTTATCGAAATCTTATAAAGTCTCGCTAGGGCACTGAGAGTTAGTAAGTTATCAAGTTATGAAACGTGACATCGGTGGCGAGAGTAACTAATAATTAATCTGTGGTCGAGGGCTGAGGTAGATAAATCACATTCGAACGACCTCAGATTTAATAATCAGAGTTTTAACTGGTAAATCGGTACAAATACAGATGAAAGTAACTCCAGTGTCAATTTACTTCAATGTAGTTTTTATGTTAGGGCCATAAGATGAAATTAAAAAGTACCAAAAACCTATTTTTCATTACTCATACACGGAAAGTAGGTTTGAAGTTGCCTGAGAAGCGGGTTGAAAGTAATACTTTTCAGCCCTAGGGAGAATCGTTTTCAACTGAATTTTTATTGGAGTTCAAATGAAACACGACTTTTTTTTTTTTTTTTTTTTTTTTTTTTTTTAATACCCGAGTGCATCCATAGACAAGAAGAAAGATAGACTTTATTCATAAAGTAAAGACAACTGATTCATAGACTTTTTATTTTGACTTTCCTTATATTCGTAATGAAAAGCACAGTGTTTACCTCGGGATGAAAGACTTATTTAGTCCCTCGAACTATAGGCCCCCTCGCTACGCTCGGGCGCCAAACCCCGTCTCGGGACTAAATAAGTTACTTTCATCCCTAGGGTAACAATGTACTATTGTCCAAAGGACTTGTCCAAGATTGGGCCTTGAACATGAACCAAGATGATTTTAATACACGTGAATAGAGATCCTAAAATATGGCTTTTAGAATTATTTACACATTTTTAAAGGACCCCAATTTGGAGAAAAATATATTTTTATTTTGTGGCTTTTTTAGATCTTTGTCTGAATTTTATCAACAGTAAAAAAATACTTGATTTTTTTTGTCACGTATGTCATTGGGCATAGCCCTCTCTATCAGGGGATAGAGACGGCTACGCATTGGGTGATTGTCAAATGTCACTGTCAGTTTTGTTTATCTTAGTGTGTGTTCCGTTATAAGCACTGCGAGCACTGGCAGTGCTCTTTACTGGGGACTTCCAGTGCTCTCAGTGTATTTCGGAACGCACCCTTAGTTTATTGGTGATTTATTGTTGTCTAATAATTATTTTACGAATGTCTCAAATACTCAATTAGTATTTATTAATCTTATAATGTTGTATGTACTACCTATGTAGTGGAAAATGGGTAGTTTATCGAAATGGAATATTAATAATCACAATTAATGCGCATTACCCAAGTTTTAGTGTTGCCATCCATCGAAAAATATTTTCTACAAACGATATTTTTCATAATTAATTTTTAAAAAAACGGGGTTTTCTAAAATTATTATTTAAATGGCGTTTAATGTTATATTTTTTTCTCTTTCACGTGATGGCAGTTTGGTTCTGGTTCATTGACACTCAGAATAAAAAACCACCCTCCATACAGAACTTGGACATGTCCTTTACCGTGTATAGAGTTGATTCCCCAGAGAGACTTAATGACTTTAAAACAAGGTTAAATCTATGTGGTTCTATTTAGCGACGTACCTAATACGATTTCTATATCATTAATCTATCAACATTATCGAGATGTGTAAGCTGGTACTAGGACTCCTCCGTGCTTCAACTTGCCCTTCACCCAGCGACCGCCGTGCATTTATTTGATTAACTCTCAGTTGTTTAATTTAATCAGATTATAAGGTAAGCTTGCGCGGGGGCATCCTCGCTCTCGCTTATTTTAAAGCGTCCGGAACATCTTTACAGCGGTTTCTGCGTAATAAAACATCGCCACCCTCGCAGTGTGCGGAAAACTTTACAATTTCATGAACAGGGGAACAATTAGGCGTCGATGTTTCTTTTCTTTTAGAATTTTACGGTTGCTTTTATTGTTTTTATAACGGGTGCCGCTCGCCCGAGATTTATGTCTTCGTTAAAAATGAATTCTTAATTTTATGAAGATTCTGTGCCGACGTTGGGTGATTTGTTAGTTAGGTAACTAAAAATATTACTTTTTATTTCGTTTTTATTACTTTGCAAATACAGCACTAGCACTTCGTCCGTGTGGATTAAGTATTTCTGGTTCCCCTAGGAACTTTTTAATTTTTTCGGGATAAAATGTAGCCAAGATACCTATCTTAATTCAGGTTATAAGCTACACGACACCTTCATTTCAAATCGGTTCAGTCATTGTAACAAACATCCAAACAGAATTAACTTACAAACATCAAAAGTTTCGTACTTATTTGCCTATTTTGTAAGGTAATATTTTGGTACAGAAGAAAAATTTCACATCACTCAACTTTACTTAAACACATGACAATCCTAACAATTTATAAAGCAAGTCATTGTACTGATCTGAAGTTGATAATAACACTCGTGGAAACATAACGCGAAACCGCAAGCAATTGCGTGGATATGAATCAATAATGGCATTAGTAATCTCAACGCTTCCTAAAGGGGCAAAACATAACAAATAACCGTTTCATTTCACTTTACATGATTGTTCTCGTGTTAGGGCGAGGCGCGGGAGGGGGAGAGGGGGGGCACATAAGTTAATAAGACATTTAGCAGGGGACGGCGGGATTGCGTCCGAATGGCTCCCGTGGGGAATCATTTTATTCGATTCTGGAGAGCAGCTTTTTTCCGCTTTACGCTCTGTTTAGCGGTTCTTCGGGGCTCTTGCAATCACGGGAAAGTGGCGTCTTGGAGAACCCGGCAGCCGTCACTTTGGGTTTGTCGACGAGCTGTTACGAGCGGAGACAGCACTCGCCACAAATTATGTGTATTGTCTTAATAATTGGTTATGATAACATAACATTACATTTGTGGGGCTTTGTTTCAGTCGATAATTAGGAATTTGGGAGAAAAAAGCCTCGCATAATCACGTAAAAAATATTTGAACATGCGATGACACAAACATTAGTTCTACGATTCTACGTAGAAGAGGTCGTTGTTCTACGTAGAATCCTATTTAGTAGTCTACGCTCAGCTACGCGCGCGCTACGACGTAGCAGTCTACGTTTATGAATTAATTTAATATTATTTCTACATCCTAAGTTTATTTAAATTGACAATATTTTTTGCTTAAATTTATCGGCATTAGTAAACTAGTTGTCCGATCCCGGCTTCACTCGTTAAGCAAGAAGAAAGAGGACAGAATTTTAGAAAATTATTTCTTGAGGATCTACGTTATAGAGCAAAGTAACATAAATCACACTCTTTATTGAACACTTAATTGCAGACTGTATAACATTCAAAATTTTACAAATAAAATTACCTACTTAATAAAGATTAGGATAAAGGTACCTAAGCATAAAGACGCAAGAGCAGTCAGTATACTATTACTTCGGTATTATTGTTTATTTTTTGTAAATGATTGGTCAAAAAAAATATCGCAATATCTCTTTAAAAAAACCTTAGCGACCTACACGTAATCAATATATCGATCAAATAGTTATTTTATGACTGCCATAATATTATCCGGAGAACCGATAAACGACTAGAAGCCAGGATCATTCAATCGCTAAGTGCGTTGGTCCATTCCCCAAATTTATCGTTTCCCGTGGATCGCTCGCGAGTTTTTTACCGATTCGCGCGATTCCCGCCGGCCCGTTTTAATTATTCATCCGTGTGAGTTATGGTCGAATTAAAAAACTGTTAGAGTCCGACCGGCGCACGGCGGGCACTGTAATCAAGTTAGACGGAATGATGGAGAATGCATAATGTGATAACCGTACTTGCATTAACTATGATTTTGATACTAGTTTTTTTTTATACACTACAAGTTAGCCCTTCACTGCGATCTCACCTGATGTTAAGTGATGATGCAGTCTAAGATGGTAGCGTAGCGGGCTAACTTGTTAGGGGCATGGCAGTTAATTAAACCCATACCCCTGTTATCGGTTTCTACACGGCATCGTAACGGAACGTCTTTGCCGGTAGGGTGGTAACTAGCCACGGCCGAAGCCTCCCACCAGGCCAGACCGGGGAAAATTCAGAAACTATAAATTCCCAAATTGACCCTGCCGGGAGTCGAACCCGGGACCTCCGCACGTTAAGTCTTAGTATGGAAGTATGGATTTTACGTTTAAAATCACCCTTCCTCATCACCAATCCAAATCCCAATCAACTATACTTTATAGTGATGTAACAAATCCAGTTTGTTACAGCACGATAAATTAAAAAGTTAAACATGCAGTACTTAGGGCAGTGTAAATTTCCACTCGAATAAATGTTATTGTGTGCAGCGAGCGATGCGAACTCGGGGGGTAGTAGTTTGCCAGAATCATTTGCAATTTCTACTTTTCGACTACATTAAGCGGTGAATTTATTTAGCATAATACGTGATTCGAACATTTGTTTCCATTATAACTATCATTTACCAGCGTTAACTACATTTTGGTGTTGTCATCTCTTCCAACGAGTTGCACATAATATAGCAACCTATTGTTTTATTCAATTAGCAATCCGTACAAATATTATTAGTCCAAATGGTTGTCTGTTTATTTGATTGCGTGTTACTAAGTACTTTATGAACTGACTTTAACGAATTTAAGCGCATCCACGTCTGGACTCGGGCATAACTATAAAGCCATATATAATATCATACTATCACCCGGGAAAACAAAGGGGTTGGGCGAATAGTTTATAAGGCAAAAGCTTCTTTTTAAAATACCTTACTAACATTTTCAAAAATAAATACTGATAAATCTTCCTAGATACAATAGGGATGATGACAACTCAATCAAATCAGCAACTCTTTATCAAACTTAAAAACGCACTTCTAGTATGGAAGTTGTATGAAATTCAGTTGTGACATCATCAAATTTTAACGCACTTTTTTTCTTTTATCTACGTTTTAAAATGGTTATCAAACTTAAAACTAACCGAGGATGTGAATTTCAGGTATTTTGGAAGACCCTTTATTTAATAATCAGTTAGAAATAATTTATTTTTGGTATAGGCATGATCCCTATTATGAACTTCTAGCTCTCGAAAAAATTGTCATTAGAATAATCACAAGGCATATCGTACTAGTGATCATGTGCATGTCTACATGGTGATATAATCAATACTGTGGTATCGTCAATAAACACAGTGGGACGACGCTCATGATGTTTACGGACGAGCTGACTTTGCGGTCGTAGCACGGTCTACGTTACGCCTACGAATACGTCCATACACTTATGACACACCCTAACGAATGATCCGCTACTAAGAATAATAATTCAAGTTATAGGTAATAATTAAATATAATCCCTCCTCTTTCTCGGCTTTGCAGGATTGCTCTGTCTAGACTTTAGGCAGCTCCCGCGAACGGCTGTAAATTATCTCTCTAGGCTGTGGCAAGGCGTAATATAGATAAAAATAAAATTAAACGTGATCTTACCTTTATGCATTTGACTCTCGTGTTTTCGACACTTCGCACGTCGGTTTTGAAACCACACCTAAAAAAAATGTATTTATTTAGTCTAAGTAAATAAGTATTATTAAAGGAGCACTGTTAAATTGCTTAACGAATAACTATGATAAAGTCCAAAGCCTTTCGACCAAGCGCTCTGGCCATTTCTGAGGATTGCGATAGGCCAATCGCGATGTGCCCGCACATCGGCATTGGACTATGTGAACAAATAAAACCAGATAATATACTGTGTTCACTCAGTAGGTATAATAATTTCAAAATTGATAGGAACTTATTATGACACAGTTTTGTGGTCATAAAACTAAATAGATTACCTATAAATACATAAGTAGTATACTACTCGTTGTTCCATACATAGAAAGAAAAATCTTATTCATGATTTCATAGGAAAACAAATCAGACTACAAATCTTCATGACATCAAATATTCAAGACACAGAGCAGAAAATCTCATTTTCTGCTCAAATACATACACGATAAGAATCTTCTTTACGAATTAATACAAATAATATGTATTTAATTTTTTTCACGGTCGCGGTTGGCTAAACTTGCTCTCCGAGACACGGAGGAAAGTTGAACAATTCGCATTGAAATAGAATTAGTAATACTAAAATTCTACATCAATGACAATTCGGACGTCAAAATATGTTGTCACCAATCCAGTTGGCGCTTGGGTCTTTTTTTTATCAACTACATGTTAGCCCTTGACTGCGATCTCACCTGGTGGTAAGTGATGATGCAGTCTAAGATGGTAGCGGGCTAATAACCTGTTAGGGGCATGGCAGTTATATTAAGAGTAGTAGGTATAATTGGGGCATCTGGATCACATCCTTTCAAATAGAGGATGTGACCCAGATACCCCAATTCTACCTCCTACTTTGAAAAGAGGAAATGTCTCTATTCTAATAGATGAAAATGCATTCATTGAAAAGGTGTTCTATTTGAATACAACGCATTGCCTCTATTTGAAAGGTGTAGTTTGGCTATTTAAATATATGCAAGTGAATAAATGATACTAATAATTGTATATTCAAATAGATGGAAATTAATTAATGAAACAAAATATGACTAATAAAAAATACAGCGACATATATTTGAAAGATGTAGTTTGTCTGTTTAAATATAGGTATATATCTAAATGAAATGGTATTAATTTCATATTCAGATAGGTGAAAAGTATTGATTAATCAAAATATGTCTATATGAATACGACGTATGTCATCTATTTAAAAAGATGAATTTTGTCTATTTAAATAGGTGAGAATGAAAATTCATTATATATTAAATATATTATTATGTTTTAATAGAATACAACATGGTGCTTCCTTTCCGATGATGTTAAATGAATACCTACATTAATTTGGATACATACTCTAATTAAAACTTTATACATTCGAATAGATTAAAATTCATATAAAGAAATTCTGCAGATAGGATTCCTTTATAATTAAAATTCCTATTTCAAATCAAGACTAAACATCATTTAATCAATGAAATTTTAATTGATAAAACTCAAGTAAAAATAAAGATGAATGGAAGAAATAAAAAACATTTGCAATATTTGAAAATGTATGTAGGTATTAAATATATTAATGTTACATTCTATTAGAATATAACATGATGCTTCTTTTTGTTTATGTAAATGAATACATGACTTTGAAAACATACTTAATACTTCGAAAGATTAAAATTCATTTATCACTTACAGATATGAAAAGTACCTGAATTTATTTTATAAATGCATCATAAAAATAAATTCCTACTTTTCATATCAGAACTATACATAATTTAATCAATGAAATTTTAAAATGGAAGAAATAAAACATTTGCATGATTCATCATCATTTATTGTAATTTAAATTAATTCTACTACATATTATTTACTTATTGATTTTCCTAAATCTTCATGAATTAAGTTTACAATTTCTTTCGTTTTTATATACACATCATCAAAAATAATGCTTTTTACTATGTGTTGTGCTGAAACATTGAGCTCAAAATTGTTGTCCTTCACATCGTATATTTCAATTTTTATAATCTTCCCACCACGAGCAGGAACTTTTACATAATTGTAGTTATTATCGTCTTTATCAGCTTCTTGATGAGATCGCTTTCGGCTCGGCTCAGTCCGCGCCCTTTCAACGAAATTGAACAGATCCTGATCCTAAAAGAAAGTAAGTATTCATCAGTGAAATAAAAATAATTGCTGAATTATTTGTGATATAGCCCAATAATTAGAAAATCTTGATTCTTACGACTTTTGGAGATATATTTGTTACCTATAGAGACTTTATAGTTTTAACTAGCTGATGCCCGCGACTTCGCCCGCGTGGTTTAAGTTTATTCGATTCCCGCAGGAACTCCTCAATGTTCCGGGATAAAAAGTAGCCTTAGTCACTCTCCAGGTCCTCAACTATACCCATACCAAAAATCACGTCGATCCGTTGCTTCGTTGCGGTGTAATTGAAGGACAAAACAACAAACAAACACACTTTCGCATTTATAAATATTAAGTATGATTTTAATAAAAAATAGTTTTAATAAAAAATAATCTATGACCTTTAAAATAAAATAAGAACACTTAATTTAAGTACATAATATTTTATAATTTTGCTTACTTACCGAAGACATCACAACACGTCCTTTCAAATGAAATGAAATTTAAAGTTAGTACCTGACAACAAACAATCATACTAATATTATAAATGCGAAAGTGTGTTTGGTTGTTGGTTTATTGGTTTGTTGGTTTGTTAGTTTATCCTTCAATCACGCCGCAACGGAGCAACGGATCGATGTGATTTTTGGCATGGGTATATTTGAGGACCTGGAGAGTGACATAGGCTTCTTTTTATCTCGGAAAATTAACGAGTTCCCGCGGGAATCAAAAACTCAAATCACGCGGACGAGGTCGCGGGCATCAGCTAGTACAAAATATAAGAGTTTTGATTTCGTAACATTTCTCGATTCAGGCTAAATGGCAGAATAAGCTATTTTTGTTTACACATGCATTGTTTCGTCGAATTGTCGCCTAACTCGATGATTTCGACCACAATTTCGACACCGTTTAGCACTTACATTATTAACATACAGCTTGATTGGATACGTTTGTCTGTACATTGAATATTTTGTGAACTAATTAATTGGTAACTAATTTCAAAATAGTGGCAAGCAAATCTAGCTGCAAATCATATTATAAGCGCTACATTATTGCTAAAGTTAATCGATGGGTTTGTTAGTTTGTTTAACATCCACGAACCTAATAAATGTGAAAATGTGTTCGTCCACCCGGCTTTTGCTAATTCATACTTAGTTGATGAAATTTGGAACAAAGATATTTTTCAAAATATGTATTCCATAATTCAATATGTGAATTCAGGTACGAATCGCAAAAGGTGGAGTCGTGAGCGAAAGCTAGTAACGAGTATTGTGATAGCTTCAGTGTAATCGCTGTATGAAAGTCGGGAAAATAGTTATTTAATCTTTTACTTTAACGTCATTATTTTAAGGGTTATATTTAGTTTTCTTTTCGTGCAAAGATAAGCTTTTTCTTATTCGCATACAAAATATCCCTCGAACAGCAAATCGAAAATCCGTGGAAATGGGAATTCACTTACATGCAAAAGCTACCGCAAACAATAGTACCCTGTACGTTTAGTCTTAGTTTTAAGATTGTAAATTTCGATTCGATTGATCGGAATAAGGCCTCAAAGTAAAATGGATGCAAAAACCTTGATTTAGAGTCGCAAATTGAGTACAATCACTTTTAGTTTTAATACGTTTTCGTTGGAGCTCTGGTCGTGAATGTATACACGAAATTGAACTCTAACAAAATGCGATTAATGTTCATTTTACTTTGACGCTAATGTGAACGCTCGATTACGATCAATCGGATTTGCAATGTTGAAACTTAGACTAACCGTACTGAGATGAGCTTACTATAAAATTTATACGAGTAAAAGGGATAGGGATGTCATAAGTAAGATATTATAGACAGCAATATTAAAACCTTGTAAATGACATTTATCAAAACGTGTTTCCATATTATATCTTCTTTAGAATCGAGTATTAGGTATACTCGATTTCAAACTAAGTCTTATCGAATTGAAAACACTCGCTTTTTATCTTCGCCTTCACTTGAGTTAAAATGTGGTTAAAATTAAAGTTAAATTAAAATATGATTAAAATTTTGGTGGTCATTAGGTTAACAAAGATTATTTTGGAGTCATTTGCTTGGATGTATGGATGTGTGGATGTTTGTTACTCAATCACACCCCAACGGCTGAACGGATCTGGATGAAATTTGGCACAGAGATAGATTACAGTCTGGAATAACATATAGGCTAATTTTTAACCCGGAAAATTGAAGAGTTCCCGTGGGAACTAAAAACTGATTCCACGCGGGCGAAGTCGCGGGCATCAGCTAGTTTGAACATAAAATACCATCGAATAAATAAGATAATATACATTTTTAAGGATTACCATAATTTATGGTTTTGTTCGTTTACATGGTTTTTGTATTGCACAGTCGTATGGTTATTTCCAAATCAATGCCTTGGGGTTTCGCGGAAACTGTCCATTGTCCAAAGTGAATTCAACACCGTTTACTAACACCAACAAATACGCGATACATATTTATTGAGATAATAGCTGTGTACGTCTGTTTATTTAAAATTTTATCATATAAACTTCATCGATTTGGTAGTAAGAAAAGCCAGGGCGAGATGTAGTATAAATTGTTATAAATTACGCATATTCTTACCCTGACCTTATTATTTTCACCTTAAGAGCTAAATTTGAAAATCATATTTTCATTTTGTGTATATGTATTGCTAAGAAAGAAAATTTTATTCACACATTTACACGTTTCCAGTGTTATATTTTGTCATTAAAACGTAGGAGGCTTATTCCCACCGCTACTGTCGCCACACTCTGAAGTCCTCAAGTGCTCCAGTTTTTCGTACAAATATCTCCAATACAGTCTACGTCTATTACGAGTACTACAACCATCAAAATGTAAGTACTTTTTTAATTATCTCAATTATTTTAATATGTATCCCCATGCAAATAGATGTAGGATTAATGTGCTAAATTTAGTAACTTTTATGCTTATGATTTTGAAGTAGTGTAAATAATACACTCTAGTGGAGTAATTTGTAATAAGGTCATTTGAATTAGTAATTTGTTTATTTATTATTAGATATTATAGACTATTACAATAAATAAATAGGTACATCACTGCTGTATTTCATACTAATACTGGTATATAATTCTTATATTTGACCCATTGGTGAAGCGTTTTTATTATACAAATAGGAACATTGTTAACTTCGTTATAACACAGGTACATACGAAATTTAGAACCTGGTGGAATTCGAACCCACGTCTCTCTCTCTCTCTCTCTCTAGCTATTAAAAAATAAAAAAAAAAAAAAAAGAAAAAAAAAGAAAAAAAAATAGAATAAAGAAAAAAAAAAGAAAAAGAGAGGATAGAGGGAGAGGAAGAGTGAGAT